>OZ010573.1:125166833-125306833 GCA_963932145.1 Acanthosepion lycidas
GATATATCCTTACACTTACCATCATCACTTTTCTTCGGAGCAATGGACAAAAATGTATATTAAATCACAATTGAAAGAACGTCAACAGCAGAGCACAGATGTAAACAAGTCTGAATTTGAAATTGGTCTTGTAGCGGAAAACAACGCACGAGTGTTGCCTGTCTTCAGAAATTTGAAATAAGAACAAGTGCTGAAGATTCATTTTATGGTAATTTTTTTGTTCTTGACGATTTTATGATTTTATTTTATATATATATATATATATATATATATATATATATATACGAAATATATATATATATATACGAAATATATATATATTTATATCGTATACGCATGTAATATCATATTTAAATAAATTTAAAAATAATATTATGTATAAGATATATATATATATATATATATATATATATATATATATATATATATATCGTATACATAATATTATTTTTAAATTTATTTAATGTAATATCATATTAAAATAAATTAAAAAATAATATTATGTATACGATATATATATATCGTATACGTATGTAATATCATATTTAAATAAATTTAGAAATAATATTATATATACGATATATATATATATATATATATATATATATATATATATATATATATATCCTATACATAATATTATTTTTAAATTTATTTAAATATACACACACATGTATGTATGTATAATTATTTATTTAAAAAAATTTATAACATAAATATGTTATAAAATCACTACAAAAATAGCCTTTTTGTTTCAACACCCTCGGTGTCTTATCAAGTGATGATGTTGAATGTAAAATAAATGGTTTTAAAAGTTTCAAATTAATTAACAATCCTTCGCAAGGGGAAAACGTTGTTACAAAAGCTAGATTGACTAATCAAAATACAAGTATTGGAAAATTCAAAAAGCTTGACAACGAAGTCATGTTATAATAGCTATTCAGATGTTTCAAATATCGGTAATATTAAAAAAGAATTTATTCTAACCAATAATTACTAAATTATATGATAAAATTTAATATTAAAATTAAAACCTGCGAATTTCAAAATCAAAATTTAATCGCTATTAAGTTTACAACTATAAAATCACTGAGGAGAAAATAAGAAATATATATGTTATTCAATTTATTTCTTCATTGAAGTTACTTTAGCTAATTTTATATCCGGTCCTTTGACAATATGTATACATTTTAATCTCAAGTGTGCGAATGGGGTCCTAAACTCACGCGTATATATATCGTATACATAAATTTATTTAAATATATTGCAAGTGATTATTTTATTTTAATGTTTTGTTTTCTATAATATTTTAACGGCCGACGTAAACTAGAGTAAAACGACATATAGCGAGCTTCATTTTTTCCTATAATATTTCTGTCAAAACCGACATATCTTCGGAAATGAGTTTGCCCGAAACGATTTAAATCGAGTTATCATTGTAATTTTTAAATAGCTACGTACATTTTTGTCATTCAGATTAAATTATATTCTATGATTATAAATCTCTGATTAAATAAATTTCCTGTTGCATCTTATTAAATATATTACATTATACATCTTCTTTGTGTTGTATCCCTTCAGGCTGTTGGCGGTCAGAGCTCTCCATAATTTCGAGTCTTTGTAGATCTTTTTGTTATCTTTCCTAAGCACTGATTTGCGATCCATTCACACAAGTTCGTTAGGTAGGGTTTCCTCTTTCCCTCTTTCTTTTAATAAGTCCTGCGGGTGTCAAATTTTCTAGTCTCTCTTTCCTCATTCCGTGTCCTAAAAATTTCAACTGACACTTTCTGACGTTAAGTTTAAGGACTCTTTTTGTTATAGTCATCCATTAGGGTAAACACTACTCGGACATTTTGGCCCACGGACATTTAACCGAATGGACATGTAGTGGTGTACTTACATCTATATCACACTCTTTATTGTAATGTGTGCTACATATATTCATATTTAGTTACTGTATTAATTTATAGTTTTGCGTTTTTTGACAGGCTTTTTAAAATCTATTCTATATATATTTTACTTCAAATATTACTGTAAGATGATAAGTATTTTGAGAAAAAGGCAAATTTTACTACAGCCAAAATCTTAACCTTTTACGATATGAAAGATCTTTCAATTTCGCTTTTAATGATCATTATCTTAAAGGGATGAATTAGCTTTTATCTTACTGTTAAATACGAATTTAAATAAATAGGTGCTACTTTTTACCTAAATACGCTCAAATATTTTTAAAAATAATAATTCAATAAACAAATATTGAAATGAGAAATCTTTTAATTTTAAATTTAGATTTAGTAATTTAATCACATGAAATTCCCTGTTAATTAATAGCCATATTCTACTTTATAATACTGCTAATTAAAATGCTTAAAGTATTGCTTGTTACTATTTTCACTTGTACATTTTCAGTGAAATGTCCGTCGGCCAAATTTCCGGCCACGGGGTAAACTCTCAAATTCGCTAAAAATGAAACATTGACCGATAGATTTCATAAAGTAATTCTAGAAGGAACTTCCTACCATTCAATCTTGGTTCTGTCTTGCTTGGTTGACTCATAATTTATAGCGACGAGGACACTTCCACCTACTGTATTGTTTAGCAAATTTGTCTCGCTAGCCCAATTACGACTTAGTAGCGCGTTCGATCCTTACTGGGTGCCCTACAAATTTGGCCTTCTACCACATCTAAGCTACGATCAGAAAATCAATTTGGACATTTCAACGTTGTTTAATGGTTACCAAGCTTGTCTCGCTCGATCAATTACGACTTAGTAATGAGCTCAATCCTCATTGGGTGCACCATATTTTCTGCCTTGTGCCACATCTAAATTACGATTACAAAATCGCCATAATTTATAATGATGAAATATGTAATTACTTTCTGAAATCTATATCTATAATTCTCAAAATGTGTGTGTGTGTTTGTGTTTGATCGGATGTTGTTTCTGCATTTCCACAGTTTTCATTTCGATGAAAATTTTTTGTTTGATAGATAATTCTTCAGTGCCGGTTTTGTGTCCAAATTGTTGGCGACAATGGCTCTCCACTACTTCCTGTCCATTATAACTCTCAGCAATGTTTTACTGTTTACTATCTGTTTTTGGACATATATCTTTCATAAAAACTTTAATAAAAATAAATAGTTTAAATTATTACAATAATATTACTTATTACTATACAGATCATTTTGCAGGGCCACCCCAAACTCCGTTCAAATTGTTAACTCCCATTTTCGCCCAATCGTTTTTACTAATATTGATTTTCGGGCGGGCTGACTTTAAACATAAACTGCTCCAACTGAACAGCAAAAATTCCCAGTAATGAAAGACCCGGGCAAAGATGGGTTATCCTGCTAATTCTTAACATATGTACCATATTTCTTTTCTACAAGGAATATTTATTATTTTTGTTTTACAATTCAGTTCATTAGTTTTGATAAATCAACTAATTTGTTTTAAAGTTCACAAATCTTTGGTTAAAATCCGTGAAGAACTTCGTTTTGACATGAACTTTCGTAGGTTCTTTAAAAAAACTGATTTTTGGTGGACAGAATCGAAAAGAGTTATCGCGATTAGATTTTTTTTTTTTTTTGACAATATCATATTATTCATGCTTTCGATGTACGTGACTGCCAATGCCTGAGATGAATTAATACGAAAAAGAAAATCGTCGTAAAATAACGAAAAGAAAGGTGAAAATGATAATAAGAACCACAATCTGATTCGTCAAAAAGGATTTGCAAATTAAACCCTTCAAAAGATACAAAAGAATTTTTTTTTTAAATATCGAATCCTCATACTAATCCAATTACATGTAAGCAGAAATACTTTATGCAAATCAGGTTATCAGCCAAAGATCCAAGCAAATACATATACATGCTTGTCTCTCCCATCCTTTATCGATGTATGAGGGTCAAGCAACTCAGTTCCTAGGAATCGACAGCCAGACACCTGCTCATATGATTTGATTATAGTGGTGAAGGCTTTGTGTAGAATCAACCACACTTTTTGAAGGGCCGAATACAGAGACCTGGTGCACTACGTGCTACACGGTCCCCAAACGACCATCCGCAGGTTTTGAATTCAGAGTTATCCTAACCCTAGACACTTTACTATCCAAGGCTATAGAACCCTGTCTACCCTGCTATTTACCCATAGCTGACTGGGGAGAAGAAGAAGAGTCTTACCTGCCCCAAGGGTATTAGCACGTATGTGAATGTAATGGATTCGATTGGAATTCGAACTCAGCCCTCCGATTCTTCAATCCGAGTCGCTATCCATGTGTGTGTGTGTGTGTGTTCAAAGATTTTTTTCATTTAATCGAATCGATAAGCTAGCTCTGTTTAGCTTTTATTACATTTTTCCACTTTGGGTTTGAGCAGTCGCAAATCTTGATCAGTATATTATATAGCAGAGTATTGTGCTTAAAAACAGTAAAATCGACCTTGCTAACCGAACGCTCCTCTGTGGCCCAATCAGTAAAAGCACGTTAGGTTATATGACGGTTCCGTATAGGATACAGGTTCGAGCATTTGTTTAAATATTTGTATCTATAAAAAGAACGTATAAACATGAAAAATGTCTTTAAAATATATATATATAACTATCAGCAGAGCCCGGCGTTGGCCGGGGATGTAACAGTAAGAGATAGATCAAGTATCGACCATCATAAAAACTGAAAAATAAAATTGACAAAGATTATTGTTTAAGGTTGACGGCCACTCATGACTTAATTATTTATTTTTTCTTACGAATTGGTCAAACCCAAACTCAAACAAAAACATTGTTTTCAATCATTAGGAGTCTACCGATTGAATAGAATTTTATTATAAACAATAGTCTTGTAAATGGAATTTTTAAAGCATTCTGAATGTAAAAATAAAGAAAAAAGTGTGCAAGACAATAAGAAACACTACCTGGCAAAAAAAAAGTGAAGTTTGTTGAAATCGGTTGAAAAATGTAGGAAATCCGATTCCATATATAAACGAACACAGTCACACACTTACAAACAACCTGGGTTTTATAAGTATAACTCGATATGAGTTGTCACACTTTAATTAATGTCTCTTAATCGTGTTTTCAAATTGATTTGTGCAAAAAAAAAATGTGTTTTTCAGTTTTTGGTGCTGTCAGAACCATCGCAAGGTAATTTTACGTAGTCCTGTGAAGTTTTGTTGAAATCGGTTGAAAAATGTAGGAAATCCGATCCAATATATAAACGTACACACACACACACACACACACACACACACACACACACACACACACACACACACACACACACACACACACACACACACACACACACACACACACACACACACAACCTGGGTTTTATAATAAGTAAGATGTTTTGTTAAATCATATGGAAAAGTCCTGTTGGTCATTTTTTTTTATTAAATCATTCAAGTTGTATTATATTACCAGTAAATTTTCCCAAAATTCATTTCTTTTTTTTCCGAGTAATTTCGAATGTCACTGGGTTGTTCTGTGTGTAGTTACGAAACTGAAGGAGACGTCATATAAACTACACTACACATCCAGCAGTAGAAATAGTGAATATAAAACTTACAAAATATTCCTTTTGCGTTGTATTCAATGAAATGTGTTCGCATCTCTACATCTATTTCTCTCTCTCTCTCTCTATATATATATATATATATATATATATATAGATAGATAGATAGATAGATAGATAGATAGATAGATAGATAGATAGATAGATAGATAGATACATACTTTTGTGTTGCTAACTTATTCAACTGCCAATTTTCCGCGCAGATATAGAATAGAAGCAAATATGGAGGATGTGTATTTGTAGGCAAAGAATTGATTCATTTATTATTCATCAACGTCACAGCACAGAGAACGGTCTTAATTAGTGTTTCGTCTTTTTCAGTTTTAATTAAAAATGTGTCTGGCACCAAAAATGATGCGCTCTTATCTTTGACGGTAAAAGTCGAAGAGAAGTATAGTTGGCAGAGAAAGAATGCAGAAACTCTGTGGTAGGAAGCGGGTATATAATTGTGATTAAAGGTGTATCGTTAGGTGTTTTCAACACAAAAATGAAAGGAGGAGGGAATTATACACCAAAAAAAATTCGAACTACTTTCATTGTCTTAAACGGTCGTTTCCATAGTTACCTTTGAATTAGGCTTTCTTGTCACAGTGTTATATGCGTTTTTTGTCTTTTGTTTTTATTGGGGGAACGGGTTTTTATATTTGTTGTTTATGCTTCCGTACTTTTTTCTTTCATCTGTTAATTACTTTTTTCTTTAATTATCTATATTTTTTTTACATCTTTTTCACGTCTTTTTGTTTTTCTACTTTAGTTTTTCCTTTGTTACTCATGTGTACAGTTTTTCCTTTGCTACTCATGTGTACAGTTTTATTCTTTTTATTCTTCTGTCTTTTCTTCTTTTGCACTCATAAGATATTCTATTTTAGCAGCTTTTATGTATTCCGATTGAACTGAAATAATCTTTCTTCTATGGGTTTAAACATTTTCTTACACAATTATTGGTTATATATATTTTTTTTTCTTTTACGCTTTCTTTCTAAATCTTTTTGCCCCTCTCTCTTTTTCTTTTGTCTTTTCCTTTTTGTTATCTTTCGTTCGCTTATTTGTCTTTTTCATTCTTTTTCGCTTTCACACTTTCTCTTTTACCACTTCTATCTTTCTTTCTCTTCTGGCTTTTTTAAAACTCTTCATCTTTCTTTCTCTTTGGCATTTAATCTTTCTCGTTCTTTCTTTCTTTTTTCTTTCGCTTTCTCCTTTTTCTATCTTCTTTAGCTCTTCTTCCTTCTTTCCTTTTTAATCTTTTGCTTCACCCTCTTCACCTTTTCTTCTTTTTCTTAATATTTCTTACATTTTATATTTTATTAAACTTTTTATTTTGCCCTTAAATCCTTCTTCGCTTTTAATCATTCTTTTGATATACGTTTTCTGCTGGAGGCGGGAGAGGTGCAGTCTAATTGCTAATGTAATAGGTTTGAGCATTATTAATGTGTATCTGTGCCGAGGCGCAAAGGAATAGTGAAAAAATACTTCCAGAACCTAAGCAAAGTATAAAGACATAAGAAAATATAATTAGAAACAAAGAAAAAAATTTATATGTAATCTCTTATATGGTGATAATGAAGAAGAGACTTCAAGCGGCAGAGTAGCGGTCCGAACGATTAATATTACCCTGGAGAGAAAATGAAAGCAACGAAGAAGTTTTGAGAAAAATAGAAACAACAAAGAAACTTAAACTTACAATCAGAAAGTGACAACTGAAATATTAGGTTGGTGCAAAAATAATGACGTAATAATGTCGTTTTTTGACGTATGTTTTAACGTCAAAAAACGACATTATTACGTCATTATTTTTGCACCAACCTAATATTTTGGTCACATAATAAGAAAAGTAGGCTTAGATAATCTAAGACTCACAAGACACACTGAGGATAGATAAACGTCTCCTGAACTAACTAACGTTTTTGCGCAAATAGGTGACCAGAAGCTAATTACGTTTTGAATGTCATAATTTTTAGGATGGAAATATTTATATATATTAATTAATTAATATTAATTAAAATTTAGATATATTAATACAAGAAATCACCTTGATATAAACAAAAATAAACACACCATTAACTTATTCTGTCGTAGCCAAATGCAATCGTTGCATAGCCCGCACTTCTGGTATTGGTCTTGGGGTGACGGCTTCAGTCCCATATTAACGTTGCTTTCTTTCACAGCCAGTGATCGCTAGTTGGTTTAAATCGGAGATATGAGAACTCCAACAAAGAGAATTTTAAACCTCTCTAGTTTTATTCACGTCGAAGTATACATTTCTACCTAGCCAGTGGGTTTGCTCTCCCACCACTGGGAGACGTAGCAGTCACGAAATGAACACGTCTACCTTGTACGACAATTAAGACAGCATTTTCTATCTAATCATTCCCACGCTCATTCAGCTTATCACAATCGACTTCCTTTGTTTTGTCCTGTATCATGACTTCAAAAGTCAAACTGAGGAAGTCAGAGCAGAATAAACATCTTTAAAAAAATAATAGTCACTTCATATTTATCATTTATTATAAAAAGTTCAAAACATTTTACCAAGAAAGCGAACCACGAAAATAATGTAAAAATAAATGTATTTATAAATTCTCATGCCCTCTGGGAGACTGTATGTCCAATATCAACAATAAAACAAAACAGTACCAATTTTTTACATCGGTGACACATGCGCCATATTCTCTCGGGGGTTGGTTTGTCGCACACATATCAATCAATACATCACGAACAACCAAAATTCAATTATCAACATAAGACAAATATTAATAGATAATATCAAAATGCTATACAGCAACCCAATACAAGAAAAATACATAATTCCTAGAAACTATTACTATACAAAATAACCCACATTAAATAAAATATATTTCTACACGCGACATGGTATCCTGAAATGTGTATAAAATAATAATAATAATAATAATAATAATAATAATAATAATAATAAGAAGAAGAAGAAGAAGAAGAAGAAGAAGAAGATGTTTTCTTGTTGATATGGAAGTCCCTTCAGATTAAAATGTATCTTTGAAGATCTTCAAAAAACTATCAAAATACAATTACCATGAAATCGAAATCTAAAAAAATATAGCACGTGGGGGCATCAATAATTCCAGCCCTCTGTTTGATTGGAAAAGGTTCTGATAGACACATTAAAGGGATCCTTGGTAACCCAATCATTAAAGAATTTTTTAAAATTGTACTTACAAATAAAGCTAACATCTTTATGAAGGGCTGTTGTCTATCTAAAATGCGTGTAATCTTAGGACATATTTTAAAAAGAAAAATGCTCAGTGGAAAAAGTCATTATGTCATTTATGACCTTACGACTCTGGTTGGGACCAAAAATTAAAGGAAATAAAATAATAATAATAATAATTTAATTTTATATAATATTTTCCTATCTGGTCTCACTCTCGCTGTAACATGACGTGAATTTGGATGGATTCAAAATTTCATCTCTCTATAAAATACTAGGATATAGCCAAGAAGAACAATAAATAAATGACGAAGAGAGAAGATAAAGATTTCTATTTCATTTAAAATCTTTAAGGTAAAACTTGGCAGGATAGCAAATAGCCGAAAGAGAATTGTACAAGCGAGAAATAAAACTCGATGTAGCTCTACGGTTATATCGAGTCGCTATTTTGACTGTTAAATGATGAGTTCTTGCACTGCATTTGAATTCATAGAGTCTAGATTCTATACAGGAGTATAATATTTATTTTAAGAATACAAAAAGTTGGCACAAGGCCGAAAGGGGGATAGGAGAGGGCTCAGAACAATGATCATGAAATATTTATAGCAAAGCCACAGGGAAGCTACATTATGGCGGTGGGAAAGTGACTAAAGGTGAGATGACAGGTTAGAACCAATAACATTGCAGATTCTTTGGATTTTATAAATACAAAATACATATACATATTTGTTTACATTTGATACGCCATGAGCAGATATGAATGTACGTGAGAGATTCATAGAAGATTGAAGTTCAAATACAGTAAATTCGACCACGCTTCTGTAGCCAAATCGGTTAAGACACGTCAAGCTAAATGAAGGTTCCGTATAGGGCATAGGTTCGAATCCTGCCAGAGGACGAATATTTTCTGTGAAAATATTTCGGACATTCAAACCGGTAAATGCTGTTTATTATAAACAGAGCATTTAATTACTAATATTTGTATCTATAAAAAGAATGTATAAACATAAAAATGTCTTAAAATATAAATATTTCATAATATAGATATTTTATAATATAAATATTTTATAAATATAAAACCGGAGCACCATAGAATATTTGGCAACAATATTCAATGAATTGTAGACTTATAAGATAGTTGGGGGGGTGTTTAGTCTAACACAGAAAACCAAGTTTCCAGGCAGCAGACCTTTCTATTGATTCTATTTTTCCGAGTGAATAGTGCATTAATATTCTTTGAGAATAACAGTATTGTTTGCTGATACAAGTCCTAATATTTAACCCATAGCTGGCGTAAGTTATGGATTCATGCCTTAACCAATGTTATTTTCACGTAATTAAATGTAATGAACGCGACTGGAATTCGAACTCGGCTCTCCGATTTCTCATTCCCAGCTTCCACGCAGTGCTATGTACGCCGTTCTTCGTTCCATCAAATTTGATTTAGAAGAAAGGAGATTTGCGATTTCTTTAATTCTTTGAAGAGAGAAAAAGTTATTTTAATTTCTTAAAAGAATAATATTTGATCATTTCCTCGCGACTTGATTCCCTGGGAGAAATTTCGATTAGAGGCAAGAAAATTTAGTTTTAATTATACAGACATTTAATTCTTCTAAGTATCCACTGGTGATTAGCTTAGATAGATAGATAGATAGATAGATAGATAGATAGATAGATAATGAAGAGACTGAAATAGGTAGATATATAGATAGATTAAAGGAAAATGGAAGGGAGGTTTCTATCTCTTTCCATGACTATCTCTCTCTCTCGAACACACATACACACTCATTCTCTGTTTACATACACCCCCCACATATATATATATATGTGTGTATTGTGTGTATTTGCAACAGACACGCAGACCCCCGTATGAACGTTGAAATGTTCTCGGCTCAACCAATAATTCACTCACCAACATTGTTGGTCATTCAACGTCACCTATCATATGCATGATACCTCTGACGATAAGAAACAGTGATTGCTGGTGGATTCGTCTACGAAACGCAGCTAAGTGACAAACTTTATGTTGGTATTATATATATATATATATATATATATACACGAAGACGAGCAAAAAACACGATGACATAAATATATATTGTTGTTAATTTTGTCATTATATATAGGATAAAAAATCAAATATGTGAAGTTTATAGATATAGCCAGTGCAACATAGTGATCAACAATATATGAAGACTGTCGGTTTCTTGCTTCCGCGTGTTCTTCAGGATCAGATTAAAGTGGGAAACTTACAGCATACTGTGTTAATAACTATTTCCTCTCTCTCTCTGTTTCTCTCTCTCTCTCTCTCTCTCTCTCTATATATATATATATATATATATATATATATATATATATATATATAATATTATTAAAAATATTTTACATCGGGACATAGAAATTTCAATGTTTCGGAACTTAAATCTGTTCCATTTTCAAGCGATGTTGGCTAATTTTTGATGAAAACCTTTTACATTTGAAAACAGATTGTTATTTTATTTGAGAATTAAGGAATGAGAAACATGATTTCAAAATTGTTATGGGATTGTCTTCTTTAACTAATGAAAAGACAGGACGAGGAGCTAATGCCAAAAAGTGTAACAATGTAGGTTAGTGTGTGTGTGCGTGTGTGCGTGCGTGGATTCTAAACCTGATTGCTATTAATGCCGTTTTTTTGACGTATTTTTTAACGTCAAAAACGACATTATTTTTGTACCAACCTAATATTTCTCTTTATTTGGACACACGCACACACACACACACACACACACACACACATATATATATATATATATATATATATATATATATACACACCATGTATAGTAGCAAAATTGTCCTAACCGTATAACATCATAATTGCCTATCCAACAAAATGTTTAATATTTAAAAACTACTAAACTAATAAAGTTTCTTTTTCCAGGTTTTCAGATAAGATATTTAGCCATCTTGATACCATATGTTGTAAGAATTACTAAAAAGCCCTTTAAATTATTCATACCTAGAAAGATAACACGGTAAAATCGTTTTATGTCACACGCACTGTCTTCCCTATTGAGCAATGGTAAGAGGAAAATAATCATTCAGGCCTTTGGTAATGGTACCAACAATCATACTTTTGCTTCCATCATCAAAATCGATTCAAGAACCATCAGGAGAACGGTGAATAAGTTTTTTAAAAAGGAATAGTAGAGAGGAAGACTGGATCAGTAGGTCACAACAAGAAGAAGGATCATCATTTCAATTTGGAACAAAAGAAATCAACTAGAAAAGAACCATTTGAAAGATGCTTGCCACGAGAGAGAGGAGTTATAGCTATGACAGTCCAAAACGCAGTGATAAAGTACTTGAAAATGAAATCGTTACTCCAGAACAGAAAGTTAGAAAGGTTAGAGAGGGCTAAGATCATCTTGAATAAGATGGAAAACGATTCTAGAATAATATAATATTTAGTCCTCTGATTATAAATATTTTTTTTGCAATTTTTAGCTAAAATTCGTTTTAGGAACAAACGAATGAAAGAAAGAAAGAAAGAAAGAAAGAAAGAAAGAAAGAAAGAAAGAAAGAAAAAACAAGAAAGAAAGACCATATTATTCTTGCTACACTGATTTCCAGAAATGTGTGAAATATCCAGTGAGATAGTAGAAACGCTGTGTAATTCGACAAATAAAGAGATTTGATCAATCGGCTCAAATTCATCGACGTTTTGATTAGTCCTTCGTATATTGATAAATCCTGAACGAGCAAAAGAAATGTTCATATTCCACAAATTATTCTAGATGGTATTCTCATCTTCCGGTTAACTCAGAAAGTTATTAAGACTGTAAAATATACTTAGAAATAAAAAATTTAAAAAAGCGCTGGATACTAAGCAAGCTCCTAACAAATGAAGGAAAGACATGAATGAACAGAGAAATGGTTCTACTGACTAACGCTAACAATACATCACTTCCTTGATTATCCGGACACCTTGTATCTAGGATTCAAAAAATATGTCTGGATGATTCAAACTTTCGGATAATTGAATACTTAAATTAAAATCTAAAAACAATGAATCAAATGTCATTTTAAAAAGAAATACAGCATTTCTATCATCAAATAGCATTTTCAAACGCTTTTTTAGATTTTAACGAAAAAAAATGCACGAATCTGTAGCCATTTCTGGTTATTAATTTTTATCTGTTCTGCTGCTAACTACCACAATTAGGTTTATATATATATATATATATATATATATATAACTTTTTAAAGGCCAACCAACTGAATCATTAATTATTGCTTCAGTGTTCGGAATTGGAGAATCATCCACCGGCTTTTCAACATTTTTTGGCATGGCTATAGTAATTTTCCAACCGTAGCTTAGAGTGGCACAAGGCCGAAAGTCGGATGCACCCAGTGAGGATCGAATTCACTACTCAGTCGTAATTGTTCTAGCGATACAAGCTTGCTAACTGTTACACCGCCCTAAGTTCAGCAATACGTTCAGGTTGTAATAATTCAAATGTATGTTCTTTGTACGAAAACAACGAGGAAATTAATAGAAATTTCCGTATTTTCCAGCTTACAGACGCATTTTTCCTAACAAAATATCTTGAAAAAATACGTGTGCGTCTTCCAATATGAATGTAACGCAACGTCCAGGCTCAAATAGGCTTGGACGATCACCTAATTGGCTTGACTGATAGGGGCGTGGATTTGTATGTTGAGTCATTACACTATAATATTAGTTATCTATCTAATTCAACTTTTATATGGTGTAACCGCAGTATTTAGCTATTAAATGTATTTCCAAGAATTTATAAACCTTCCTAGAGCCAAGCCACAAACTTAAACATGCTATGTTTCCTAGCAGCAGCGGAGCCTTTCTGATCTTGACTAGTATGTCATTGCCATACAAACAAAATCGGACGAGTGATTAATATAAACAATACGTGGTACCAGTATGTGAAGGACGGATGGTGAATGTGTTGTTTTGTGAGAATGACTTTTTTTCTTACGAATTTCGCGTCCCGGGTATGACGATAAACTACATCCGACAGCAAGGCCTCTGATCGGGAGGTTTTGAGGAGCGTAGAACCACCTCTGAATCGTTGGTGTTCCCAGGTCCACACTGACCCGGGGTGGTAGCACCTGTTACGGTCTCAGCTATGAGTAAATAGCCCCCCCCCCCCAAAAAAAAGGGTCAAAATACTATGAAAGTATAAAAATAAGTTTTAATACCAGCAACACATTTTGAAAAAAAATTATTACCAGTAATAAAAATCTTGTAGGCATTAAATAACTCACTGAGGTTAATATGTTGTAAAACAAAGCAAACCAAAACAAACTTATAAATTTCTTTCCAATATTAGGGTACGTCTTCCAAGCCGCTAATTGAAGTATTTTTGGCAGTGTTTTTATCCAACGTTAAGTATGATTTCTAAATTCTTAAAACGCTTGTCTGAAATGGTTTTATTTTAAAAATATTAGGATGAATTCATTTTTTTCTTCATTTATAATTGAATTCCGGAAAATTGTGGTACGGATAATCGAGGAAGTAACGGACCATGGGGGTACATGGGAGCAACGAAAAAGTCTTCAGGGAAATAGGATGAACAACGAAAAAATATACTTACAATCAGAAATTTCTGGGGGACGGGATGAGAAAAGGCTGTAATTTAACACTACAGGTTTATTAAAGGCAAGAGGAGCAGGGGACAATATCGAGTAACCTTCTTAACTTAATGAATGGATCACAGAATAGACATTCTTTGTCCAATCTGACAGCCATTGATGGTTTCGTAATCCGTCACACGTGCATAATACAAATAATAACAGAAAGACTTCAATGTAAAATAATAAAGTATTTAATTACCAAACGCAATTAAAATACGTTGACAAAAAAAGAAGAGTCAACGGGCAGATTATTGATTACTTATCATTTAATACACGACTGCGAAGAGCTGCCAAGAAAGTACTAATTCGCATGGGATAGTCGACTTTAATGTCCGGGTTAACACAATAGTCAAATACATAACTGTATTCTTTCTTTATAGTAAATGACAGTCTATATTTTCATTGTCTAGAGATTCACGTTCAAACTCTGGTTTCAGTAGTGATATTTTTCATTCAGCGGTAAATGATCAAAAGTTACTTAGTTACAAGAGAAAGAAAATTGTGGACAGCTGTCTTCACTCACGTTCAGAAACAGCTTGGAATATTGACATTTTTTATTTTTTTTGCTTTTGCTACAAAATTTCAACCGCTGCATCTTCGAGCTTCCTCGAATCTATATTTTACTTGGCAGATGTTGAATATGGTCCTTGTATATTTTGAGCAAGTTGCCCACTCAGTTAAATATTTCTCTGATCTAATATATATATATATATATATATATATATATATATATATATATATATATATATATATATTAGCAGAGAAAGAAAAATGGCTACTTTTTTTATTATGTTGCTTGTCTGTCTGAAAAATCATAACATCCCCTTTTGATCCATCCAAGACATGCAACACCTCAGACCATTATTTTCAGATTATCTTCTGAATAGCTGAATAATATGTTCCTGAATAGCATTAAACTTTGTCTTTTTTCCCATCCTTCATTTTTCACAAAATATTATGTCAAAGAATTACCAACTAAGTATACCCATTTAAATATTTCATCAAATACCAATAACAGTAGATCTAAACTATACAGATCATATCTGTTCAATTATTTCAAACCTGCAATTACACATCTGATACGTTTATCCAGTAATGCGTTCATTAATATATAAAAAGAAAGTATTTCATAAAAAGCCAATACCATTGATATGTCCTCTAAGTTTGACTTCTTTGCTCTCACTACTGAGCCGTAACCAGAAATCCTTCGTCCAATATCTGAATAAAAATCCATGTTTTATTAGCGTGGAAGGAGACAACAACGTTAGAGGTATTCAAATTGGATTTTCTTCCGATGCAAATGTATGTTTTGTATTCATTAACAATGAATCAGTTTCTTGGCAACGAATTTATGAGAAATTTGGTTCTGGGATATATATATATATATATATATATATATATATATATATATATATATATATATATATATATATATATATATATACTTTATTTGGCAATCTCATGTTACCCGGCAGGAGGAACTGAACCATAACGGTTTGACTCTGGTATTTCAACGCGGTGTAATGATTAGTAAGATTATCTCGCTAACTCAATTACGACTGAATAGTGAGTCTGATCCTCACCGGGTGCTTCATTGCGCTCAGAAAATCGTCATAACGATTGGACTTTACGATTGAGTTCTTTTTTTTTATTTTTTGTTTTTGATCGTTTTCACCCCATGCAAGCCACTAAGATACAATGGACTACAGTGTGTGGAAAAATTAGGAACAGAAACTTTAATAATGAGTGAGAAGAGAAAAGATTAATCAGGAGGACACTAGATAGCGATTGATATTGCATTTAAATTTTTGAAGATTAAAGTTAGTTGGAAAGGATGGAGCTGGAAGGGAGTTTCACAAGCTAGAAATGCGAGAGAAGAGATTGTTAGCATAGAACTCAACTGAAAATTGACAAGATCTCGATGTCAGTCTCGTACTGCGCTTAAATTCAAAAAGTCTAGGTACCATAGCGAATAGCTTTTCTGTTTAATTACTATGAAAGTATTTATAAAAAAGGCGTAGAAAGCCAACATTATGGCGATGGGAAAATCACAGAAGCCAAGCCGCCAGATCAGGACCTATAATATTGCTGATTCTTCTTTAAATTTTATCAAGGAGCTCAAGGTAAATAGCAGGGGCCTTGGACTATATGTGGGAGCAATATTCTAAGCATAGACGAATGGTAGACTTATAGATATGTAAAATAGATTCTCAAGAGAAAAGTCTCGCACGACACAGTGAACTGAATTTCTTATCAGATTTTTTAATTATGTTCTTAAGTTAATTAGGCGATTTTCATTATTATTAATTTTAATAATTTTACGTAGAATACACTATTCATTTATAGCATATTTACTATAGAAGTTAAGGAAAATGAACATAAAATAGGATGCGTTAGAGGTAGGTTTGCCTAACACCGCAGGTACTAGAAAACGAAACCATTAACCTAAGAACTAAAGTCATGTTCTTAAAAAGTCTTGTAGGATCTAGACTCATACACATGATATATATGGAGTCTATCTCGTTCAAAAATATCTAAACTGTCGGTTAGAAACAACCGCTTTCTCAGATCAGCAATGACTTCCAACGAATGAATCAGGTAGTGCTTAACAGTTATTCATTCTTTATCAGAACTGAAAATAAGAAAAGCTACATCAAGACTTTCAACAGCAGAAACAATTAAAATGGATAGCACAGGCATCTTGAAAAGAAACTAATACCATAATCAAGAGACTGACTTTTCACACTACTACAATCAAATGATTAAGAATCAAGCCCTCATCAATACTAGAAAGAGAAATAACATATAGGACACTTACGGCCACATCAAATTGGAGCACTTGTTCCCGTACGATAACCGAAGTTAAGCAACGTCGAGTCTATTCAGTACCTAGATGGATGACCGCTTTGGAATACCAGGTACTGTAAGCTTGGATGTGCGGTTGGTGTAATGGATATTGGTTCTGAATTCTTAATCGGAGAGTCGAGTTCTAATTCCTGTTGGGCTCGTTAACTTACGCTCAAATATTCCTCGGAAAGGTATAAATCCACCTTTTTCTACCCCGGCTACGGGTTAATTATTAAGACGTGCTTCACTGAATCATTATTATATCCCTAAAATATTTACAAACTAAAAATATTTTCTGGCTTTAAATAATCCGCAAAGGGTTGATAAACCGTAAAAAAGACTCAATAAATAAATAAATTAATAATAATAATAGAATTGGAAGCATACAAACTGTTTTGAAATAAAGATTTTATTAATTTCATCTGACAATTAACC
Organism: Acanthosepion lycidas; assembly: GCA_963932145.1. Classification (NCBI taxonomy): domain Eukaryota; kingdom Metazoa; phylum Mollusca; class Cephalopoda; order Sepiida; family Sepiidae; genus Acanthosepion; species Acanthosepion lycidas. The sequence goes on from OZ010573.1 coordinate 125,184,531, forward strand.
GATCAATCAATGAGGGTCGAAGGAAAAGGCTTTCATAGACTTCTGATTACTGAAAATTTATCTCTTCCAGATTTTAACTCTATAAATATATATATATATATATATATATATATATATATATATATATATATATATATATATATATATGTTATGGTCCGGTTCCTTGTACCACGGTGATAGTCCAAGATAGTACCAATAAAGAAGAACTCGAACACGGATATGGAATAACACATATATATTACAAACAGGAATATATACAGAGAAGTAGACAGTGTTAGTACGAACAATCAGGTTTAGTAGTAATTGTCTGAACGCGACTTGGTTTCGGTGTACCTCTGACTAAACTGACTGACTCGCTCGCTCTGAGTGACTGACAGACTCCTGCTGGACCTCACTCCAGACTTCAGACTGAACGGTATTTAGTCACCCCCCCACCAGAGCATCATGTGGCACAAGGCCGGTTTAACGTGAGATCTCCGAGCCAGTGGGTTCGGCCAAAAGTATGCCCTTTGAACTCGTATAAACGGGTTCAGGGTCGGTTTACCTCCCCGAAAGAGACTCCGCTCTTCGGCGGAGTCTCGTTCGGGTTCCTCCCCGCCCGAAGGCTGAGAGAGTTCAACCGATCAGTCGGTCAGCCGGTCGCCCGACTTCGGACTGAACTCCCTGCTTCCTCCTGAGGCGCAGTATTTATTACGTATGGAATAGTCCATTATGTTATTATTATGGGTAAGGTCACATAACAATATATATATATATATATATATATATATATATATATATATATATATATATATATATGATTGGTGTATACGGAATAAATTCCAATAACCGAAAATACGATTTTTCATGGGTCCTTATCTATAACTATAGAATGAACTCTTCCTAACACTATATATACTACGCTCTTAAGAGAGAGGGTCGAATCGAGTCGAGCCGATAGTAGTTCACTCCAAACCAGACTGACAGTCATACTAACACCTTCCACATCTTGTATTATTATTTCGTGTAATATACCTTCGTTATTTCTACTCTTGTGTTCGTTTTGTCCTTCCTTGGTCCTAACCTAGTCTATAACACTATTCTTAAAAGAGTGCTCAATACAAAGTAGAGCAAATATAATTTATTCGAAAATTATAACATTGAATCAACGCCTTCACTTGATAAGACACCAGAAGTGTTGAAACAAAATGGCTATTTTTGTAGTGATTTTATAACGTTTATGTTATAATTTTCGAATAAATTATATATATATATATATATATATATATATATATATATATATATATATATATATACGAAATCGTACATGTAAGGGTACATACAGGCACACCACTGAAACTATATACAAAATCGTAAAACCATACAAAGAGAACACTGAAACATGTTTACTTTATTGAAGTCTATAGAAACTACACACGTACAAAGATGTATGCATGTATAATTTTCCGACTTTTTGCTTGCAACACAGCAGTTTTGCCATTTCTAAATAAAATAACTGAGTTCCATGTAACGATATTAGGAGTGCGGGTTGCTTTGACTGACCATTTTACACGGTGATTTTATTTAGACTCCAAATCTCGTTAGCTGGCTGTTGATTCATAGAATCCTCCCCTCCTTTGAAATGGCAAATAACCTAGATCAAAAAAAATACTTGCGGAAATGGATGGTAGAAGAGAGAATTGAAAGGATGGTGAAAAGTCCAACGTTACGAAGAGCTACAAAAGATAGGAAGTTATGGGGAGTCAATATCGCTTACTTCCTGAAGAGACATAGTACATAGAAGAATTAGAAGGTGTAAGTATATAAAGTCGCATTTCGCCGGACATAACTGCCTCGCGCTCAGCGAAAAACCAAAATTAATATCGATTAATAATTCTTAATCCTTTGAGACCTGACGACAGCTTTACTGGTGGTAGAGGAAAATGACGTAATACTCAAACACTGGTTGAACAGTGGCTAAACACTTGCATCGTGTTTTGCTATTGGTTGTCTTATTTTGAAGAGCTAATTAGAGAAGCTGTAATATTCTGATGTCATCGAACGTTATACCAACAAATCCGCGCCTTTTCGTTGTGTCTTGTGCATGTGTTTTGGATAAAAAAGATCGTTTTTACCATGGAGTGTGCAGAGTCTCAACATGGACAAGCAATCAGGGAACAAGCAATCAGGGACAAAACGTGCGAGAAAAGAGCTCTACACGGCGTAGCAAGTAATTGAATTTTGACTCAGGAGCTCAGGCAGAAGGATTAAAATTGTTCAGGCGCGCAAAGCTCAAAGAGTTAAAGATTCATCTAGAAACATAAAATAAGCGGTACTTTTTATTTCTTTGATATTTTTTGGCGTTTACTTTTTCGTACAAAACTGTCTTTACTTCAAAATTGCTTTGTTTACGTTTCGGATACGAAATCAAGTAGATATGGGCTTTCTAGCGTACCTCAACAAGGGAGTGTGCATTCTTTGAAATGGGTAAAAATAACTTGGCTTGACTGTGACGCTCTCTGTGACAGAGCGGTCTGAAGCACGCTGGATGAAACAGTGTTTTTTCCTACAAAGTGAGATGCAGGTTCAAACCTTACTATATATATATATATATATATATATATATATATATATATATATATATTATATATATATATATATATATATAAAACGAACTTCAGCGTTGCATTTCACAATGCTTGGTACAACATGTTGATAAAATAAAATTATACTGTGCAAATCTTGAACCGGTGTAAGAAAATTCGCATTCTTTTAATCTAGATTCGAACCCCAGACCTTTAGCACTGTTGGGAATTACCACAGCTATTTCAGCTATGGGGCCGTCCCTTTAATTTAACGCTATTTTTATAACTCGAAGAATTCTCTGTCAGTCATCTTTTTCTTTATAATTTACAATCTTTTGCTGCGTTATTCATTTGCTTTCTTATTTAAAATTCCGTCCAGCACTTTCTCATTCCGAAAGTGTCAAGATCATTCGTGTTCATCCCACTGCTGATGTGGAAGAAAATTATAAAATACAAACGAATACAAAAGAAGACAAAGATAAAGAAACATTTGTTTGTTTGCTTTTTCTTTTGAAGCTTTTTCATTTTTTATAACTGTAAATCAAAAAAGAAAAAAAAGAAAACACACACGCAGAGGAATAAAAATATAAGTTGAAGTGAAAGAGAAAATAGGTATTTTCATTGCCAGAGATCCTCGTTCCTATCATCCGTGCAAACATTTTGCTTGGCTGGATCCAATTTTTTATTTCATTGCTCTAGTGATACAAAATGGTTGCTTTAATAGAAAAATCATTTCTTTTTCTCGACTTCTTCTCGCCTCATCGACTGTTTTCCCCTTTGTTACGATTCCATTCCTCTGGCTGTCAAATCTAGAATTACACCAACTACCATTTATTGTTCGTATATACGAGCTGTGTCAGAAAAGAAAAGTCTTCACCCCCACAAAAATGTACGGCTAATCCAAAATAACATGTTTTCCTCTTCGACATTATCCAAAGTTCTTTCACTTTCTTCGCCAATTTTCCATGCTCTCGCCCTGGAATAATTCTCCTGAGATTCCCTACAGTTCCGTTGTCACAGCCCACTTGATCGCTCCCACGTCCGGTAAACAGGTCCCGTTGATGAACACAACGTGCTGGAGCAACCTCTCTACTCACCCGACCTGGCTCCACACGATTCTTTCCTTTTCCTCAAGCTGAATGGGGTCATCAAGGGGTTCCGTTTTCCGCACGTGAAAGCCATCAGATGCATCTTGCCATCCACCAAATGCATAGATCAGCTATTGAGACACTGGGATTAAATACGCGATAACAAGGAATAGCCGACAACAACCACAGCTAACAGAAGGCAATTTACCTTCTCAACATACAAGTAGTTAATGCCCCTAACAATCTATGTAAGATCTTAACAGACAAGTCTATATAACATTGCAACAATCAAACATTAAAAATATTACAAATAATAGAAGCTATAAAAGAAAAAGCGTTATGCATGCACAGTATTTTATTCAACAATGGCGATGACGTGCTAAAGGCTTTCTGAGCTTAAGTGTAAGTCAACCACGTGACTTCACGCCACACTATATTACCTAAAAATAGACTGTAATTTCTAATCTTAACCGATTAAATCAATGTACTTTCAATAGACAAAATCAATCAGCAAGTCGCTTCTTTCAAAGTTTCATTCCTGACGACAAAACGATGTAACTCGCCCTTTCAACTAATTTCAATATGGAATGTTCATTCATGGATTTATATCTAATTTAAACTATTTAGTTCAACACATAAGAAAGGTTGATTAAAATGCGTAACCGTCAATGTATGTGTTTTACATTCAGTAAAAATTCTATGGCATCAATAATTCACCTTGTATGGATAACCCATGTAATTTTAGAAATGGTAGACTCTGTCTAGTAGAAGGAAAATGGAGATCCTATAATGTTATTTACAAGACAATCATTTACCCTAAAGAGAACAAGAACAACCACAATATTTATATTGGAATTTCCGCGGGTGAATGGAAGCAACTTCTGTATATCCAGCGATACTCATTTAACAACCCAACATTGAAATTCCAAACTGCACTTTCCAAAGAATTTTGGGAATTGAGGGAGAAAGAACTCATTGACTAGAAAATTATAGGGTTTTCCTACACTCCTAGTAGTTTTAAAGATAGATGCCATCTATTCCTACAAGAATAAAATTAGAAATATTATATCCAAATTAGAAATCCAAAGATACTGTTAAACCAAAAGAATGAACTGTTTTCTAAATGCCGTCACCGCAGTAGATTTAAACTTATCTAGATTCTTAATGAACTTGCATGAAATGTCATCATTTGGGAATTATTTGTGAATTTCTGCTCCTCTTCAGTACTGACGAAATTGAGTGAACTGTTATCCTTTAACAAGTACATGAACTGCTGTCTTTGACAATTACATTGCATATTCCGCTTCTCCTGTTTTCTTGATATATATCCTTCCCAAATTTCTCTTTTCTTACAATATACAAAAATATCCTATCTTTGAAAATGATACTCTTATTCAGCTTCTCCTCCTTTCTTTATATATCCTTCCCATATTTCTCTTGTTAAAATTTACAAAAATATATTTTCTCTATCACTAAATTACTATTAACTCTTAGTGACTTTCAATATATCTTTTGTTACTCTTATTGGCATTATTTTTTTCCTTTTTTCTTGTTTTAACGTATCTTTATTGAATTATCATGAATTATCCTTGACATTAATTAAATCTGAACCTTGATTTCAACATTACGGTATCCTCAGGCGATTTTTATCAAATGACTTCTTAACGCTTTATTTTTCCGGATCTTAAGAACTTTCTGAACGATAAAACCGAAGTCTTGAGTCTTTGTTTACATATTAGGAAATTCTTCTTAAGCACATATGAAGCTAGATAAAAAAAAAAATAAAATGTACATTTCAATTAACCCACCAACCGATACATTTATATTACCCTTGTTTTCTTTTTCTTCTCCTTCCTTCTTCACATCCCCATCCACAAGGAAAAAATATATGTGAAATTTAATATATAATATAATAAAAAAAAATTAAAATTGGAAAAAAAAAATGAATGAAAATGCCTCAAGAATAAGGGAAAATAAAACATGCCTTAAAATCAATAGATAAAACAAAAATGAAAAAAATAATAATATTACAAAAGAAACTTTAACTGAAATTAAAACATTTAATACAAAAACAAAAATAAAACCAAAAAATATATAAACATCTTAAACATTTATACAAAGATAAATATTCAAATGCCACTTCATCAAACCTCATAATACATATTAATACAAAACACTTCAATACTACATATCAATATTGTATATTAACATATGCAAGACATATGAAATATAAAAAGCCTCATAATATTAAAAAAAATACCTAAAGACTTAAAATTAGACTTTTCTTTATTATCTAGCACTTGTCATGGTTTCAATGTCTTCATTTTTTCTGTTAGTCAATTTCAGTTAAATCTATGAGTTCTAGATGTTAAACTTAAGAAATAAGAAATATCTATATTATTTTCAGATTATTCCTCCTCTACCTGCCTTGCCACTTCAGGACGTGTCCGATCATGACTCTTCCCAACTTTGTAGCTCTTAGCATTTTTTTTCTTTTTAGTATCTATCCAAGTTGTTTTTCTGACAGCCATTTCACAAGATTGCCTTCAATATGTTCTGTGACTGTCAGATTTTCCAGACCATGTTTCTTTATTATGCATCATAGAAATTTATCATTTTTGTTGAAATTTCCTGAATAGCCTTGTCTTACCCGAGGCTATAAGTATAAAACACCCTGTAAGAATCGTATTTTCGTAGCTAGTTCTCGAAAAAGGTAATCCCCAAATCAAGCCCAAGTTCTATTTTTTTGTTTTAAATGTTAAGTCCATTTCAGTTCAGCGAAGTTCTTTTAGAATAACTACCATACAGTCTATTCTGCAGTTTAGCTGTAAGTTGGAATCATAAATCGACCCTTGCTTTCTCCAATTGCGAAAATGAACGTAACAGACTAGATAGAAATTTGAACTCGGTTCGCCGATTCTATTTTCTACAGAGAAAGCCATTACACTTATGGTATTTCTATAATTGAAGCTAACACTTTTCAGCACCCCCTCCTTGAGAAACTTTTTTTTCATCTTTTCCTTATATACATACGCTTTCCCCGATCTATAGTTAAAAATGGGTCTTTACCGAGGACCATTCTAATACGAAGGTCGTGGACTGTCGTTACAAAATCTCTAAGCAAGAACCTTCCCAAATAATAGAAAATACTTCACGTGAGGTCTACAAGCAGCAGCAACAACTAAAATGGATAGTATATGAAGAGAAAATAATGACATAGGATGTTGAGATTTCACACTACTTCAAAAAAAGCTTAGGGAGGAAACCTCCATCATTACTGAAAAGATCAATAACAGTTACTGGACGAGAGAAACTTATTTTACTGATAAAATTGTTTTGTTTAAATTTGTTTGAATAAATTGTTTTAAAATTGTTACAAATTTAAACCGACAGTAACATTGGCTGCTCGGTCAATGAATGCCGGATATTTCCTTATTAAGAAACGGCTAATATTAGCATTATTCTTTTTTCTATATGCCGTGTCTCTTTAAGATATTAGGATCATGCTCTTTACAATTTTCTGTTCTTTGTCGCTCTTAGTAAATCTAATATTGTGTTATCTCTCCTAAGTCCTGTTCTGCCATCTATTTACACAAGTTCATTAAACAGGTTACGTGCTGTTTGCTCCTCTATTTTTTTTGTTTTCCATATGTTCTGTGAATGTCAAATCAATAATAATATTACCGTATCTGTTGATGCGCATAAAAAATTGAGAATGTTTTTCAAGAACGTGTCGAAACGTTCTCGACCTGATCAAGAAGTCCTAACCAAAAAGTAAAAATATTCAAATGTATGATCAGATGTTAAGAAATGATCAGGTGAAGGATTATTCAGTGTGCTGTTATAAACACAGTTTATTGGTTACCATTGATGAGACTTGCATTCGAGTATATCTACTACAACCACCATATACTACAACCACCATATACTACAACCACCATATACAACATTGTTCTTTTTGTCAACCTTTAAAATGTGTTATGTATTTCTTCCGCAGCCTGTATATTAGCAACACATTACGTGATATATAACATAATATTCTATAAATCGTTCCATACATTTAAAAAACAAGGTGGATTTAATATATTTCCTTATTTTCAACATTAATGTCGGATATCTGCTGTAGGAGAGATCACCCGTCATTTGTTACTCTCTTGTTTAAACAGAACTCAAGAAATTCACTCACACAGATCCATGTTGGCCCAGATGACAAAGCACTGAACCGGTTCAAGCAACCCTCACTTTATGCCCAAACACGTATGCGCATTGTTCGAAGGGTACTGATCTGGAAGCTCGATTTTGCCGCTGTTGTTTACGGAAGTAAAACAAAAGATGTGTGGGGTCGTTTTGTTTCTCCATATTGGACTCAGGCTATACGCTACTGATTCTATCAGTTGTTATCAAGGCCTTGATGCTTAATTACTCATGTGGACGTGTATATGTATAAAATATTTTCTTTTAGATTCATCCAATTCAAGCCAGAAGACTTAGCTGGATAGATGGAAGCAAGAAGATATTAGGTTGGTGCAAAAATAATGACGTAATAATGTCGTTTTTTGACGTTAAAAATATGTCAAAAAACGACATTATTACGTCATTATTTTTGCACCAACCTAATAAGAACATGTCAGATAGTGGATGTCGCTGAACCAGCAAACCGCAGTTTTAAAATAAAAGGAAAGGGAAAAAAACTAAATAAATATCTCGAAATTGCTAGACAACTGAGGAAATTATGAAACGTGTAGGTGGCAATCGTTTCACTTATTATCGGAGCACTTGGATCAGTAAACGAAGGTGTTGTAAGAATTCAGAACATTCAAATGTTTTCGACATTTATTGTAAATAAAATACAATTTTGACACAAGGCCTAAAAGGGGGAATAGGTTGAGGCTGGTCGTCACTTACTATCTTATACCAAGCTGATCCGATTCACGACCCATTCGATCGTTACAATTTACAGATCCACTATAAGAACTCATCTCTCATCAATCAATCCTCCATATACCATAATACCGCATACTCTCAAGGGGACCTACAAACACACCGCATGACGTAAAAATTATAATAAAAATCTATATATATATATATATATATATATATATATATATATATATATATATCTGTAAATGATACGTGATGAAGGGGGAGGGGGATGAGCCCCCAAAAAACAAATTAAAAGTATCGAAACAAACAAAATAAAGAATAAATGTTGCCAATGATAAAATCAACTCGAATACTTAGGCGAGTCCTGGATTATTGACTAAATTTGCTGTTGCTTGATCTCAGGGGAAAACTAGTAGCAACTAAAGATGTGAAAACAGGTTTTAAAACGAAGTAATAATAGGACGTCATTGTTCGAGAAAGTAAGAACGAAAAATAGGGAGAAAAAACTGATGAACACAAATCCTAATGCTGTGTATATATCATTTGGCACACTTGGAATCCTGCCCAGAATCATTAGAATGGAAGATTAGAAAACTTATAAATGTGTAAAATTTGAGAATTCAGTCAACGGTGGTACTAGGGACAGTGAGGGTGTAGATTGAAAAAGTATTTCTGGGATCCTAAAATGTATCTACAGGAAAGGGAAAAGTGTGATAAATATCTTGATCTTGATAGATGCCTGAGGAAATTATGGAAATTTTTCGCTTATATATATATATATATATATATATATATTAGGTTGGTGCAAAAATAATGACGTAATAATGTCGTTTTTTGACGTATTTTAACGTCAAAAAAACGACATTATTCGTCATTATTTTTGCACCAACCTAATATGAATATGTATATAATTACACACCCTCTATCTCTGATATTGAGAACTTTATCCCATAAATATAGCACACCTTAAGACTATATTTCTTCATATATATATATATATATATATATATATCGGAGCAATGGGGGCAGTCCTGAAACGCCTTGGGAAAAGGTTCGAAGATATAGATATAATTTGAGTATTTACAAGAAATGGGCACTGCTCATTTAAGCCTTTGCTATACAACATCGCAAATGAATCTACTAATAAAATACCGACTACCTCCTTCCCCTCCAGAGGCCAGCATGCAGATGATGAGTAGGCTGTACTGAAGACATAGGCATTCATAGCTGAGATCAGAATGATCCTGAACAGAAAATCAACGTCCTCTATCAAGTGTTCCAAGAAATAAGACTCAAGACAAACCTTTTCGAAACAAGAAACGGTGCTTTGGAATTTGAATGAAAGTGATGTCATGTACTTCCAATCCATCATAAAAATTCGGGATATGGATTTAGTAAATGGCAATCATCACAAATACCTCGGTCTGTGGATCAGTTATAACAAATTTAGCATTGGAATGAAGAAAATTGACTATAGAGTAGGCAGCACTGAAAGTAGTTTCTCACAATATCGCAGATTACTATAAAAACAAAACATTAATCTGAAAACTCGAATCATGTTCTTAAATAGCCTAGAGCAGGGGTGTGAAAACTACGGCCCGCCAAATGTTAATAAATTTGAAAGGACGTTACCAACCAAGGCCAAATAATATTGTGAGCATTTTCTTTTCTTCCCGCTGATTTTTACAGTATTCCCAGTACGTCAAGTGTTATAAACAAAATCTTAAACTTCTTCATTTTTCTCAGGTCCAGCACTTGATCTTCAAAGAAAATACCAGTTTTTTTTTTTCTTTCCTTGTTCCTTATTACTAAATCAAGTCTTCTCGCTGGAACTGAGTAGTAAGTCTGGATATTAGACATTTTGCTTTTCCTTATTATTTTTACAATACTATTTCAGTGTTAACGCCGGTAAAGTCAGTTAGCACTGACTTTTTTTTTTTTAGATATTCCAGTTGCATGAGTTAATGCTTTTGTCTGAATGGTCTTCAATCTGGATAATTTTCTTTGCTTATTCAAAAAGTTCAGCATAAATGCTTCCTTTCAATTCCTTTCAATTCCTGGAAATTTTTAAAATTTCCCTTGTAATGTTTCAGTACAATGATACCTCGGCTTAAGTAGTTTCGAGTTATATCATTTTCGAAGATACGTCGGTTTTCTTAAATATTATGTGGAAAAATAAAACTAGCTTTAGGTCGTATTACTCGACTTTACGTCGGTCGTTAAAAATATTAGAAACATCAAAACACTAAAATAACAATAAAGAAATATAAAATCATATTTATAGAAATGTTAAATTACTGTTATGTAGACTATATATTATATATGCTCTCTATATATATCATAAAATAATCATATACATACATATATATATATATATATATATATATATATATATATATATATATATATATATATATATATATATATAATAAAATGATCGAAAACAAATAATTATCATAATAAAGTATGTTCAGCAAATGTTCTTATTTCAAATTCCTGCCGACAGACGTTTGTTGTTTTCCACTATAATATCGATTTTGAATTCAGACTTGTTTAACTCTGTGCCCTGCCGTTGACATTCATTCAATTACATTTCAATTGTGATTTAGCATACTTTTTTGTCCATGGCTCCGAAGAATATTAGTAGTGCATTTTTTAATGCTAAGCGTAAGGCTATATCGTGAAAATTAATTATTTTATTCAGAATACTCTACGTTCATATCATGAATGCTCTAGTAGGCAATTGGGAGTGTCTATTCGCGGTTTATAGTGTGGTTATTTCGACTTAAGTCGTTTTTAGACCTAGGTCGTAACCTCGGGAACCAATTAACGACGTAGAGTGAGGTATACCTGTATATACCCAGCTTTTACTTCCTTTCTGTTTTATTCTGTGGCTTGCCGGGATGGTGAATGTCATTATTTGACAGATATTGATTACGATAATTAGATCTGGTTTTCTAGCCTGGATTGGATAATCGGATTGAATCTCAAAGTGTCAGAGAATTTAATGATATTTTTAATTCCCTGAGAGATTCTGTTTTTTTTTTCCATAGACCATTGTTTTCCATCTTTTGCACATCTCCCACTGCAAGGAAAGTTGGCTCCCTGTGCCGCGCCAGGAAATTTTTCTCGACGGAATCAATCCTTCAAATCTACAAATCAACCATTCGTCCTGGAGTATTGCTGCCATATGTGGTCTGGAGCCCCTTCTGTTTCTCAAGTTTCTTGATAAAATCCAGACACGGATATGCACTGTAATTGGTCCTGATCTGGCATCTCGTCTGCAGTCGCTCTCTCACAAACGTACCGTTGCCTCCCTCTGTCTTTTTTTACAAATACTTTCACGGTAACTGCTCCGATGAGCTGCTTTCGCTGGTTCCCAGACTTCATGAATTTCAGCGTTCTACTAGGCTGGCATCTCGCTCTCACCCTTTCACTGTCGAAACTGTTAACTATAGCCGTTTCTTCTACTCCAATAGCTTCATGTCTCGCACTTATCGCCTGTGGAACTCCCTTCTCTTTTCCTGTTTCTCTGACAGCTATAATCTCCAACTATTCAAATGTAATGTCAATCGACGTCTCCAGATGCCCTGATCTATCCCCTATCCTTCTCTTCATCCTTTCCTTTATCACTCCTATTTGCTCTCGCTCCATCTCTCTGTAACCCCTTGCGTGTTAGTGGCTTCCCGCCTTGCTTGGTGTGAAACGCTTTAAAAAAAATATCCCATTAAATCCATCTCAAAGAATCGTAATTTTATTCTTACTGGAATAAGGTTGTTGCATTCACTAATTGTATGACTGTTGAACTTATACATCTCTCTATACATATACACTTTTCTCTTGAGATAGCCAGAGAATTTTCTTTTCCTTTCTATATTTGACTTCCCGTTTAAACTTCTTTTTTTTTCTGTTCGTTCTTCCGTTACTTCTATTGCAAACGTGATCCAATTAGCCATTCATTTTCCTGCCTTGTGCCGTCTTAAAGCCTCTTGTCTAAATAAACTTCAGTAATGACTGGTCTCTTCCTTATTTAGTGCTGTTGACGTCATTTTTTGAATGCAAGGCTTTATACAGAGTCTGAGTTGGTATAACTAAGAAATGTTGCGCGTCTGAACATTTGCCATCAAAATGGCGACAGAGCAGCGAAAGACTAGCAAAGATTCGTCTATAGAAAAAGGGTTTGTACGGTAGAAATAATTCATCACTCACAAGGCTATGAAAATGCTTTTGAACATAGTGGAAAGTGAGGATTAGGCAGCTCCAGCCGAGATGTGACAACAGTACTCGATTTCTGTCTGGTCTGGCTCTTGCAAACATAGGGTATTGTAGGTAAGGTAATTTTTGAAGCGGTACAAGGGACCGACCATTTTCCCAGCATCTTTAGCGATTTATCTTATATACAAGTTCCACTTCTGGTCTAAAGTGAGCCCAATAGACGCCCAAGGCAATGAGTTTAATTGTGAATACTACCGTTCATCGCTAGTAGAGAAAATTTAGCTAGAGAAAAGGGTTGAAGGGTTCAGCTCGGAACTAATTTCAAGTCGGAACTAATTAATGAAAGGTACAGAAAAGATGAATTCCGAATTATATTATGTTCTAAGGATTTTAATGCTAAATTAAAAAAATAACACTAACTCGTTGTATTTTGTTTGGGAATTCACGGAAATTCATTTTAAATCAAGTTGAAATTAGTTCCGAATTGAAATTAGTTCCGAATTGAAATTAGTTCCGAATTGAAATTAGTTCCGAATTGAAATTAGTTCCGAATTGAAATTAGTTCCGAATTGAAATTAGTTCCGAATTGAAATTAGTTCTGTGACTAAAAAAATATCAACATAAAATAATTGGCATAAAATATCTATTCTTTTCAATAAGACATTTTTTTATCAATATATATATATATATATATATATATATATATATATATATATATATATATATATATATATATATATATATAAAAGCAAAGAAAAAAGCACCTCTTAAGTGTCTACAATCTGACGACTACTATAAGTTTCATGCCTTTAAGCAATCAACAGGCGGTTGTTTTTTCCATCTTGGTCTCTTCTGGGGGTATAAAAGTTCACATATCTGCATTTTCCGACCAGCTGACGATTGCTTAAAGGCATGAAACTTATAGTTATGTTCAGGCTGTGTACACCTGAAGGTTGATTCTTTGTTTAGAAAAGCGCTACTATATTATATGGTGTGGAGCACTTTTCTTTCTGATGTGCAAACACGGGGGACTCTTTTTAAGAGCTACTTATAGCTATATATATATATATATATATACATACGAATCTCTATAAATATACATACCATTCATATGGATTTTATAAATTGGTAAGAATTCAATTATTTTCACAAATAATTAATCAGTTGATTATCAAAAAAACAGTAAAATAGTTGAAAGTCGTTAAAAAGAGTTTGTTACGAAGGAGGCAATAAATCACTGTGTGCACGATGAAACTTCTCTAAATTTTAATCTTATTTTGTTACTATTTTTCCTGTTCCTGTAGAAGTCAACTTGAATAAATGATTATGAATTTAGTCTTCGCACACTGGGTGAAAAAAATACCTGTTACACTCAACTGAGAAGAAGCAGTGTACCCTATTCTAGAGATATTAGGTTGGTGCAAAAATAATGTCGTTTTTCTTTTGACGTTCAACGTCAAAAACGACATTATTTTTGCACCAAACTAATATTATGACCAGACATGCTGATACGTCTGGAAAATATCAAGACTTGTTGATCATGTTCATGATATAATATTGTTTGATAGACAAATGTCTGCGAAGAATATAATTCGTAAGATTTTCGATATATCCAGAGAACCATTTTGGATAAATAATTAATAATTGGATCTGAAAAATTAGTAAGTTAAGTAAATGCCGACTATAAACGAAATTGGTTTTGTAACATTTTCAGTAATCTAGTATTTATGATTTGGAGCGACATGTTACAGTTCATAAAACTTTGACCTGCAGACAAAATTGTAGCGAAAATAGCTGAAGTAAATACTATGAAAGATTACCATGAATCGCTGTAGGTGTGCGACACGCCTCGTAATAAGCCATAGAGAATATGGCCCACTGCTCGAAAAAAGTTGTCCATGTCTAGTCTAGAATGAGCGAGTAGACGTCCCAGGCAAAGAGGCAAAATAAAAGTACAACCGTTCAATACGAATGATAAAAATTCTCACCGTCTGATCTGTAATAATAAAACGTTATGATCTTTATTTTGCCGTTTTTTTGCAATGGGGTTCACCCTGTACAAGACCCAAGAGCCGCTCGAGGTGGAAGGTTACAGAGTAATAGACACGGTTTATGCGGATATGTGAGGAAGATAACGGTTAACCCTAGGCTTGAAATGTTTGTGGTTGAAATTATGGGGAACATCTTCTTGGGAGTCGGTTCTATAGAGTAGTGGTTCGCAGGACGATGATGATCAGGTGGAACTTACTGCTATCGTAATACGGAAGGAATAAGAGTGATTCGCCACAATTCGCGTAGCATGGCGAGGCCCACCTGTGAAATTTAGTACTGGACGTACAAAGGAATATAGTTCGTTTGAGCACTTTCCAGGTAACTAGCGATAGAGCAGTGAGAGACTACCAACATTTCGTCTGTGAGAGAGGAATTCCAGGACGTGGAGAAACATTTGAACTCTATCGAGATTGAAAAGCTCCTGTCCAAATGTGACAGCTATGCTCCATTTTAGCCCTGATCTGCCTCTTGTAAAGATAGAGGATAGCAGGAGTTGTACAGGGAACCGACTGTTTTTCCTGCATATTTAGCAATGTATCGTATGCACGAGTTAGACTTGAGGTTCGGCTTAAGTTTAAGGCCTAATAGTCACACAAGGCACAGCGCATCCCTGAAGCGGCATCTCTGAAGGGGCATCCATTCATCGTGACTGGTTGTAGTTCAGTGCCCGATCAACGATAATAAAATGTAACTAGTTTTCTAGACATTAAATCTAACCAGCCAGTTTTTTTTTCATAACTGTGATATTAGAACTCTGATTATCAAGAGTTTTGGAGATGTACCCAAATACTGTAAGATCATTAGTATAGATATTCACAAATGATCAGCGTATGCTCATAAGCAAATCATTTACGTAAAGTAAAAAGGGTGTTGGTTTGAGAAGCGTCTACTCGGGGGCGTCTGCATTGACCTCTCGGGCCCCTAAGACTGGCCTTTCAGGAACCTACCCGTTAGGAAGGACTTTATTAATAAGAAGACTCTTCCAGTTATTCCATAAGTAAAGATATTGAGAAGCAATACTTTGTCCCACATCTTCTCAAAGGTCTTTGAAAGATCTAAAGCTATTGTCCTTGAGATGTATTGTCTGTATCTAACTAATTCTGTGAGAAATGGCAGTCACGATATCAGCAATTGATCGATCCGATCGAAACCCGTACTGCTGGTCGCTCAAGAGGTTTGTGATCAATAACAATTATTAGCCTCAAAAAGCATGTTAATGACAGTGGGGAGACTGATGGATCTATACTGAGAGTGGGTGAACGCTCGCCTGCTTTCTTGAAAACCTGGCATACGCTTGACAATTTCCATAGACTTTGTTTTTAAAAGAAATGTATCTTTTGAATGGTTCAAAGGTGAGAGCGACAATAGCGTGGCTGTATTTGGTAGTATTGCTGCGCAGACGAGTCACCAGGTTCGTTCTCAGTGAGCAGCTTCTTCCAGTCAAAGGCATGTGCCTTAAAAATAAATCGTTTGCTAGATCGTCGCACACGAAATACAACCATGAGACTATTTGTAGTATTAGGCAAACTTTATTCTGGTTGTAACCTATTGCTATAGGCGAGCGAGGCAGAGATGACACCATGTGAGGTAGAGGTTAAAGGTTATCTTCTCTTTGTGTCGCTGAGAGGCAGTCGCCTGTCCCTGTCCGTGGTTTTAACTCTGTCTCTATGTGTTTTCAGCTTATAGTGACCACTGTCTTAAAGACTACACTGTTCTTTGTTGTAGCCATCTTTGTCTAAAAACTCAATCTATAAATGCCTGGCCTCAGTCAGTGACACTCCCTGCAAGGTTTGTTTGCCGTGTTCCTTGTGAGAGCCACTTCACTTAGCTGAGAATCATCAGGCGAAATAAACGTCAGAAACAATTTTCGTGGCAGCACAGTTATTTCCATCTAACAAGATATCAGCTGACACTGATATCGTTGTAATTTCAATGTCCTTTCAGCAGAACTTAGAAAGGAGAACTAAAAGAGAAATGATGTACCATGTGTGTGTGCGTGTGTGTCTTTGTCTGTGTCTGTATAAATACGGTTTAATATGTAGAATAGCATAGCCATTTCAAGTCCATTTTCTTGGTCAACACGAGAACTTTTCAGCATCCCCTCATACAAACTTTGTCATTAAAAAAAAAAATAAATAAAAAAATAAAATAAAATAAATAAGATAAAATAAAAAATCCAGAGACAAAAACTTAATTCCTGTCAGTTTCTGTACAAAATGTTCGCAATGATAACTCTTTAACTTTCACAGTTATTAACCCTCCACCATAACCACTAAACCTGGTCAGCGCATACTTAATTTTTCGAACTTATCCGTTCTTAATTTAATACATCACATCTCAAGTTGAAGACGGACGCGTTTATTTAACAATCCGATGCGTCTCTACCAATAATTATTCTGAGTCGCCTGCTTCCTATCTTGGTGTTATTCTGGTGTATGAGAAGAGGAAAGCTGTAATCAATGCTCGTTTAATCACTGGAAAACGTTCTAACAAACCATTACTTTACGCCTCCCTCCTTCTAGACGAACATTTAAAGAGACACTCATTCTCTATTCAGTAGTGTTATTTCAACGACAAATTAATGTTAGGGGCTGGCATTGAAGCCTGCCAGTCTTTCCCACAACATTTCACTTTTCGTCGAGATCAAACGGTCTCAAACTATTCATTGGGTTTCTGCTTCTCATTTTTTCTCATTAAGGATTGCCATTATAACCTTTATACCGAGTGAATTCTACGTAATGATGCGCTAACGAGAGTCCAGGTCCTCTTGTGGTAAGAATTGTGGATCATGTAGATCACATGATCATTGTAATATGGTTTCAGTTCTTCCGTTTCCAACTCAGCTTGTTTTTATGTTTTTAGGGATTCGTATAAACACGAAAAAGCGATGCCTCATAAGAATATATGTGAATATATATATATATATATATATATATATATATATATATATATATATATATATATATATATACAGGTTCCGATAAAAATTATCGGAACTCGTGCTCTAAAAGTAAAACTACGACACATATCAATTCAAAGCCTCAAAATTTATCCGGCGTCGTTTGCTTGTGAAGTATTCCTGAAACTCATTTTGGGGGATAGCGATCAGCTGCCTCGCAGCATTCTCTTGAAATACTTCCACATCTTAATAGTTTTTTCCTCTCAAGTAAGATTAGATTTTTGAAGAGGAAATGCCGCAAAGGGCTAGATCTTAGTTGTGACGGTGGTTGTCGGACTTAGGGAATGTTGTCCATTACCAAAAACCGCTGCGCAAAGCATGGTCCCTGTGGGAAAACTCTGTGGTGTGAAGAGACGATCACACTCTACACTCTTTACTTCCAAGCGCTGCTATAAACAGCGTGAGTGAGCAAGACCGTCATAATTCTGTGTGCATGCATTACAGAGTTCAATGTGGTCGTCATAACCGAATAATGTTGTTCATTGTCAGAAACCTGCTGCGCAAGGCATGGTCACTGTTAGAACCTATGTGGTGTGATGAAACGATCACACTCCACATTCTTTACTTCCAAGCACTGCTATAAACAGCGTAAGTGATCAAGAACGTTATAACTTTGTGTGCATGCGTAATAGGGTTCAAAGTCAATCTTTGCCAAGCGATTTCATTCTGGGTACTTTATCACCGTTACCATAGCAACATTCTCGATACTTTTTTGATCATATCTCGTATTCTATTGAAAGAACTGAATTTGAAAACAGTAATGAGATTGTAGACTATTCCTGTTCTCTATTTAATGCAATATGTTTCGTTTCGTAATATTTATTTATATTTATTGTGCTTTTATTGGTCCACTAAATACTGATTATGGAAATTTCAACCAATCAAAAAATGAATTTGACTCAACACGAATGGCGACAATTTTCGTTCATTCATTTTAACATCGTCTTTAAAAAAAAACTATAGAGGTGCTGTTTCTGCTGCCTTCATTGGATTTAGTTTAAAAAGTGAGGAAGATTCAGATGCTTTGTAAATCATCATTTGGCTTTTTGTTAGTTTCGAAAATCGATATCTGAGAGGTACGGAACTCTTTCAGATGCGAGTCAGATCAAACTCTATATTCTATAATACGCACATTATAAACAAATTTGAACTCCTTCTTTACGGTCCTAGTCCCTTCAGGACTTAGGCGATCATAGCTCTCCACAACTTCCAACCCTTTGTAGCTCTTAATAAACTTTGCCTTTCTGTTATTTCTCTTAATCCCGGTCTCGCCAACCATTTACTCAAGCTCACTACGTTTTGCGTTGTTTTCCTTTGCCCCTCGGGTCCCGTGAGTATCAGATTTTCCATGCCCTTCTTCCTCATTATATGCCCATAGAAACCTCGACTGTCTCTTTCTGATGTCAAGTATTATTAATTTCCTTTTTGTTTCCTTTTTAAGATATGAAACAGATTTGATCCCTAATTTTGCGTTCGACGGACATACTAAGGATTGGGCGGGACGTGAAGAAAGTGTAACATTTTGAGTGCAAAATTTCAAGGATTATGAAAAAGTTAGCACAGGTTGTTGGAAATATAAGAAGTAAGAGGTCCTTTGGCGTTCACAAGTCCCGCAAGACAAAAGCGAATGAAACAGAATATGACGATTCCATTTCATTAGTCCCTAAATTGATGAATCACCACTTAGCGAGAATGCAAGCTTTCTTGGTAATAATAATAATAATAATAATAATAATAATAATAATAATAATAATAATAATAATAATGATAATAATTTCAGTCAGATTTTTAGCGAACACATAGGTCTGCAAGATTTTAGGATATAGTTTCTCTCATTCACTGAACCCTCTCTGTCCCTGATAAGTAATCAGCAATTTTTTCCTACTGTGGAACAATAAAAGTAGCCCTTAAAGATTATATGCATTGTGCTATTTAGCACTATAAGAAGAGCCAAGTATGATGTCGTGACAATGTGGCATAAGTATACCAACTAAACTATTTGATATCTGATTGTCACGAATTTTTATGTTCATACTTTTAGTTGTTATCAAAAGCTGTTTTCCTAATCTATAAAACATAAAACGTTTTGATAAGGTACAAAACAAATAATTATTTAAACTGCTAGTTAAGCTTAATCTGTATGGGATTAACTTATTAGTTGATAATTTTTTTATTTTTTTTTTTTTTAGGCTTACTAGTCATTTGTAGGTTATTAAAGTGGAAACATATTTTGCATTGTTAGTATAGTTCTTTTTTCGCAATTGGAAATTGCATTAACAATATTTTTGAGAATACATGTCTTGCTATTTAACCCATAGCTGGATGTAACTATACATGTATTATTAATAAATTATAAAGTTTATAGTAATATAATGTCGGATCAAAACTACATTCAATATTAATCATATATCCAATGCGTTTTTCCAATGTTTGGTGGGTTAATACCAATTTTAAATTGAAAATATTGACATGTGTATATATTACATTACGGGGGAACAAGTTAAGTGATTGTAAAAGCTACCAAGAACCCCAAAATGAAATAAAATAAAAATTAAAAGCTTAAAAATTTTCAAATATAAAAAAATGCTAAGTCAACGACAGTGTAGTGATGTCGATGGATTTCGACAAAATAAATCAAAGGAATTTTTGTGGTTTGGTTTGGTTTGTTTTGTTTTATCAGCTTCTATGGGTTATTTAATGCCAACAAGATTTTTATTGCTGGTAATATTTTTTCCTCAAAATGTATTGCTGATATTTTTCCTTTAAAAATGTATTCCTGGTAATATTTTTTCTTCAAAAATGTATTGCATGTAATACTTTTTTCTTCAAAAATGTACTGCTGATAACATTTTTCCTTTAAAAATGTATTGCTGGTCATATTTTCCTTAAAAATGTATTGCTTGTAATAATGTATTGCTGGTAATAATTTTTCCTTCAAAAAATTTATTGCTAGTATTAAAACTTATTTTTAGACTTTCATAGTGTTTTGACCCCAGCTTGAGGATTCACGATTTTCCCATAGTTGGGAACCTAACAGATGCTACCACCCTGGTCACGTTGGACCTGGGAACACTTACAATTAAGAGGTGGTTCCACGCTCCTCAAAACCTGATCAGAGGCTTTGCTGTTGGACGTAATTTATCGTCTTACCTAGGACGCGGACGGGCTTGTGGGTGAACTATTTGCCTATAGCTGGGATCCTAACAGGTGCTTCCACACAGAGTCAGGGGGTACCTGGGAATACCAACAATTAAAAGGTGGTTCCAAGCACCTCAAAACTTCCTGATCAATGGCCTTGCTGTCGGACGTATTTTATCGTCTAACCCAGGACGCGGATGTAGTTTATCGTCATACTCAGGATAGAATTTTTGTGGTTCGTAATTATTTTCTGTAAATTAATTGGGCCATTGTTGATAAACAAATTATATTTTCCTTTACGGCATTTTGCTTTTCAAATTAATCGATTGTCAAAAATAGCCAACCTATTATTTTGTTTGTCTGTGTGCATGCGTGCGAATGTAAATGTGTGTGTGTATGTGTCTGCGCATGCGTGTGACTGAAACAAATATATTCATTGTTGTTGATAGCGTATTTTGACCTTGAATGATTACTATAATTAGGTGATTTCAACCCAAATCTTCATGCACCTGTTTTGCAAACGATCGAACATTGATCCGATTAGAACATCTGATATAATTTATTTAGCAGATTCTAAATAAATAATTGAAATAATTAATACCAAAAATTGAATTTTTCCCTTGTGCGGCGTGTACAGTGTTTGACATCTTGTCTTTTACACATTTCGTGAAAGCTTCTTTAAAAATAAAAAAAATCGAATGCTGTTGATAACTTTTGTCGTTTTGACCAGAGCCAGTATCATTCTTTAAGTCGCTCGGAAAACTGAATGTATTCTTTTCTTTGCTTCTTTATTTCTTTACCCCAGCGTTTCGACTGATACCTTCATCAGTTTTCATCCGGTGAAAAATTCGTATGGAAAGATTTATTATATTCATTATTTCAAGGGTTGTGAAAAAAGCAATATTGATTTCGTAGGATATATAACACAAACGATCATGTGTCACACGACCAATACGGGAAATGGGAAGTTGTATGTCTCCATGGTATTAGGTTGGTGCAAAAATAATGACGTAATAATGTCGTTTTTTGACGTTAAAAATACGTCAAAAACCAACATTATTACGTCATTATTTTTGCACCAACCTTAATACTTCACATTTAGTTCATCATATTCATCGACAAGTCAAACAATATACTTCTATTTTATACAATAGCTCTGTTGTATTAAATATTACTCTCAGACCACAATC
The DNA here is from genome assembly GCA_963932145.1 of Acanthosepion lycidas. NCBI lineage: Eukaryota > Metazoa > Mollusca > Cephalopoda > Sepiida > Sepiidae > Acanthosepion > Acanthosepion lycidas. The sequence continues at coordinate 125,206,621 of OZ010573.1, forward strand.
ACGTAATAATATCTTTTCTCAATAATCTAATTATAGATTTTCGTTAAGTAAGTTGGTTGGGGAAACAGATAAAATTACACACACACACACATATATATATATATATATATATATATATATATACACACACACACACACACACACACACATATATATATATATATATATATATATATATATATATATATATATATATATATATATATATAACTATGAACCAGCGTACTCTGATGATCCGCGTAGGTGAAACATAGGTAGTTTTGCCTGGATCTTTAGGTACATACTTAGATTTGCTCTGCTTCGTGCATTGAGCACTTTGCTTAGTTATTTTTACTTTACTCGTGTTGGAGTTTTTTTTTTTCTTTAGAGTCTGAGCTTGGATTCTAGACGATTGTTTTCGCCTCAATTACATGGTCTTAAATCTTTTTATTTCTTATTTTTCCTTGGGTATTGGTTTGTTCATTTACAAGCCAAAACACCTAAGGTTTTTCCTGACGAGTATAATTATTTACGTTTATAAGATTATATATATATATATCTTCAATAACGATCTATCTGATGTCATAGGTTCCCAAGTAAGCATCTATGCGGACGACACTACTATTTACTCCTGCCTCAAAAAAAAAGTTTAGTGTCGCCGACAAAACTAACCTGGCTGTTTTTCTCGAAAAGGACCCTCAATCGGTTGTGGACTGGGGGAGGGATTGGCTCAAAAACAAAACTGCTCTGTATTACTCACCAGAGAGTACCATCCCTGCCTCCCATTAGAATGTCTGACGCTCAACTCCACGAGAACACCTCTTTGAGACTGGTTGGTCTCACATTATCTGCTGATCTGAGATTGAACAAATACATTGAATCAATAGCTTCGTCCACTGCAAGGAAAGTTGGCTCCCTGTGCTGCGCCAGGAAATTTTTCTCAATCCTTCAAATCTACAAATTAATCATTCGCCCTGGAGTATTGCTGGCATATATGGTCTGGAGATCCTTCTGTTCTCCAAAGGTGGATATGCAATGTAATTGGCTCTGATCTGGCATCTCGTTTGCAGTCGCTCTCTAACAGACATTCCGTTGCTTCTCTCTGTCTTTTTTACAAATACTTTCACGGTAACTGCTCCTATGAGCTGCTTTCGCTGGTTCCCAGACTTCATGAATTTAAGCTTTCAGCTAGACTGGCATCTCGGTCTCACCCTTTCACTGTCAAAACTGTTAAATGTAGCCGTCTCTTCTACTCCAATAGCTTCATGTCTCGCAATTCTCGCCTGTGGAATTCCCTCCCCAGTTCTTGTTTCCCTGATAGCTACTATCTCCAACTATTCAAATGTAATGTCAATCGACGTCTCCAGATGCCCAGATTTATCCCCTATATTTCTCTTCATCCTTTCCGCAATCACTCCTCTTTGCTCTCGCTCCAACTCTCTGTAACCCCGCTTGCGTGCTAGTGGCTTCCTCCTTGCTCGGGGTAGAATGCTTATATATATACACACACACACACACACACATATATATATATATATATATATATATATAGTCAGACCTAGTGAGCCAGACAAACCTACCAAGGTTTCACCTAAGCGGATCGCTTTTTTAGTTAGTTGATTACTCGTATCGGTTCTTTTTTCTTTTGGCTTTGGAACTCTATGCTGTACGATTATTTTCGACAGACGTTCATGTTCCTAGCTCTTTCTTTTTTTAAACCTTTTTTCCTACGAAATTGATTTGACCATTAGAAAATCAAGAAACCGAAGGTTTTCCGAGACGAGTGTGTAATTTATTTTAGGATGTTAGGCTGAAAACATGTCCAAATCGCTACACATTTGCAGTCGTGTTTCGATGCGTATCAATGCATCTCATTAGCCGATTGTAAATTATTAGCGAGTGAACGATTTATTTAAATTTAAAACCAAAATGCAACCTCTTTTGACGAAAAAAGTGTGGGTATAAACTTTGTACAATTTACTCTGATCAACCAATCAATATAAGGTTCTGTCGTTAGTTGCATAGTAAGTATTCTGATGTCCTTTACTTTAGCTCCAACAGCTCATACATTTATGGCGTGAACCTACCATTTTACTCTCACACCGTCAAACCAATCTCATTTCCCCCGTTTTCCCAAACAATTAACACTTTGTCAAACATGCTACCGCGTGTGTGATTCCGTGAACACTAAAAACATAATCACTTTAAGTGAAGGGTCAAACGTTATCTATAGGGATATCCATTAATTTGCTGAAAAATAGCTTACCTATATGTTTAAAATTAATTTTTCAAATCAAAAGTTTTCCTTGAATCTTTATTTTTACCTTTAATTCAAAGATAAAGGAACAAAATGTACTATACCCAGTAATCAAAATACTTTGATATATTCAAAACTGAATTTATATTGATTGGAATTAACTTTTTTGTTGGTTTCAGTAAAATCGACGATGGCTGCCGTTTTGAGACATTTGTAAACAAAAGTTACATTCTCCGTTTTAAAAATCTTGTAAAACTAAAATATAATGAGCAAAATTAGAAAATTTAGAGTTTACTTAATTTAATTTGAAACAAACAGTACTTACTTTTTTAGCAGAAAAAAGTAGTAAAATTAAGAAAAAAGTTTTTTAACTACGTTGACACACTTGTCAGGTGTTGATTGATGGTTGAGGAAAGGAAAGTCATCGCATGGATGAACAGAAGTAACAAATTTTACGAATTTTAAATGAACTTATTTAACTACACGGTAATTTTTGCAAAATAACATTATTTTAAGCAATATAATATTTTGTTAAATATTTGGGAGTTTAGCCTTACATTGGAAGATGCTTTCTGGAAAAATAATAATAAAATTTAAAATACTATATAACAATAAAACAAATTTAATAATTTAGATAATATAAAAATTAATATAAGATAAAACGTCATAAATAAGAGAGGTACCTCTAATTTTTATGTACATCTCTTATGAAGTTTTATGGTATTTTATTTATTATTAATTTTATATTATCTCACTTAGGAAATTAAAAAAAAACTCTTAAAACACGTAACTTTTTCATGATAATGTCATGTATGAACATCTGTATATATATATATATATATATATATATATATATATATATATATATATATATATATATGTGTGTGTGTGTGTGTGTGTGTGTTACGAAATGTACAAAATCCGACAATTATTTAAGACATTTTTTTAATGTTTATATGTCTTAAATAATTGTCGGACTTTGTCCATTTCATAATGTATGACGTCATTTGTTTACATTTTGGTACGCATTGAGCAGATATGAATGAATGAATGAATGAATGAATGAGGTAAAATCATGGAGAATTATATTTAAAAACAGTAAAATCGACCTTGCGAACCAAATGCCCCTCTGTGGCTCAATCGGTTAAAGGCACGTCAGGCTATATGACGGTTCCATATAGGACACAAGTGCGATTCCTGTCGGATGACGCATATTTTCTATGAAAATTTCTCGGACATACAGGTTGGAAAATTTCGTTAATAGTGTTTATTATAAACAGAACATTTACTATTAACGAAATTTTCCAACCTGTATGTCCGAGGTAGAGAGTTAAATTTAGAATTCTTTATAATGAATGACGTGAGTAATATGAATGAAAGAGCATACCATGATGAAAAAGGCTTCAACCTTGATGAAGACAAAAGTTACATCGTCAAAATATTTATGTTATTATTAAGAAGAAATGCCAAATTATTTTTTGATTATTTTATTAAATTATTTCATCCTTTTTAGAACATTCGAAATTTTGATTAAAAATTTAGATTTTTTTTTTTTCGTCAGCGGAGGAGGCAGACCAAAGATGAGTATAGAACATTTTTAGCGTATTTTTTTTGCAGGGACAGACGAATTAATTTTTGCAAAATTTAAATATTTGTCAGATTTTAATGAAACTTTCAGAACTTATTCTCAAATGAATAAAATCATTTTTTAAATATTTTTTAGTAGGTTTTGGTAAAAATATTTTTTTACATCTGTTACCACCCACTTTACTTAATTTTCTGAAAACTCGAGAAATTCAACGTTCTAAATTAGATTATATTAATTAAGCAGAAGTCTTTGAAGAATATAAATAATTTCTTTTTGTCTTTGTAAAATCGAATTGCCCAGTTAAAGAAAATCAACTCTGAATTGTAAAATACAAAACCCAATAAAACTAAGACATTACTGGATTAGAAACATCTTTTAATTGCTTTTATGAATAATGGCTTAAGGATAATATTGTCAAAAGAAAAAGAAAGTTCCAATGGAAAATTAATTTTTGCAAGAATTGGTTCCTCTTTTTTGCAATTTTAATTACAATAATTTATAAAGTTGTTAAATCTTTTAAAATTCAGTTATAATATTGTAAATTTTCGGGAATACTGTTATTAAGTAAAACTATTTTTACTAATCATAAATCTTAAGCTTTTATATACTCTACAAAATACCAGCATTTAAAAAGAATTCTATATCGTTCCCGGATGTGTATAAACATGCCTTTTATATAAGACATTTTTTATGTTTATATTTTCTTTTTATAGATACAAATTATTGAAGCCTTTTTCATCATGGTATGCTCTTTCATTCATATTACTCACGTCATTCATTATAAAGAATTCTAAATTTAACTCTCTACCTTGGGTGCATTCCGATCTTTGTGCTGGGTGAATTGTAATTTGTTTTTTTATGTTTTTAGGGGTGTTTTTTTTTTTTAAGGTTTCCCGCTAGGATACGAGATTCTTTCAATATAGAGGAAATAAAGTAGTTCCGTAACAGACTTTTGCCATTGTTATTGATGTTCATTATTTCCTGGATATATAAATTTAATTATAAATTAAATTTTACATTTTAAGAATATTTTTTCACTTCTCCAAAACTTCGAAATTAACACTCCAGCAATCACAGAGAATATTTTATGTCAAATTAAAAAAAAAGAAGAAAATCTGGGCAAAAAAAAAGAAGAAAATCCGGGCAAAAAAAAATGGCCACTGAGATGGAAGTTCCTTCTGTTCTACAGGATCAATTACGAATAACAGGTCTACAATAATAAATTATCCGGACAGAAAACATTTCTGTGCATAATCGGATTTTGGCGCGAAAATTATGGATTTCCTCTTCTATTGACGACTGAGCTAAGTTGATTACACTCCCATTACCCGTAAATCTTTCATGAGACCCGGCTCAATAATTAGATTGACTTCCAGGCTAAGGCCAGCCCTCCAACTCCATCGCCTATAAAACCTGTAGCCCTTTCCGGTCACGTACTTTTTTTGTTTCTTCACCTTTTTCATTTTCCTACCCCCACCCTCCTTTTACTTTGCCTAAACTGCAACTGTCTTTGTATTTACCCGTCTCATTTCTCACGTCTGGTTATTCATCGTTATAAGCTTTCCCCAACCCCCATTTCACTCACTCAACCTCTCTTACAAAGTATTTAATCTTCCGCCACTCTTAAAACTTTGTATACCTTTTTTCCTTAAGTCTGTCTTTCTCGTCTCTCCTCTGTCTACTAGCAACTGTACCCAGCTGGTCGATCAGAAAAAGCGTTCAATTAGAATGGAGCAAAAACAGCATCATATTTACATGTAACAGAGTCTATCTTCTTCAATTACTTTAAAGTACTGCCATTAAAAAACATTTTCAATTAATGCAGTTACTGATATAACAAAAGTAGTCTGTGTTTATTCAGTCGAAATGAGCCGAGGACATGATGGGTTAAATCAGACAACATGAAGTCCCACTTCAGACCACAATTATTTTGGAGTTTTTGAAATTCAGTTTGTCAGTATGATACCAGGGATGTAAAAGAGGATACATTTACAAAGTAATTGTTACGTTTGATGAAAATTGGTTGAAAGATCAACGAAAAATAAGAAAGAAACCAGTAAAACTCGCCATTTCGCGATATTTACGCGGGTTTTCACTATATGGGTGGACTCAATTATCAAATTAAATGACTGTTAAACAATCAACTTATTTTTGGCTACAATTGAATGAAGTTTGTATGAGATTGCTTGAAAATTAAGGGATTTTTACTTTAAAATCTGTGTTGAAATTTTTCGTTTTACACGATTTTTCGTTTGTCGCGATTTTTCCTCTGATATATATATATATATATATATATATATATATATATATAGATAGATAGATAGATAGATAGATAGATAGATATTCTCTTACACAAACTCCTACCGATTAAATATCTATTTCTTATATTCTACTTTTTCTGGTGCTTTAGATCTTTAAACTGCTTAAAACGTCTGTAATATTTTTTAAATATTCCTCTTGCATTTCATCGTCTTTTTCCTTCATTTTCTCCATGACATTATAATTCTCATTCATGTCGTTTTTGTGTACCAAAGACAAGTGCCACTAAAATGAAATTTCATCCACGTCAAGATTATTTCTATTCACATTTACTGAAAGTGTATATAAAAAAAATATTCTGATGGAACATTTGTTTGAAATCCAGCACATATATTATATAAGTTGAAAAAACACCCGCCAACATGACTTTTCCAGACGGAGTTTGTATTTGGTATATCTAAAAAAATAATAAAATCCGACATTTATTTGACTTTTACATGAATTTTTAAAAACAATACTTTTTTGCGGAAAAAAACAAAACAAAAAAAAAAAACGCTAAATTTCCCATACAAATTTTGACCCACCAACTGATGCAAAAAAAAAACAAGATATTTAACCAGAGTTTCGAACGTGCTAGAAAGGATTAAAAAAATTACAGGCATAATCAAAAGATTCATTGATGTTTCCTCCTAATAATAACATAACATGGACTCTGTTTTTATCAAGATTGAAGACTTTTTTCATGATGGTATGCTCTTTTCAGCGAATTTCTTTTATATTATATAATATACTAGCAGCATGGCCCGGCGTTGCCCGTGCTTGATTCAAAAATCGTACGACTCATACAACAATGGCTATCACTTAACTTAAAATATTTTTGCCCTTCCTTGCCTGTAAAGGAGTGCTCTTTGATGGTGCTACATGGCTTACTTCTTGCCTATCTCACACTGCGAATTTATTCTTAGGTCTATACTAAACATTAAATCTGTTACGAAAAAAGAACTAAACAAAATGAACACAAAACGATCAGCTTTAAAAAAAGGCTCGTAACTGGAAAAACCGAATGAAAAAAAAATGTTAACAACAAATACGTTTTCACACCCAACCCAGTTCTGCGGAATCAGAATCAACGTTGAGTTTAAGCAAGCGAATGAGCAACGTGCCATGCAGATTTAAATTTTTCCCACTTGTTACGAATGCAGCTATCGAATTTTTTGCATGCTAGCATGCTAGCTAACATTTGCGTCAGTGAGCTGTTGGCTCTCATGCTGGCCAATAAAATCTTCTTGCCTATTCGTGGCAGCCAGCTATAGGCTTTCACTCTGGCCAGTACAAAATGACCGCAAACTACATGCAAACTGCCGTAGGAGGATGAAAAAATCGATTATTTTCACTATCGGTGGGAGTTGGGAAATGCAAACTTGGAGCATGTGCATGTAAATTTTGGTGCAAATCCGTCAAAAATTGCGGCCGTGCATTCGTTGCACACACACACACACACACACACACACACACACACACACACATCCTGCCTTTTATAGATAGAGATTTAGTCATTCTTTTATTTTCTTACCTTTATTTTAGATCTTAAGACTTTTTTCTTTTTCTTTTTTATTTCTCATTTTCTTTGTCCGAAATATTTCTATTTCGCCAAAGTTCCATCACTATTTCTGCTCTGACAAAACTTTCAAAATGTCCATCTGTTCATATGTCACAGTGAGGATGGAAGTATTGCCATCATTATATTGAATTTCCACACTAGTTATAAGTGCTAGTTGTTAGTAGAGAACAAGTGGCAACAAGTTTCTTTAATAGTTAAACAGATCTCTCAATATTCTACCTGATTTGGATAATGATACAACGTTTATTGTTTCATTTCTTCGGATTTCCAGTTCTCTTGAAAGGTTCTTCGAGATTTTAAGCATGCCTGCGACAATTGGCTCAAATGTCGCTAACAAGTAGCATATAGTTATCTTTTTGACATATTACCCTCTTACAATTTACTTGTGTAATGAGTTTAGGTCACGACAGAAACGATCAGCTGTAGAGGAAATATGTAATAGTAGAAGCGGCCAAGATTTTATTTTTCATTTCTTTATTTATTTTACTGATAGTTTACACAATACAAGACCTAAGAGTCACTCAAGGGAGAAAATTATTGGGTAGGATTGCAAGAGAGGGGGAAGGGGGAAATAAGAGAATTATGAGGACGAATAGGATAGATATCGGTTGAATTTGGATTTAAAAAGACCAAGATGTCAGGGAAGCATTCTCTCAGGAGTTTGTTCCAAAGGTAACAATTCTCGAGAAGAAGCTGTCTGAATGGAACTTTTTTTTTTATCAAAGGAAGACGAAAAGCTTGCTTTGCCACTGTGAACATGGTATATTTAGTCCTCGATTTCAAGGTCTGAGCTGCTGGAACTAAGGAATTTAACTCGTCCAAACATCTGTCATAGTAATACAGATGTAATAGCGAAAGGATTGCGATGTTCTGTCTTTGGGATAAGAGCTGCAGGGTAGAGAATAATTCATTAGCCACAAGACCGCGTAAGCGCTTTTGAACTGTGACGGAACTGGGCAGTGACGATTGGACATCAGCAGCTCAGATATAGTATAACAATCCTTCATTCTTGCTTGATGATTGGCACATTTAAAATCTCATACTTTCAGGAAAAAAACAGTATATTCTATTTCCCTACGCTTAATGCATAAGGCCAGAGACGTAACGGGAAGCACTCCTCTCCAGCCGATAAACAAGTCGGAAATGCGGACATTGTTCTTAAAGAAAGGCAAACCTTTTTCCACAGCCAGACGTCTCTTTTTCTTCCTATTTAATGAAATAAATATTTCATAAAATTTAAAATGTTATATATTTCCTTTTTGTATTGTATCGTCAGCTTGAAACAATTATGTGGTCTCTCTCTCTCTCTCTCTCTCTCTCTCTCTCTCTCTCTCTATATATATATATATATATATATATATATATATATAATAAAAACGCTTAAACACTATATTCCATGGTTATAATTTATTACTTTGGAATCGTAATTACAATCCAATTCATGAGACCAACAAATTAAAAAAAAATCAGAAAAAATAAGTCTGTCCTGGACATTGAGTTTTACCTGTATTCTGTCCTCTTGGAAATTTATATATATATATATATATATATATATATATGTGTGTATGTGTGTGTGTATATTTATATATTTTAGATATATATATGTGTGTATATTAACCACTAATATTATATATATATATATATATATATATATATATATATATATATATATATATTAAGAAGAAAACAGTAAAGATTCATTTTGGTTATAATTTATTTCATGAAATGACAATCTTTCACCCAACTAATGAAATGGGAAATCATTTGTCGGTTTCACATTTTTATTATTTATATGCATTTAAAATCTGTTCATTTATGTTTGATATTATTATCATTGTCGCAATTTTCACTTATTTGTATTAAGGGTCTTTTTATTAGAATAAATAAGTCCTGCCTAAAATATCGGATCACTTTGCAGTATAATTCGATGTACAAAGTTCCACACTTTAAAAAAATAAGACTTGGCCGAGTCAGTCTATTTTAGGCTTATTACTAGCCATTCAACTCTTCCTTCTTCCCTTTCCTTTCCTTGCTTTCTCTCTATCTCACTTTTTTAAAAGAACTTAACCACCCGTCACTTTTCTTCTTCCTCTCCTTCTTTCTTCTCTTCGCTGTTGCTTTCCATTCCCCCTGTTAATCTGAAATATCAGTCCGGGAAATTGTTTCCATTTACTAAGAGACTGAAGAGATGAATATATAGATATTCACGAAATAAATTATAACCGAAATGAATCTTTAAGGTTTTCTTCTTGATTATTATTATTATTACACACACACACACACACACACACACACACACACACACACACACACACACACACACACACACACACACACACATGTATATATATATATATATATATATATATATATATATATGAGCGTTGCCCAATGGAGAGGTAACCGGATGTGGTCGTTAAATTTGTCAGATTAATGGTAAGTAGAGGTGTCTTTTTGTCTTTTTTTAAAATTTTTAGATCTATTTTTCGCCGTATGGAGTGATTGCACAAATGTTGCAATTACAACATGTCTTTTCATGACTGTCGTTTCCTTTTATTGTCATATTAAAACGCTCTGACGGTCGAGAAATGAGATATATTAAATTTATGATACTGACTGGTAATATTTTAAAGTCGATGATACCAACGCAATAACAGCGAACGTTTTTTAATGCCACGTCCTTGCAAATTCTTTTGTCTGTTCTATCTGTGAATTGCCATGACGTCCCTTAAAAAAGATAGCAGAGTGGCTTTATGTTGTCTCTCCACTGATTGAAATTTAAAAAAAAAATGTCCCCTCTAGACTGGCTGCCATCCAGAACTAGACAAAACAATCTATGGTATTTAAACCATTGCTTGGGGTAAAAAAAGATGGATTTCTGACTTTTCTCAAGAGCATTTTCGGGTAAGTGGCCTAAATCAGAATTTGAACGCAGCTCAGATTTGTTTTTCAACCGAATAACTCTCTGAACATTTACCAAATGGTTAAATAGGCCTACCTCATGGTTAATTATCTATATGAAGCTTTGCTTAGACCCTTCCCCGGCGTAGACGTGTATATACGTTGTTATCGAAAGTCAATATTTCCAAAAGATAACGTACAAAAAACATATACAAACGTGTTTATACGTTGATCTTGATTCTTAGCTACCGCTCTGCTACTTCAAGTTGCCTCAGTTTCTTAGTTACTATAGTAAAAACAAATAAAATAATTCATCTTAAACTGAAACGTTTTTCCCACAATAATTGGCGGGGAAGGGGTTAATAAATATTACAATAAGGATAACCTAATCTAACCAACGGCGGAGAAGAAGAAAAGAGGAGGAGGAGAAGAAGAAGAAGTAGTAGTAGTAGTACTGGTGGTGGTGGTGGTTGTGTTAACTATGTTATCTGTCATATCGCTTCCTCCGAATTGGACTATATCTCACACCACATACATCTTAAGCATTTTAACATTAACCCCACAACTTCAGTTACTATCGAGCTTTGTATTAGTTTATCTTTAACTCTACCTACGTTCTAAAGGTACTAATCATCTAAATTTTGGCCACATTCAGCCTTATTGGCAAATGCATTTCTTTTTCAAAAGATTTTGTTCTAATAACCGTTTTTATTAAATATTCCTATCGCTTCCACTCTCGTCTTCCATATCTCTTTCTCATTTAACAATTTGTCTTTCTCAGTCGCTTTACATTTGTGATCCTCCAGATCACCCGCCATCTTGATATAATGACGTCACTAGGCGGTAACATTTCTAAATCATCTTCCTGACATTTAGCCTTCGACGTCCTCACTTCTTACAAATTGGCTGTCTGGCATTTGTCGACTTATTTTAAGGCACCCGATTCTTTCCATTCCTTTTGTTTCCCATTTCGTTGTTCTAGTTCCATGTACCATGTTTAATGGATATCAGTTATCTCCTGTAAATTCCCCTCTACAATTTTTCCACTGCCTTAACCGGGTATTGAACTCACACCTCACATCCTGTCACAGAATCTAACATATGCCTTTATCTACTGTAACATTTGCCCCTGAGGACATCGGTGTATGAATTTCTAGGTATTATAAACCTTATGTCATCTGCAACCATTTTTTTTAGTAGTGCTCATATTGCAATCTTTTTTTTTTTTTTTTTTTGCTGTTATCATTCCATGTTTTCACCAGAGCTCATATTGCAATTTTGTTGTTATTATCGCTTTTCTCTGGCACTCCTTTTACTGATTCCCGTATTGTATTCATTTCTATGATTGGTCGGCTCAGGAGAACGGTCTACTTCAGGGAGCGAAATAAAGGTTCAGTTCGACATTCCAACCACCTGAAGAAGGCCAGAGCGTACAACGGCCGAAACGTTGTAATAAATATGGCGACAAAGATGAGGACAATAGTCCGAATAATGTAAATAGTGTACATAATACCTCATCTCATAAATATAGACAGATACTGAAAGGCCGAAACGTTGTAATAAATATGGCGACAAAGATGAGGACAATAGTCCGAATAATGTAAATAGTGTACATAATACCTCATCTCAGAAATATAGACAGATACTGGAAGGCCGAAACGTTGTAATAAATATGGCGACAAAGATGAAGACAATAGTCCGAATAATGTAAATAGTGTACATAATACCTCAACTCAGAAATATAGACAGATACTGAAAGGCCGAAACGTTGTAATAAATATGGCGACAAAGATGAGGACAATAGTCCGAGTAATGTAAATAGTGTACATAATACCTCATCTCATAAATATAGACAGATACTGAAGAGACGAAACATTGTGATAAATATGGCAACAAAAATGAGGACAATAGTCCGAATAATGTAAATAGTGTACATAATACCCCATCTCAGAAATATAGACAGATACTGAAGGGCCGAAACGTTGTAATAAATATGGCGACAAAGATGAAGACAATAGTCTGAATAATGTAAATAGTGTAGATAATACCTCATCTCAGAAATATAAACAGATTCGAGCGTTCAGTTTCGCAAAAACATACCCTTAGAAATGGCATGAATATGTCCTTTCTGTCTCAGCTGTGTGTTAACTAGTTGCTTTGGTTGTTTTGTTTTACTGCATACCAACCTCGATTGGTTATTTAAAGCCGACAAGATTTTTATTGCTGGTAATAAGCTTTCCTTAAAATGTGTATTGCTGGTAATTTTTTTTTTTTTTTTAAATACATAGATGTTTTTTTTTTTTTTTTTTTTTGCTTATTTTTTCAAACATGTATTGCTGGTAATGTTTTTTCTTCAAAATTTTATTGCTGGTAATAATTTTTTACAAAGTATTTCTGGTATTAAAATACTATTTTACACTTTCATAGTGTTTTGACCACAGTTTGGGGGTTAACTATTTACCCATAGCTTGGACCCTAACATGTGCTACCTCCCCGGGACAGGGTGGACCTGGGAACACCAGCAATTAAGAGATGGTTCCACGCTCCTCAAAACCTCCTGATAAGAGGCATAGCTGTTGGATGTAGTTTATCGTCTTACCCAGGACGCTTAACTAGTTGGTTAGTCTTGGCTATTTAGCCTTGCGTAGTAATCAGTCTAAAAAAAACATTGACTACCGAACAGTGAAGAAGGCAATTTAATTATCTTTTTCCTTGTGATAGACGATGGAAAATGTAACAAAGAAACCTGAAGGTACGGTGAAAGCATAGCGAAAGATGGCTCTCAGAAACTAAACGAAAATTTCCTTACAAACAAATGAAAATGGAGCTGAACTACTGCATAATATTACTGACTCGTCCGATATGGCAGTGAATGCTGGACAATTTCATCACAGATGCAGAGGTGACAGGGGGGAAAAGAGATATTGTACGAGAGAAGGATGCTGAGAATAAATGGAAACAACAAGACACTTATACTTAGTATCAGAATGAGACACTTGAAATTTCAGAACATAATAAGGAAAGAAGGATTGGTGACTTTATTATAATTTATTTATATTTATTTATTATCACAAGACATTGACGACATTGACGACATTGACGACAAGAAAGACAGAGGAAAACAGCGAGTAACCTACTTAACGAGTTTTTGTAAATAGATATCTTTCGCTGATAAAGATGAATGTTTTGCTCGTAAATTCTTCAATTTCTACTCTTGACTCATCAGGAGTATCTTTACCTGACTTTCCACTTAGGATCGAGTCTCGCACATATTACTTCTCAAGTGTATATTATATGCTTCCGCATATATATATATATATATATATATATATATATATATATATATATACGGAAGAATATGATATATTTGTGTGTGTGTGTGTTTGTGTTGTGCGTGTGCTTATTTCTATATATCAGAACAATAGTAAGAAAGGAAAAGGGTAGAAAGAAAACGAAAGACAGAAGAAGAAAGGAAAAAAAGCAAAAGAAAAAGAAAGAAAAAAAGAAAGAAAGAAGGAAATGAAAGAAAGAATGAAAAAAGAAAGAAAAAACTGTAGATAGAAAACGGAAAGAAGGAAAGAAAGAAAAAAGAGTGAAAGAAAAAAGAATGCAGGAAGAAAAAGGAAAACGGTAGAAAGAAAACGAAAAAGAAAGAAAGAAAGAAAGAAAGAAATAAAGAAAGAAAGGAAAATGAAAACGGCGAAAAGAAAGAAAGAAAGAAAGAATAAGCAGAATGAAAGATATTGCAGTAAGAACAAAGCAAAAGAAAGAAAGAAAATAGAAAGAAAGAAAGAAAATAGAAAGAAAAAGAAAAATGAACGCAAATGAAAATGGTTGAGAGAAAGAAAGAAAAAGAAAGAAAAAGCAGAAAGTACAAAAGAAAGACAGAAATAATATGAGAGTGCTTCCTTAGGCATATTAAATCTCCAGTGTATATACATATCTAAATACATCCGTTTTAGTCGGTATTTACATAGATTTTCATACTTCATTCAAAATAGACATACGCAGAAAAATATCCACACATTAAAGAAGTATTCATATTTATTTTGTTTTTATTTTGTGAAAAACATTTTTTTTTATTTCTTGAAGTGAAACCTGGCCCCAAATATTTCCATTCAATTGTGAGACCTTTATTTCTGTTCTGCGTCTTTTAATGGCAGTCTTTGTGTTGTCTTTTACATGAAACCTTCTTTCAACGTAATCAATACCGCTTTTGTCCTTCTGTCAATCTCACGACAATCCTGATCGCGCTAGATTTTGTCAACGAAAGAGGCGCTAATTAAAATTTGGAATTAATTCGCAATTAAAAATGTAATTATTTTCTTTCTGTGTTTCGCTTCATTGACAAAAAAAAAAAGGAAATTCTCTTTTGTCTCCTCGATGACAGCTAATAACCAATGTTGAAGTGTGTGGCTACTCCATGCACTGATGAGGTGCAGTTTCAAAATAAACCGACTACATTTAAGTAATCTCTCTGTCTCTATATATATATATATATATATATATATATATATATATATATATATATATATATATATATATATATATATATATATATATATATATATATATAGTCATCCGCAGACAGACTGTCTGTGTCGCTGTACCACATCTCATCAGTGTGGCTAGACGTCCGGTTACCCCTAGCTAGGATCGAAACTCGACTGAATTGGTGTCAGTCGGGGATTCTACCACTAAGCCGTTGACGCACGGCAGGGATGAAAGTGAATTTAAACGTATTTATTTTTAGATAAACACACAGTGACTGAGAAAACTCGATTCGATTTACCGAAGAGATCACTCTATTTATCAATCTGTGCGTGCGTTGTCTCTTAGATCGATGACGATTATCAGTCTCCACAGCTTCTTTTCTTTTCCTTCTCTTTCAGCAATATTTGATGCTTTAATTCGCCTTACCATGTAGGTTAACACATATTTATATTATTTAATTCAGGGATATAGATCAGTCTATTCGAGAGTCAATCTGATTTAGTCTATTTCAGTAGATTTTTTCTTTCATAATTATAGATATAATCTTCTATGTGCCATTTCTCTTCAGGACGTTGGGGATCATGACTCTCCTCGGTTTCCTCTCCTTTGTAGTTCTTAATAAATTTGATAGATATAATACTCGACTATAACTATCCGAAGAAAAAGTAATATAGCGAGTAAAAACTGTATAGCATAATCGTTTTTGGTGTCGATTTTCTGTTTATTATTAAAATAAATGTATTTCGAATAAAGATTACCAGATAGGACTACTTTTGAAAACCCAGTGCTATTATTATATTTTGAGGATATACAGCTGGTGTAATAGAGAGCTGTTTGGAATGAGAAATTGGAGAGTTGAGTTCGAATTCCAGTCAGGTTTCATTCAGTTACACGCAAATACTCTTAGTAAAGGTATTAGGTTGGTGCAAAAATAATGACGTAATAATGTCGTTTTGTGACGTATTTTTAACGTCAAAAAACGACATTATTACCTCATTATTTTTGCACCAACCTAATATTAATCCATTTTATCCTCTTGCTATAGGTTAAATAGTAGGAATTGTACCTGGGAAATCATTTTTATTCACCTACTCGCAGAAAAAAAATGAAATATTCTAACAATCCAAAATAGGTTTGGGATTTAAATAATACACAAATGTTTGATGCACCGTAAAGGAAACAAACAAAACTATGAATTATAATTAGTTAAAAGTATTCACTACTATTTCTCTAGTAGTTTCGACTTCAAGGTTAGGATTAGTTTAGCCTCCAGCTGCATCAACTGCTATTTATAAGGTGGGGATATGCATATGAATACAACAAATACTAAAT
The DNA here is from genome assembly GCA_963932145.1 of Acanthosepion lycidas. Taxonomy (NCBI): domain Eukaryota; kingdom Metazoa; phylum Mollusca; class Cephalopoda; order Sepiida; family Sepiidae; genus Acanthosepion; species Acanthosepion lycidas. Next base: position 125,223,052 of record OZ010573.1, read on the forward strand.
TTTTAATTTTGCTACTTTAGAGATTTTGTTTTATAAATAAGCTGAACTAACTTGGGCTACTAATGTGAGTAAAGATAATTCAGAGTTGAATAAATCTGGAATTAAAAATGGAACCTAATTCAATACTTTTAGTTTAATATGGAAACACTGCTCAAAAGCCTGACTGTCACTGAACCTCGAATACCTACTTTTAACATTCATAACGAACACAAAATTTTTAATTTGCAAAGCAAAAACAGATACTTTTACTTGTATATTATAATACCATGATTTTTTCATTCGAATATTAATTTATTTTACGATTTTATGTTATAATATCCAGCCTTGTTTATCAGTTTCATTTATAATGCTTTTTGTTATAGCATTGAGTTTTGTCTTTGTCAAATTCATTTATATTGATTTTCATATGGGCACGTGGCCTAGTGCTTAGAATGTTCGCCTTCTGACCATGAGACCTGGGCTCGGATCTCACTATTGTCGATTTGTCAGGAAGGAGGCTTCCTAGAGGGGTTGATCTTAGTTTTGAAAAATGTCTGAAAAACCATACCACGGGAAGACCCAAGCCATGTGAGTAAAATTGGGTAGACGGGACGAGGTCACAAATCATCGTGACCAAAGATTTTAGTTTGCTGGCCTTGTTCAAATTGTTGAACACTCTCTTACCCAGAAACTGTAACTACGGTCTGATCAGCATAGTTGTAGTAAAAAACACAGGTTGGATCTGTGGGTGTTGAATAAATAAAAAATACGCCTGGGCAAGCGTCTTCAGTAGGGATTGGCTAGCCGCCCTAGTAGACGAGTATCCTCGAATATGAGTTACCAGCTGTACTATTATATATTGATTGTTATAGTATCTTGTTTTTCTCATTTTCATTTATACTCATTTTCGTTATAAGAAAAATTATATTCATTTATATTGCTTTTTTATTATAAACTCCTATTTTGTCTTTTTCAAAGTCATTTATATTGATTATTGTAATATCTTGTCTTTATCATATTCATTTATATGGGTTTTTTTTTTTGTAATAAAGTGTTGTTTTTCTTTTATTCATTTACATAATTTTATATTATAATCTTCTGGCCGGTGTTTCTCATATTCATATACAGATTATATTTGGCTTAAAATCGCATCTATCATTTCTACTCTGCCATTGTTCCTCCACATCTCTTCAGCTTTGTCCACTTACGAACAATGGCAAGACGTGACATGCAGTATTGCACACGACACTTGTTCACACGTTATAGTTGACGATACGGATATTGTGCAGCCTCTTCTATCCTTACTGCAGACATTAGATCGTAAGCTTGATCCTACTATTAGTAATCTAATATCGGATTCTATCTCCAGAACAGTTATTGAGAGAAATCGGTTACATGAATGTTAAAGGGTTCGAATCGAAATTCTAATCACTTGAAGAAGGCCGGTGCCGGAGCGTACAACGGCCGAAACTCTGTGAATATGGCAATGAAGACGAGTATAACAGTCCGAATAATGTAAATAATGTAAACAATGAATGTTATCACTTGCTAGCTATATACTAACGAACAATAAAATTGCAACATCCTGGACATTTATTTCAACTTACTCATGAAAAAAGATTACCTTGAGATAAGTGAAGATATATGGAGATAATGACAGAATGAGGTTCGAAAATAAGCGTGTAACAAGACCTAACCTAATATCCTATTTGGATTTTAATAAAGTTCTTTACTCTTTTATATATAGTAATGGTAATCTTAACATTAGCCATTCCTTATATGGAAACATTCGGCATTCACTAACCGAGAAAATAATGCTATCGATAGAAATTTATAAACAATTATATTTAAAAACATAATTGTGAGTTGTAATTTATAGCACTCAACACCACTGTACCAGGAATTGAATCTGTGTACCCTAGTCGAATACACCCTGAAAAAAACGCGTTTCAGGTTTAAGTTATATATGGAAACCACTATCATTTTCTGAAAGGTAGCACCTGTTCTGTTCACCTAAAACTATATAGCACATTATTCCTATTACGATATTGTGGTCTATTTAGAATTACAGCAAGCGACCTGCTTGTATGTAGTTCTGCTGCAAAGAAACGATTCCCAATTTCCCGTATTGACACATATAGGGCCAAATTTTCTTTGATCTCTACTATAGATTCCATGAGGTCTACCATTTCTGAATGGATCTTTAGGACTTTCTCATCTGCGTATTCAACTAGAACCAGGTTTATAGATGTCAGCATTGTGTTATGGAGTAAATGGCACACTCCCGGTGACTATATGAACTAGTCCATAACTATAAATAAAGAACTCCAGGCCAGAGGTAAGAAAAAGAAAAAAGAACCGTTTGGATTCAGTCTTCAGACTAAGTAATACAGGAGTCACGGCAAGTTACCGAAGCATTACTTATATTATAAGCAGTACGAAGCGCATTATAACAGTGGCAACGAGGGATTCGAAACTCAGGTGATTTATAACTGCTGTGACGAGGACTTGTAACCCATACGACTTAAGATGGTAACCAGGATTCAGGTACGCATCCGAGTTGTAGCTGGAGTTACAAGGATTTTGGAAACTCATGGTGAGTGAACAAGTACGGAAAACTATACTTGTTGCTTCGGGAACAAGGACATGGGTGACGACAAAATTTTCAACGATATTGGTTTTAAAAAAATTCTTATGAAGAAAAAAACATTCTTGCGAATATGGAGCAAATTTTGTCTACGATAGTTGAAATACACAACAACAACAAGAGAAACAGCAACAACAACAAAACCAACATTTACAAGAACTACGAAAACAGCAACAGGAGTTGTTGGATATAATTCTGAAGAAAACAAAAATTTCTTCAACCTCTCCTACGTCAGACGCTGTCCAAAACCCCATATTCAATCAGGAAGGCAGCAGCGGGGAAGACGAGAGAAATACGAGATTATTCACTATTTACATTATTCGGACTATTGTCCTCATCTTTGTTGCCCTATTTATTACAATGTTTCGGCCGTTGTACGCTCCGTCTTTCTTCAGGTGATTGGAATGTCGAACTTAACCCTTTATTTCGCTCACTGGGGTAGACTGTTCTAAATCCACGTACTATGTCTAATGGATGTCAGTTATCAGTTATCTCCTGTTAATTACCCTCTCCAAGTTCTCCACCGCCTTAACCAGAAGAAGGTCAGAGCGTACAACGGCCGAAACCTTGTAATAAATATGGCGACAAAGATGAGGAAAATAGTCCGAATAATGTAAATAGTGGACATTATACCTCATCTCAGAAATATAGACGGATACGAGATTGTTGTTGAGGAAAATAGTTCCGATAGAGTATGAAAAATACTGAAACTACATTTTACCGAAAAAAATACAGGTGAAATCGGGTTTGAAGATACGGTACACATTCTGCCGAAAATCTTTAGTGACAATAGTACCCTGTTTAATGCCATTTGGAGGTGCATAAATCTAAGCAAAAAAAAAGAGGACGTAGATTTTGTCACGTATGCTTGTATGGTCAGCAAAGAACGTGCAAATTTTATAATAAAGGAAATGGCCCCAGATATATTCAAAGAGTTAATTTTTGTTCAAGGTTTAGCAGCTAAAAATGATGCTGAAATATGGGCAAAAGTTTTAAGAAAAATTGAAAAAACCCAAAAAACTGTAATATTGCATTGCAAGAAATAGTAGGCGATTGCCACACAAATCTAAGTCTGAAACAGGATGCTGAATAAATTCAGAAAAAAAGAATGTGTATTTGTACAAGCAAAGAACAAATGTACAAAAAGGAGAGCAAGTCTTTGTTTCAGATGTGACAAATTTCATCTTGGAAATGACTGTCCATTTAAAATGTAGAATGTTACAAGTGTGGTAAAAGAGGACATATAATGTTACACTGTACAACCAAATCAAGAAAAAAATATCAGCGGAAGAAATTCGTACACAGCATTACGACAGAAAAGATGGTGACAGAAAACAAAAGGAAATTTTTGAATGTGAAAACAAATAATGTGTGTGTGAAAATACTACTGGACACTGATAGTGATATTTCAATAATCAGTGAAACCACATATAAGGAAATTGGATAGCTTTTAATAAAAATGACTTCCAAAATCGAGATTTCAGTTTCTGGTGAGAAATTATTTGTTTTTGAGAAATTACTTGTAATATCTCATTCCGTAATCAGTATATAAAATATAAAGGCACTGTATTAGAAATGCTACCATTTTATTCGGTACTGACTGAATGAAACTACTTGAAACTTGGGATTTGCCGATAAACGTTTATTGTAAAAACGTAAATGAACAAGCGACCAATTAAAAAAATGAGAGCGAAAATCTTAAGGAAGAAATTAAAAATGTATACTTTTAACTCTTCTGTCTGAGCTCCTGAATCAAAATTTGCAAGTAATTGGTATGAAATGTTTCACGGTAGATATAAAAATACTTACAAGTGTTTACCCACCGTTCAACTGGTGGCTGGGCATTAAATCATTTTTCTCTACCACCGGGGAAGCGGTGTTCGGGGGTCAAAGGTTTAAGGTAGTGTTAAAAGTTAATATTTTTATTGCATCATCATTTTCCTTTCTAGTTTCATACACTGCCCCTTTTCGTTTTCGATGCCTTTGCAAATTCACACCCGATGTGATTTTTGCTATTTGGTAAAGCTCTTTGCGATCTTGATTCGCCAGTCTATAGAGTGCTATGAAGTATCAACTTAATAGGATTTATTCGTTTGAAACCACATGTAACCATTGAACCAAGACGGTTTAATCCAAATGATAGTTTAGGAATTTCTGAATACGTTGGCCGCTATGCCTACCTTTTATATGAAAATCTCGAAAAAAAAAAAAAAAATTCTTGTTTGCGCAGATTTCTCGGCCGGATTAAACATATTCATTACCAACTCAGAGGAAATGTTTTTTTCGAAGTTAAAGAGTGGAGGAATATTTTCAAAGCTGCATCTCTCTGAAGCGTATTTACACATTCAGATTGAAAAGGAATGTTCAGAATTAACGACCATAAATACGCACATAGAATTACATAATTTTAACTGACTTCCTTTTGGTATAAAGGTAGAACCAGCTATTTTTCAACAAGATATCGATTCCATGCTTGCAGATGGCGATTTCACAGTAGAGTATCTGGATGACATTTTAATCAAAAGTGTATCTGAAGAACAACATGTTGGGCAGGTGAAAACATATTTGGAAAAGCATTAGAGTACGAATTAAATGCGAATTGTTTTTGTCGAAAATTAAATACCTTGATCAAGTTATTGATAAAAATGGACGTCACCTGATTCGTTGACGGCAGTTTGATAAAACAAAGCTAATATGAAAAGAAAGACGAAATAATTGACTGAATGGAAGCATCAAAAAGAAAGCTACTAATGAACTAAAAAAAAAAAACAAAGCTGGCGGTTTACCATTTTGAATAATTTAAAAAGGAAACAAATTCACTCTTAGTCACTCTTAGTGGCTCGAAACAATGATATTAGGTTGGTGCAAAAATAATGTCGTTTTCTCACATATGTTACTATGTGAGAAAACGACATTATTTTTGCACCAACCTAATATAAACGAGCGCTATGTAAAGGCAAAGACAAAACAGGAAAATGGTATTAAATATGAGACAATTAACCACGTGGTCAGTGAATGGAGCGAGTTGACCGAAAGGAAGGACAGGAATAAACATGAGGATATACTGTGAACTATCAAGTGACTATGTTTTGATTCCACAGAACTGTACACTATGCACAGACCAGAATATATCCTAGATACGCACATAATATATCTTTTGGGGTGAGCCAATTCAGGCCAAAAGGTAGAATATGGTAATATATAAAACAAGAAGAAAACATTCCAGATAATGAATTTCACTGTTTTGCCGAATCACAGATAAGGTCTGATAGAAAATAAATAGATAAAAATTATCTCAAACTCTGTTGTAAACGTTGAAAGTAATAGGTGTGTTGCTCGGTATTGAAACCCTGAAAATTGTTTTGAATTGCTCGAACAAAAGAATAGAAATATTTTCAACATGAGACAACAATTTGGAACCTTCTTGACGACTGCATTTTTGGATACAGATCGTAAAAGTTTTCCAGTAATAAGAAGTGTTTCGCTTAATCTATGGTGTAAACCAACAGTTACGATTTTATTTTAATTCCTAGATTACTTAGAATTATCTCGAAGGGATTTTCTTAAAGATTCCAACAGTTAGAGATCCAATGAAGACTTGAAACTATCCAGATTGCAAGAGTTGAAATCAACATGAATATAGTTTTTTTTTTGTTTTTTTTTCAGAGACTTACTGTCACTTCATCCCGAATTGTTCCGATATTATTGGCGGGAATTTTCATAATAACAGTAATTCCCAGAGAGTTTAAATGGAAGAAATGTTGATTGCGTTTTGTTTTTTTTTCATTTTTTCTCATTATAATCAGCTGAATTCATGCCTGTCAAGCATTGATTATGTTTTGAAGTTGGTGCGTCGTAAGAGACAAGAACGGGAGAAAAGGTACACGACGAGGGCAAGTTTGAAAAGAAAACGGATATAGCTGTGATTCGAGTTCATATAAATTTTTTTTAATGCAAAATGGAAATGAAATGGAGAACTACAAATGAAAATTAAGATTTTCAGACGGGTGGACATTTGAAAAGCGGAATAAAGTTTGATAAAACAAAGCGAAAATGAAAAGAAAGACGGAATAATTGAATGAATGAAAGCATCAAAAAGAAAGCCACTAATCAACAAACAAAAAAAAACAAAGCTGACGGACAAATCAGAAAAAAGAAATAAATAAAAAACATGAAGGCACAAGGAAAAAAACATATATAGAGAAAAGAAACAGAAAAACAATATTAAAAAAAAAACAAAGAATGAGCAATTCTATAACTATGAAGAAAGAAAATATAAATAAAGATATCAATTGTAAAAAAGAAAAGAAGACTTGATTATAAACCAATCAATGGATTTATGAACGAGGCAAGATTAAGAGAAGAAACTTTTTAACCGAACTATCGAAAAAAAAATACATAAAAAGCATACCATTTTTGTCCAATCAAAATTTTTATCCCTAGCATTTTAACAGAAATAATAATCTCCCAAACTGATGTGCACACAGGACGTACTCAAAGACTTGCACAAAGATGGACAGAGAGCAAGGCGCATGCGTAACCAAACTACACACACAAAGACACACGCATGCATACGCGCATCTCAATTGGAAAGAAAGCAAGCAACAGACACACACAGTCAAATTACTTAGAATTATTTTGATGTGAGACAAATGATTTAATTCCCAAAACTTTTCTGGGATGTGTAATCCCATTAAAAGCAGAAAATCATTGAATTATCGGTTTGTTCTTATTTTATGCAATATAAATTGTTTTTAATTTAATTAAAACTCTTTAACCTATAAATATTCATCGTTAGTTTTATTCACTTTTATATAGAATTTCTATGCTTTCTCTCAATAAGTTACGTATATATATATATATATATATATATATATATATATATATATATGTATGTATGTGTATGTGTGTGTGTGTGCATATGTGTATATATGTCTGTGTATGTATATGTATGTGTGTGTGTTTTACCACTTTAAACGTTATTTTTAATGGATGACCATATTTGTGTAGACACTTGATTTATTTTAAACAGTATTAATATTCGAGACATTTTGTTTACAAAAATAGGCCGTTGAATATTTTAAATAAAATATTGTTTAAAATAAATGTGTGAGTATTCATTAAAAGTATGATTATTCATTAATATAATGTTTAAAGTGATTAAAATATTTTGGATTAATAAATAAAAAATCGAGTATTTCTGTAGAAATATGTATGTGTGTGTGTGTGTGTGCGGGCGCGTGTGTGCGCGCAGACGTGAAATATAATATATAAATAATAATATATATATAGAAACGGACACACACACACCGACACCTCTCTCTCTCTCTCTATATATATATATATATATATATATATATATATATATATATATATATACCGGGTGTAACAGCAAAATTGTTCGATTTTTAGATTAAGATCTGAACCGTTATTTCTTAGAAATGATTAAAGATGTCTTACTGGAATTCTCTATGGTTTTTATTTGACTCTATTTGACTCTACTTTGAACAACACGAATGTATAATTACTCTTCAAGCTTAACAGAAGAACCTTGAGGGAATCGATCATAAACGAAGATGACATATTCATCATTAAATAATCATAGCTAAGGATCGGAAGCCCATGAATTCGTCCTCTCTAACCTTCTAACTTTCCGTCCTGGAGTAAAAAGATGTCTCATGGGTTTCACGTACGATTTTATTTTCAAGTTTTTTTCACTGCTCTTTGGACTGTCATAGCTGAAACTCTTCTCTTACGTGCCAAACGTTTTCTGAATTGAGTTGGATCTTTTCTAATTGATCGCTTTAGTTCTAAGTTGAAATGTTGATCCCTCTTCCTGTTGTGACCGCCTGATCTAGTTTTCCTCTCTACTTTTCCCTTTGTTAAACATTCACCGTTCACTTGATGGTTCTTGAATGGACGTTGAAGATGGAAGCCAGTGTATGAATGTTAGTACAATTACCAGTTTGAAGGCCTGAATAATTTTTCCTCTCAACATTGCTCAGTTGGGAAGACAGTGTGTCTGACCCAAAACAATTTGACCTGCTCTCTTTTTAGGGTTTTTCAGTGATTCTTATGACAAATGGTATCTTATCTGAAAACCTGGAAAAAAGAAATTCAATTAGTTTAGTGGTTTTTAGATGCTAAACGTTTTGTGATATGGATAATTTTGCTGTTCTATACTGTATAGATATAAGAAAAATTTCAGGAAAAAGTACAGGGTGTAAAAGTAAACAGTTTTAAATATAGTAAATCCGGCATTGCTGACAAATTTAACCTGGCCGTTGGTCTCGAAAACGACCTCCAGTCTATGGGTGGCTGGAGCAGGAAATGCCTTGTGAATTTAAATGCAGCTAAAACGAATTTTCTACCATTTACTCAAAAGAGAGAAACGTCCCTGCCTCTTGTCAGCATGGCTGATGGTCAACTTCACAAGCGCGCATCACTGCGCCTTCTTGGACTCAAGTTTTACTACATTGAATCAATAGCTGCATCTACGTCAAGGAATTTTGGTTCTCTGTGTCGCTCCAGAAGGTTTTTCTCGTCTAAATCCATCCTTCATATTTACACCCGTCCATGCATGGAATACTGCTGCCATATATGGTCTGGTACCCCCGCTGTTCATCTCGAGGTTCTTGACAACCCCGCCACCCCCCGCAAAAAAAAAATATAAGCAAATGCAATGTGATTTGTCCTGACGATTCCAGTCCGTTTCTCACCGGCGTCATGGGGCTTGTCTGTTCTATAACTATTTTCATGGCATCTGCTATTTGCACTGGTGCCCCGACTGCATGGATTTAAGCTACTAGATTGGTATCTCGGTCCCACCCTTTTACTGTTGAACCGTTAAATGTAACCGCCTCTTCTACTCCAAAAACAACTTCTCCCGCACTTCCCAACAGTGGAACTCCCTTCCTCTTACTTGCTTCCCTGATAACTATAATCTTCAAAAATTTAAGTTTCATGACAGTCGACATATGATGCCTTGATCCCCGTTCTTCTTTTTATCCTTCTCTATTTAACTCCCCCCTCTACCCATTCTTTTCCCTTCCATTCACTCTCTTCAGCCTCCCTGCGTACTAGTGGCACTCCCGCCTTGCTTGGGGTGAAACTCTTTTAATAATGAAATAATAAAAGTACAGAACAAATTAAACCAGTCTCTCTTACCGTATCTGCAATTCAAATTTACAAATACTGTAAAGACATGATTGTCATACCGTATTTAAAGGGCAATATATATATATATATATATATATATATATATATATATATATATATATATATATATATATATACATATGTGTGTGTGTGTGTGTGTGTGTGTGTACGTAAATTAATCATACATTTTTATTACTTCAAAGGTTATATTTAGTGGATACACGTGTTGGAAATAGATGTTTTTTTTCTTCTTTTTTTAAATTTAGACAATACATCTACCGGCCTGCGCTCTCAAGAAAGCTTAATAAACAAAATAAGCTATCTGGTAGGATTCAAACCTGCGTCCCCTTTGGATGAAAGAGATCGCTGTCTGAGCTGGGATGCATTAGACGGTTTGCCAAAGAGAACGTCACAGCCCAGCAGGGTCCTATTTACTTTTTTAAGGAAGGTATATTCTTTCGTTCAGATTTTCTCGAAAGTCTATATCTGCACGATTACTTATCTGAAACGCAAACAAAGCAATTTCTAAAGATTAAATGGAAGTATTTTAACCCGAGATTATTCTTTCTTCAATAATGGGTATCCACAGAAATTAATGTTTGAAGTAATACATATATATATATATATATATATATATATATATATATATATATATAGAAAGAAAGAATAGTAAGATATATAATCCGGTGTTCTTATAGAAATTTTTGAAACACGGTTAGAACTGTGTAGCGAAAAAAACATATTTTAAATCAGTTAATTTATAATATATATATATATATATATATATATATATATATATATATACATTTGAAAAAATCGAAAATGAATATGAATAAAAAAGAAACAAGAGGAAAACTAATCTTAGCCGAGAGACTTTATCAAGGCTATTATTTTGTCGCGCGTGTTTATATACAAAATGTGAGGATGGCATTGGTTTAGGAAGACTTGTAAATTTGGAATCATTCATAAATGTTCATCAGGTGGGTCAAAGGTCAGTCAAAACGTAATTCAAAGTCTGGTACATTGTGCCCTCCACAAGTTTTGACTGACTTCTCAAATTTACAATACTTGATAGACGAATGATATACTCGCTTTTTTATATAAACACGGGCAACAAAATAGACCCTTCATAATGTCCCTCAGAGGACGAAACGCGTCGGTTAAGAATAATTTTTCCTCTTGTCACTTTTTATTCATTTTGTTCCTTTACAGATTCACTATCTGAAAACAATGACACACACACACACACACAGATATATATATATATATATATATATATATATATATATATATATATATATATATATATATAGATATATATATATATGGGAAAATTTTATATAATTATTTTATATTTAAAGAATAATTTTAAGTGTATGATAAAGTAGAAAAGGTTTTCGTGTGACACGTTTCGTCCCACAGGACTTCATCCGACTAAATTGATGTTTATATTGATGCGACTACACATGCGCACGAAAGAAAGCGGCGGGAAAAGAGGCGCTGTAAATTTTAAATTATCTTTTGTTCAATTTAATATATATTTTTGGTATACAAAGGCGTTGGTTAAATCCAGTGACAGGACCCAAAGAGAATACCCGGTTAAGAACTTGGAGAGAGGAATTAACAGGAGTTAACTGATAACTGACATCCATTAAACATAGCACGTCGAATTAGAACAGTCTACACCAGTGAGCGAAATAAAGGATTCAGTTCGACATTCCAACAACCTGAAGAAGGCCGGAGCGTAAAACGGCCGAAACGTTGTAATAAATATGGCGACAAAGATGTGGACAATAGTCCGAATAATGTAAATAGTGTACATAATACCTCATCTCAGAAATATAGACAAATAATGAATAGACGAAACGTTGTAATAAATATGGCGACAAAGATGAGGAAAATAGTCCGAATAATGTAAATAGTGTACATAATACCTCATCTCAGAAATATAGACAGATTCTGAAGAGAAGAAACGTTGTAATAAATATGGCGCCACAGATGAGGACAATAGTCAGAATAATGTAAATAGTGTACATAATACCTCATCTCAGAAATATAGACAGATACTGGTTTGGTTAGGTTTGTTTTGTTTTACGGTATATCAACCTGAATGGGTTATTTAATGTCGACAAGATTTTTATTACTTTAATATTTTTGTTCAAAAAAGTATTATTGTTAACATTTTTTTTCCAAAAATGTATTACTGGTAATATTTTTTCCCAAAAATGTTTCGATGGCAATATGTTTTCAAAAATTTTTTTGTTGGTAATTTTTTTTTTCACAAATGTACTGCTGGTAATAATGTATTGCTGACAATAAAATATTGCTGGTAATAAACTTCCCAAAAAAAATTATGCTATTAGGTTGGTGCAAAAATAATGACGTAATAATGTCGTTTCTTGACGTTAAAAAATACGTCAAAAAACGACATTATTACGTCATTATTTTTGCACCAACCTAATATTATTAAAACCTATTTTTATACTTTCATAGTGTTTTGACCCCAGTTTGGGTGCTAACTATTTGTCCATAGCTGTGACCCTAACAGGTGCTACCACTCCCGATCAGGGTGAACCTGAGAACACCAAAAATTAAAAGGTGGTTCCACGCACCTCAGAACCTCCTGATCAGAGGCCTTGCTGTTGGATGTAGTTTATCGTCATACTTAGGATGGTTGCATTTTGTGTTGTGCCTCTTTAGCACGTAAACAATCATGACTCTCCACAATCTATATATTCTGAAAATGTTAAATTTTCTCTGACTGTGCGTCAAGTTTTAGAATCATTTATTCATCTTGAATTTCGAATTTTAGAGATAACATATCCTTTTATCCTGTACAAGATCAACGACATATACTGAAAACTTCGAATCATATTCCCATCATATCTGGTGAAATCCATTAACATTGTAAGGAAATTGCATGTAGTGCAGCCGTAGTGAAATCGGGTGTGTCTACGGTTAGAGAGCCTCATGCAACCCGTGCATCTTTAGGTTGGTTTAGGAAATGAACATGGGGAAAGAAAAAGTGAATCAGAATTGTGAAAAAAGACAGAAAAAATGCAGTGAAAGGAAGGTAGAGATACGAAGAGGAAAATGAAATAGAAATTGCGAGAAAGAAAGAAAGAAAGAAAGAAAGAAAGAAAGAAATAGTAAATTGGAAACGTTCAATAGGAGAGAAAAAACTGCAGTGAAAGGAACGTAGATATGGAGATGAAAAATAAAATAGAAATTGTGAGAAAAAAAGAAAGAAAGAAAAAAAAGAAAGAAAGAAAGAAATAGTAAATCGGAAACGTGCAATAGGAGAGAAAAAACTGCACTGAAAGGAAGGTAGATACGGAGATGAAAAATAAAATAGAAATTGTGAGAAAGAAAGAAAGAAAGAAAGAAAGAAAGAAAGAAAGAAAGAAAGAAATAGTAAATCGGAAACGTGCAATAGGAGAGAAAAAACTGCAGTGAAAAGAAGGTAGATACGAAGATGAAAAATAAAATAGAAATTGTGAGAAAGAAAGAAAGAAAGAAAGAAATAGTAAATTGGAAACGTTCAATAGGAGAGAAAAAACTGCAGTGAAAAGAAGGTAGATACGGAGATGAAAAATAAAATAGAAATTGTGAGAAAGAAAGAAAGAAAGAAAGAAAGAAAGAAAGAAAGAAAGAAAGAAAGAAAGAATGAATGAAAGAAAGAAAATATAAAATAAAAAATCAACAAAGAAATAACCGCAATGAAAGAAATGCAATGGGAAAAGTAAAAGTAAATCACAAATGAAGAAAAATAAACAGAGAAGGCAAAAAAATTTAGTGAAAGAAAGGCGGATACTTAGCTGAAAGATAAAATAGAAATTACGAGTAAGAAAGAAGTGCAATGAAAGAAATGAGAACACGAAGAAGAAACTAAAGCAGAAACATAAAAAAAGAAAGAAAGAAATGCATTAAAAGAAAAGTAGGTACAAAGAAAGAAAGCAGATGCGAAGAAAAAAGAAAGAAAGAAAGAAAGAAAGAAAGAAAGGAAAGAAAGAAAGAGTGAAAGAAAGAATAAGCGATCATTTTTCAAGCAAAACAATTCTTAAAAAAGCAAAGGAAGTTGTTAAAAAATGTAATTATATATATAAAAAAAATAAATAAATAAATACATTTGACAAATCAGAGAAAGCAAAATATCATTAACAAGTTTCTCCTGGTCTCATTATATTCGTAGAATGACTAAGGCTTGTATGACCAGGTTGATGTTTAAAAAAAAATCCAATTCGGACTTGTCAATGCAGATTATCGTAGAACCTACTTATTCCAGCATACTGTAATTACATTTCTTGATTTCCCCTTTATTTTTTTTATTTCAGTTGAAAATTTTCTATTTTTCTATTTTTGGAAAGTGTTACAATTTGCTGAAGACTTGAAGCGTTAGATCAATGAATCTTTTTTTTTTTTTTTTGACGATGACGTGTTGCCCTCAACATTAATCAAACGAAATAAATCTATAAATTATAAATATATCATAAGACAGTTGGCTTCAAGAAAAAGAAAATGATAGTATTTTTCAAAAATTTATTAGCTTATCTCATACAATTTATTGTTGTTCTAGGTTTTAAAAATATGTTGAATTCTCTATGGCGATGCATATCATGTGCGTAATCTGACGAAAGGCCGCAGTCGGTCAACTCATTTCCTATGTATAGAATTTATATCATAGTTTACTTGTCACGCGAAAAAATGGCGGTATATTAAATTATTTAAGCAGTTGCATTGGTTATTTTTTACTTGATTAATCTGTTTTTATCGTACTCCACATGACATATGCAATCAGGCTTTTAACAGCGTTAAATGTAGAAATATCCGAAGAAACCTAACACGATTCGTACTTTCATACAATCTCCAAAGAAAGCTAACATGACCCGTAGCTTCATGCAATGTCTAAAAAAAGCTAACACGACTGGTACATCAAATGATATCGAAATAAACCTAACACGACACGTATTTAATACAATATAAAAAAAAAGCTAACATGACCCATATCTTCATGCAATCTCAAAAATTTAATACAACTCTTATTTAAACGATATCGAAATAAACCTAACACGACACGTACTTTAATACGATACCCAAAGAAAACTAACAGGGTCCATACTTCAAACAATATTCAAAGAAAGCTAACACAATTTGTACTTCAAACGATATCCAAAGAAAGCTAACGCTAACTGTCCCTTCAAATAATATCCAAAGAAACTTAACATGACTCGTACTTTCAAACAATATCTAAAGAGGTATAACACGACGAACCGTTTTATTATATAATTTGCAAAGAAAGCTAACACAACCAATAACGTTGTATTCATGCGTTTAACAATTAAATTGGTTATATTATCTGTATGAGTAATGTTGTTTAATCTTTATAATTAACTCTATTTTCATATATGATAAAGAATTACGCATTTAAAATCATTAAAGTAAAATTATCTAAAGAAGTATCGTCATTTCTGTCTAAATTTCTGATAATTAAAAGTTACTATTATTTACATTATTTAGCATTCAGTTTGAAGTTCTGGTTGTTGTTGTTTTCACGTTTCGGCTGTTGTAACCTCTGACATTCATCAAATGTCTGTTAAACCGAGTAATACAGACGCAGACATTGTTGGAACAGGGCTGGCAATACCGGAATTGTACTAAACACAACAAGACGTGATATCCGAGATATTGACAGTGGAAGTAGAACGATCTACTCCTGTAGATGAAATAAAGCGTGCCTCGGGGTTCTTGATAAGATCCAGAGACGGATATGCAATGTAATTGGACCTGATCTGGCATCTCGTCTGCATTCGCTCACTCACAGATGTGCCGTTGCCTCTCTCTATCTTTTTTACAAATATTCATGGTAATTGCTCCGATGAGCTGTTTTCGCTGGTCCCCAAGACTTTGCGAATTCAAGCGTCCTACGAGGCTGGCATCACGGTCTCACCCTTTCACTGTTGAAACTATTAAATGTAATCGCCTCTTCTACTCCAATATCTTCATATCTCGCACCTCTTACCTGTGGAACTCCCTTCCCTATTCCAGTTTCCTTGAGATCTATAATCTCCAACTATTCATATATCGACACCTCCAGTTGCCTTGATCTATCCACTATCCTTCTCCTCATCCTCTCCTCTATCATTCCTACCTGCTCTGGCTCCAAATCCTCTATAATCCCTTGCGTACTAGTGGCTTCCTGCCTTGCTAGGGGCGGGAGATGCTTAAAAAAAAGTTCGCAATTCTCAGTTGGTTGCCCAGATCGACAGATAGTTGCTGATGTCCGGAGGACACAATAGCCAAAACATTCTTGTAACAGCAAAAAATATGAGGACATTAGTCCGAAGCTATATAATATAAGTGCTAGCATGACCCCTACGGCTAAAATTTAACAGTTTTATTTAAGTCCTAATTGTATTGTGTTGTAACCTAGGGAAGGTTACTGAATAGAATAATCAAACGAAGTCCTTGTCTTAAGTATTATCGTTCTAATGAACGATAATACTTAGGACAAGAACAACACATATAAGATTCGCCAGCAGCGCGTAGAAGTAGTCAACTGCTAGAAGTGAGTCAAGCGAATTCCATAGTGAATCTCCAACTGCAGACCAACTTACAGTATTTACTACTGTATTTATGTGAATAGGGGCATACCCATTATCGTCCGTAGGTATGCTACAACATATTGTTTACAATTTCTACGTGAGTCATTTTGAAAGTTATGCTATCTATATAATACTAAAAGTCTGTGATTGTGTGCTTGCGTGGTACTTTTTTTCCGTCCAGCGTATAATGATTTAAGTTAATCTGATTTAAATGAATAAGATTTAAAAATACAAGTTGTTTATACAGTATTTTTATTTTAACTTTCTTCAAACAGACAATTTTTTAATTAAAACATTTTTAAGTTAAAGACAGTCACAAAGAGATCCCACTTTGCCGTTTCGTCAAGTTGTTTGTAGAGTAATTATTTATATTTCAGCTTTCTTTAAACAAACAATAGTTTAACTATTTCAAAATTTTTTTTGGTGTATTCAAAAAATATTTTCAAAAGAATACGAGTTTAAAATACTTTGGCATATTAAAAATATTTTAAAGTTAAGCTGATTTTTAAAAAATATTTTAAGTCAATAAAATTTAGAAATACGAGTTGTTTATACGGTAGCATTTTTATCTCAACTTTCTTCAAACAGACAATATTTTTTAATGTTGAAATCAACTTCAAAATGTTATAACCTGAACTATCAGTGACCTAGCGAGTCCCGGGGAGTCTAGTAGAATTATAAATCAAACGATAGCACAGAAAAAGGACATATTTCAAATATGAAATTAAGAGAAGAGAAAAAATTGAAAGAATTTTTCCTGTATCAAAATATCTGTTTCTATTTCTTTTAATCCGATATTTTAGTTGCTTTTATTTCTTATTTCCACGCGGACAATTGTCCTCATCTTTTTATTATCACAATGTTTCGGCCACCGTTCCCTCCGGTCTTCATCAGGTATATGTCGATCGAGTTAACCTACAAAACGAACCTTTGATTTAATCTACAGGACTGGATGTTCTCGTTTCGCTGCTCATGACTGGCAAGTTATCGTAACACAGATTCAATCAGGACAACACTGGATAAATATTTAAAAGTGCTCATAATGTTATCGTTGAGTACAACACAGCAACAAACCTTTTCAGCGCCTTCTTTTTCCTTTTAGTGGCAGAGAATCAAAACAGATACTTCAAACGCTACAACGATTAAACAAGCCGGGAAAATTGGACAAGATTATCCGCTTGTTGATTCTGAGAATCTCTTTCTCATCTAAAACAAATTACAGAAGCAAAATGGATAAAATAAAACATGCAGTCATGAGACATTTTTTGTGTGTGTGTGTGTATATTTTCTCTCCTTGAGCAAACAATTCAGAAAGTGTTCTTGATTTTTCTTTTACGATGTTTTCCCTCTTTCTTTTTTCTTTTCCTTTTTTCTTTTTCTTTTTCCTTTTTTCTTTTTCTTTTTTCTTTTTTTTTTCTTTTTTCTTTTTCTTTTTTTTTTTTTTTAAATAAACAACACTGCTTCTCTTAATAAACTTTGCAATCATCGCAAGCACAGGATCCGAGATTTCATCCAATATTTATCCTGTTTTAAGGTATTATGCGACGGCGTCCGAGCAGGCTCAAGTTTTGGAATGACTCTGTTGGCAAGAATTTTGATCTTCATAACTGATCCAAACCAAATATCAGAACGAGCGATGGCGTCTATCCTCGGCTCTGTGTTATATCTCTACCATAAAAACGAATGGGGACAGCAAATCTAAAAAAAATGTATTTTTTTTAAAGCATTTCACCACACGCATGGCGGGAAGCCACTAGCACGCTAGGGGGGTTACAGAGAATTCGAGCTACAACAAATAGGAGTGATAGAGAAAAGGACGAAAAGAAGTATAGGGGATAGATCAGGGCATCTGGAGACGTCGATTGACATTACATCTGAATAGTTGGAGATTATAGCTATCAAGGAAACAGGAAAAGGGGAGGGACTTCCACAGGGGAGAAGTGCGAGACATGAAGCGATTGGAGTAGAAGAGATGGCTACATTTAACAGTTTCGACAGTGAAAGGGAGAGAGCGAGATGCCAGCCTAGTAGAACGCTTAAATTCATTAATATATATATATATATATATATATATATATATATATATATATGACAAAACACATGATATCCTTCAGTCTACTGTTGAATATCTATATCACCCGATTTGTCCGTAATCGTGTGTGTGTGTGTGAAAGAAAATGCCCGTTTTAGGCTCTGTTTAAAATGTATTCAGACATTTTTAATGTCTCGAGAACAAATTGCAAGGCTTTGATGCAAGTCCCTCAGCCCAAACAATAAATAACTTGCCTCCTTCTCTGCACCATATCACCTCGGAACGTAGGTGATCAGGCTTCTACACAAGTAACGATCTCTTGCTAACATGTTCCGTTCATGGTATTCTCAGCGTCCTTCAGTATAACCACATTTCCCTTACCCCAAGCCTCCTCTTCATTTGTGATGAAGTCGTCCTGTATTCACTGTTATATAAGATAATACATATTACATAGTTGAGCGCTTTTTTATATTTTGCTTAGATTTTCAAAGCAAGCTGTTGGTATTCCTCGGTGCCTTCGGATTCCAGTGTTTCATTTATCATCCTCTCTTGTATCTACGTGGTTCTCATGTCTACAGTTCGTAGCATACATCTTGAATTAAATAAGTGTTTAAGGGTGACAAAATCAGCCCACTGACATAAATCATATACAAAATCATTGGAAGGAACGGCCATAACTTGAGAAATATTAAGGTGATTTGTCAATAGGAGTTTTAAAAAACTAGAAGTAATTTTTATTAGACATTTATTTCAAAGTATATTTAACATCTGGTCGGCGTCATAGCAAATTTAGAGCACAATATTAAATGTTGTCAGAAGTTTATAGATGTGTACCCAGTACTTTTTTCTCTGTCCTCTCTTGTTAAATTATGTTTATATATATATATATATATATATATATATATATATATATATATATATAAGTAATTTTGAAGTCAACACTCAGAGGCGACAGGGTGTTTTATGCTGGATGCAATCGTCATGCGGCCTGACGATTGCATCCAGCCTGAAACAGCGTATCGCCTCTGAGTATTGACTTCAATGTTCACTTTTGTATTTATATTTACATACGGTCTATCTCTTATATTGACCACTTTATCCCATAAATATAGCACATCTTAAAACTATATTTCTTCATATATATATATATATATATATATATATATATATTATGTTTTCAGTACTTTTTCATATGACTATATATTTGATGATGAATGATGATGGACTCTCCTGTCGTTTTCGACGTATAAGTGTCTTTCAGTT
Source organism: Acanthosepion lycidas (assembly GCA_963932145.1). NCBI lineage: Eukaryota > Metazoa > Mollusca > Cephalopoda > Sepiida > Sepiidae > Acanthosepion > Acanthosepion lycidas. The sequence continues at coordinate 125,242,733 of OZ010573.1, forward strand.
CAGTTTTTTTTATGTTTATATTTCGTATGAGACAACAATCCTGCACAGGATTTCCAAACAAGTCCACGAGGGACATTCTGAAAGGTTGACCGTCATTTGAGCTGATGCATTAGCTCCAGATTTAGTGTTGGTTCTTAATTCTCTTTTAAAACGATTCTTTTCAAAGTTAGTTATATCTCGGTAGCAAGTGTAGTTTGTTCGGTTTTCAACAGCAAGTTCGAACTTCTCTATAGGAATGTTTGCAGCATTTAAACTGTGCTTAAGTTTATCCTTGAAGCGTAACCAAGTATGGCCTACATTATGCTTGCCATGAAAACGTTGCCTATACATGAGGATTTTCGGCATCCGATCATCACTCATTCTAATGACATGACCAGCCGATCTGAACTGTGATTGTATCAGAAAAGAGTCGATACCACCTAAGCCACATTTGATAAAAAGATCAGGGTTAGAGATTTTGTCCTGCCGTGAATAACCGCATATTGAACGAAGACACCGTTTATGAAAAGGATCAAGTTGATTGATGTGTGCCCTGTATGGCGTCCATGATTCTGACCCATAAAGAAGTGAGAATTACTGCTCCATAAACACTGATTTTCGTTTTCAGTGAAATCCCACAATATATATATGAACCCCTAAGATGATAATAAAATAAATCGTCTCTATTTTCCAGATGATCAACAAATCTTAATTAAACTATATATTCATTAAGAAGGAAAGCATTTTTCCTTTTCATGATAAATAGTTGTACACTAAATAAGTTCCCTTGCTTTGGACATTTGACCTCAAACGATTCACATATATACAATCCATCGCTAAAGATGCTGGAAAATGATCTGTCTCTTGTTATTTTTATATATTGTGTTTTTTATTTGGTCAATTTAGCTCGGGCATTCAGGAGTCTATCACGCCAACCATAACGGTCCTGCATCAAGAACATTAAAGAAGCATTATGTGTGATAACATAGCTGGTCCGTGTAGGTAACCAAATTGTCTTGCTCTATGGCTAGAACAGTAGCCTTCCTTTGCTCACCAGCAGTCTCCTGTAAGCGCATTCTGCGTTTGCGTAAGATTGTAGAAATATTAGGGATGGGTCCATAGAGCTATGATTTATCTGGATGTTGTCTACAAACGATAAGTATAGCAATCAGCATCCGAGTGTAGGTTCCATCAAGCTTACACTGTATAGTTTTAGTTAATGTCCAAGCAGTGGAACCCTAAATTAACAGTGTCTCTATAGTTGCTCGAAAGAATCTCCGCTTGAGGTTGCTTGGTAGATCAGATATCCAGATTAGATTAATTTTATTCATGTAGGCCCAGGCTTTACCTATGCGAATTTTCACTTCCTTTTCAGGATAATTTATCTCGTTTCCTAGCTATTTAAAAGATTCGACAAATTTTATTGATTCACATGAGACAGTTTGTATTGAGCCTTGGCTGGTTGAAGCCTATGGATACATATCTATCAGCTTCGGCTTTTCAAAAGGACCTTAATCACAAAATTCAATTAATAACTACATGCTAGACAATGTAATTATATTATCGATTAGCCTTTATACATATCTAGCCGGTGTAACAGCAAAATTGTCCAAATCGTGGTTAGTTGTCCAGAACAGTAGACTAATCTCAACTTCTTTTGCTCGCCAGCAGTGTCAGGCAAAGAACATTTTACATTCGCATAAGTCTGTAGAAATATCAGGGTTGAGTCTATAGAGCTGTGATTTAGTTGCATGTTGTCTTCAGGAGATGTTAAGTATAGCTCTCAACATCCGAGCGTAGGTTCCATCAAGCTTACACTCTAGGATTTTAATTAATCTCCAGACAGTGGCATCACACATTAACCCCATCTCTACAGCGTCTCGAAAGAATGTCCGCTTGAGGTTGTCAAGTAGATCAGATATCCAGATTACATTAATTTTATTCATGTAGGCCCAGGCTTTAGCTATGCGAATTTTCACATCCGTTTCAAAATAATTTATCTCGTTTTTTAGCTATTTAAAAGATTCGACAGATTTTATTGATTCACATGAGACAGTTTGTATCGAGCCATGTCTGGTTGAAGGGTATTAATATAGATCAGCTACGGCTTTTCAAAAAGCTATGCCAATTTTCACATCCTTTTAACTAAAGGCACCATTATCAATGTCACAGTAATCCCACTTCATTTATAAAATGCTACCAATTATTTAGAACTCGATATCGATGCCTCTAAAACTGAATTCCTAGGCTTCAACCAGCCAAGGTTCAATACAAACTGTCTCATGTGAATCAATAAAATCTGTCGAAACTTTAACATACATAAGAAGCGAGATCAATTCTACGGTTTCTTGTACTACTCCAGAATGCTGCCGATTCATGCTTTAATTCTTTATCTTTTAAAGAATCAGATCCAACCAAAAATGAAGAACTGCTGTCATAAATTTCCAGTGTTGAGTAAGTTCAAAACTTCTCCGCGGCCTGGTGGATGTTGAGTTATTTTTCACTCAACAACCCATAGACTAAACGACTCAAGCCTATCGCCAATTCTATCGTTATTTCCATGGCAAATGTACTCATCAGCAACATGCCTTTGTTCCACCAGTTAAGACCTTTAAAGCTAAGATCCACACTTTCACTCAGGATCGATTCATCCCGATTCCATTCGTATTTCATTAGTAGGAATGAAGTTCTATTCAGACGATTGCCAATAACTGCAATCATATTGATATAAAGAAAAATAAAGCCGCTGTTAATGTATTTCTATATAACCAGATTAATCCCAATCATTTAAAAAAAACGAAAAGGTCATTAAAAATATAATTCAACGGAATATAACAATTAACTATCGTAACAAGTAGGTTATATTTTTCATTTATTATAACGAATTCAAAATATCTAATTTAATGCCTATCCATAATTTAGTCTCTCAAAAATTCCTATGTAAAAATAGGGTTGATCCTATATTTTTTTTAGATTATATCTCAGAATTAAGAACAAACAACATTAAATTCTTAGATAGGCATGCACTACACTCTCTCGTCAGGTGACTTGTTATTTGAGAAAACTTAGTGCAACATATCACGTAAAATTTGTGAAACTTTAGTGCAACGTATCACACAAAAATGTATTTTGGAATGCAAAAAAAAGTAACTTTAGCAAGTTTAACATTTTTAATCATGATGTAAAAAAACTTTAGTCGGGAAAGTTCGATAGACAGACCTTGTCGGTGCTATTCAATAAAACTTGTTCGTATGAATCCTTACTAGCTAAATACACACGCATATATATATATATATATATATATATATATATATATATATATATATATATATATATATATATATATATATATGTATATATATATATATAGTAATATTTTTTTCATGGGAAATAAATTATAGTCATGGAACCTTAATATTATCTCTTTCTTAATTATTTAATATATATTAGGTTGGTGCAAAAATAATTTCGTTTTCTAACATATGTTACTATGTGAGAAAACGAAATTATTTTTGCACCAACCTGATATATATATATATATATATGTGTGTGTGTGTGTGTGTGTATATGATGGACTCTCTTGTCTTTTACCATGTATGAGGGCCCAGTAACTCAGTAACCGACAGCCAAACTACCCGCAGATATAATTTGATTATAGTGCATGCGCAGTTGTCAAACGATAGCGACTCGGAAATAGAAAGCAGATAGCCGAGTTCATTATATTCACTTATGCACATATAACCTTGTGAAAAGTATGAATCCATCTCTTCTTCCTCCAGCAATGGGTAAATGACAGGACATACTGTGCCCTATATCCGTTCTAAGAGTAGAAAACCTATGAATTCCAAAACTGATGAGGGTCAATTGGGATCCTTGTAGCAAAGATTATATCCACCAGTGGAAAGTTTGCTTTCTGATCATGATACCCGGGTTCGAATCTCACCATGGTCGATTTGTCAGGAAAGCGACTTCCTGATGATATCGGACTGGATCGATGTCGATCTCAGTGTGCGGCACCTTTGGAGAGTGCCTGAAAAGCATACCACGGGTTGACCCAAGCTTTGGGTTGAAGGAAGTCTTATGAGCCGTCGAGAGCTGTGTACGAAACCACAAGTCATCGTGGCCGAGGGCTTGAGTGTGCTGTCCTTGTTCAAATTGTTGATCACCCTAGATAAAACGGTATCCCGTAGAAACTGTAACTAAGGTCTGCTCAGCATAGCTGCAGTATAAACCACAGGTGGGCTCTCTGGGTGTTGAGCAAACACAAATGTGCCTGAGCGAGCGTCTGCAATAGGTATTGGCTAACCACACGGGTATCCTCGAATATGAGTGGCCAGCTATATATATATATATATATATATATATATATATATATATATATATATATATATATATATTGATGGAAAATCAAAGTTCAACAATCTGAAGTACGATACCGACTTTGGTCTGGGTAAAGTGTGGGAAGCAGATATTCTACCAGTCGTAGGTATAACAATAAACTACATCCGGCAGTAAGTTCTCTGATCGGGAAGTTTGAGGAGCGTGGAAGCAGCTCGAAATTGTCGTTGTTCTCAGGTCCTCCTTGACTCGAGAAGATAGCACCTGTTAGGGTCCCAGTAATGGGCAAATAGTGAACACTCAAACTGGGATCAAAACTCTATGAAGGTATAAACATTTTTAAAACTAAAAATGCCAGCAATACATTTTCATAGTAAAAATAAATACGAACAATAGGATTTTGTATGAAGAAATTAGAATGAAAAAGGTTTTAAAAAATACCGGCAATACATTTTTGTAAAATAAGTTACTAATGCTCCCCCAAAAGATCAAATTACGGCATTAAATGACCTATAAGGAGTTGCTCTGTCACTAAACAAACAACTATTAAGTTGGTGCAAAAATAATGTCGTTTTCTCACATGTGTTACTATGTGAGAAAACGACATCATTTTTGCACCATATATATATATATATATCAGTTGTCATGTGACGTTGTAATATTGATATAAGTTCACTGTAAAAGCCTGAGCCGAGAATGCTAGTCGTGATATACTTCAACGTGCTGAAAAAGTCCCTTCAAGTACATTTACAGACACGTACATACAGAATGATTCTTTTTTTTATTTAGAAGTTACAGATCACCTGAGTTTCTTGAATCCAACTTTCCTCTCTCATATTTTATGATGCTGTTGAATGGTTTTAGAAAAGAAAATGACGACGTGTACCCTGATATATTTCCATAACTGGAGGAGAAAGAAACCAAGGGTAGAAAAGCCTGTATTTTCCGCTATTTACTTAGAGTTATGGAAGGTGTCTATACAGACTTTCTAAAGGGCGATAGTCCGAAAGAAAACCCCAGATAATTTCATGCAGTATTTGAAATCCATTCCTTCATGCCATTTTTCATATTGATAACCATTAAGTCACCTACAATTGCAAATTTATGCTCTTTTATATCATCGAAACTTCATACTGTCTTATCAAGAATTCGTCCTGGGTAAGACGATAAACTATATTCGACAGCAAAGCCTTTGTTCAGAAGTTTTTGAGGAGTGTGGAAGCATTACTTAATAGCTGTTGTTCCCAGGTCCACCCTGCCCCGAGGTGGTAGCACCTGTCAGGGTCTCAGATATGGGCAAATAGTTAACCCTCAAAAGGGAGCAAAACACTACGAAAGTATAAAAATAGGTTTTAATGCCAGCAATACATTTTTGAAAAGAAATATTACCAACAATACATTTTTGAAAAAAAATATTACCAGCAATAAAAATCTTGTCGGCATTAAATAACCAACTGAGTTTGATATGCCAGGAAACAAAATAAACCAAACCAAACCAAATCAAACTTGACTTACTCTTTTTGTCAATTCGTTAAGCCAAGAACGATACGTAACCAGCTCAAACGATTTAGAATTAGGCATTCAAATGATTTTTTCTTAATGAGTCTCGGTTTTATCGATTATTTTTGTGACATGCAAAAAATAAAACTCATTAAGAATATTTTAAGATCATAAACAACCAACTTTTTTTCTCTTCTGTCAATGTTAAATAAAAGCAGAAGACGTGTGTTTCGTTTATCTGACATATTAAGACTTCCGGTACAACAGCGTTCCTGTTTCTTTTCAATAGCTTGAATTCTTCTCTTCATGTCAGCCATCTTAAGTCATGAATAGATGTTGACTAATCCTCATTTCGAAGATTATTATTCAGCCGTTGGCATGTTAATCCCATATATTGAGAAATCATTGACAAGTTGGCTTGTCGAAGAGAATGAACAGTGATAAGTCCTTCGGGCAAATGTTTTAAAAAGCATGGGTGAAGGAGAAGTGTGATGACGAAAAGACAGAAGGAGAGAATTGTGGAAACGATGGTAATCTAGGTGGAGCGAAAACAAAAAGGAAAGAATTATGTTGCTACTTAAAGGAGAGGTGAAAAATGGAAAGGAAGAAAAATTGAGAATAAAGAACAAAAACAAAGACGACAGAGTAAAAAGAATTAAGTCAATATCAAAGAGAACCGAAAGCAAAGATGTCTCCCATGAGAAAGAAAGAATTCAGAATAGAATGGGAAAGAGAAGTTATAGTTAGTGAAAAGAATGAAAAAATAATGGATAGAATATGAAGGAGTGGATTTAGTTATTTAAAATAGAAAGAAAGAAAAGGAATGGAATGGGAAGCGGAGGGTATAGTTATTTAAAAGACAGAAAGAGAGAAAAAAGAAAGAAACAAGAATAGAAAGGAAAGGAGAGGGTATAGTTATTGAAAAGAAAGAAAGTAAGTAAGAAGGATAATATATAGAATACGAAAGGGTAGGTTCAGTTATTTAAAAGAAAGAAACTAGTAAAGAAAGAAATAAAAAAGAAAGAAAGAGAGAATATAATATGAAGGAGTGGGTGTAATTATTAAAAAGATACAATGGAAAAAAGCAAGAAAGGAGTAAGATATGAAATAGTGAGAAGTTATTTAAAAGAAAGATAAAACTGAATAGGATATGAGCTCGATCTTGTAGTTATTGTTTTAACAAAGAAAGAATGAAAGACATAATATTCGATGGATTTTTTTTTTCAAAACAAAACCCTCAGATTTTACTCGCAAAATATAAAAAATCGAAACCACGTATTCAATCTTTTATAATCGCATCAAAGATGCAAATATAACTTCTAGTCAACGAATCTAAATCTCATTTTAAGAGATAATTTAATATATTACTTTTATTTGGTGAGCAATGGTTCAGGAAATGTGACCTGAATTAATCCCCCTGCTAATAAATTTCAGGGAACTAATTTTGACTGATTAATTATAATTAATAATTTCTTTATTTGAAACCGTAAAATAAGGCCATGGAGAAGTTCCATAATAGTTAGGAAGCAATTATTGCTAGCAAATGGTTTGGCCTTGTGCTATATTAATAGTAATTAGCAGTTTCCTTATATGGAAAATTTCGGCATTCATTGACTGGGCAGCCAATGCTGCTTTCGGTTGAAATTTATAAAATATATCTATTAAAACAATTTTTCAGGAAATGGAGTTTTCTATGTCCAGTTACTGTCATTTCTCTCTCTTTTTGGGGGACGGGTGGGTCCTACTTGCTTTTTTGAGGTAGGTTTGGTTTGGTTTGTTTTACGGTATATCAACCTCAACGGGTTATTTATTGCTGGTAATAACTTTTTACAAAAATGTATTGCTGTTGTTAAAACTTATTTTTACGCTTTCATATTGTTTTGACCCCAGTTTGGGGTTTACCTATTTGCCCATAGCTGGGACCTTAACAGTTGCTACCACCCCGTGGCAGGGTGGACCTGGGAACAACAGCAATTATGAAGTGGTTTCACGCTACTCAAACCTCCTGATCAGAGGACTTGCTGCCGGATGTAGTTTATTGTCTGACCCAGGACACTTTTAAAGGTAGTGTGGAACATCAATATCTTGATTATGTCATCATACTCTATTTGGATTACATGTGCCATTCATGTTAGATGTTGCTTTTAAAAGTTCTCAAGTAATGTGGTTTCTGTTATCTGGTAGATTTCTGTGTTAATGATTCTGTAACACAAATCCACGAGGGTTTGAGAATGATAGTCATCGCTGAGACCCAGACACTTCACTCCCTCGAAGACATTTTTAGCCATCGATCTGAAAAAAAAAACGGTTGTATACAATCGACAGTTTCGATATACATATGAAAGTTTCGGTTTGTCAACACTGTTTAAGACGTGAATGCAAAGTATAAATGTAAGAAAAATGAAGAAGCTTGTGTCAATCGATAGCAATAATTCATTATTTTATTCGCCTAATTGTTTAATTTTATTCATCTAAATGTTTTAAAAAGGCGCCAATGAACCGGTTGTACAGAATCAAAGGAAGCATCGCTTATAATAAAAAAAGAAATTACTGCAAAAATGGAGTGGATATGCCAGATAACTTTTTCACGATGAGAAGGAGAGAAACAGAAAACGCTTAAAAATATGAAAATAAAAAAAACGACAGTGGCGACATACCGGAAACACCTTAGTAATCTTTGTAGCATCAACTAAAAAATCAGGTGGAAATGAATGTGATCTCCATCTGACATTGAGCTTAATAAACCACATAGCCAAACTAATGATGCGGAGATTGTTTGATAGAGAGCGAAGCAGTATTAGACCGGAAGTAGAACAAGAACATGGAGGTTTTGTCAAGGACACCGGAACAAGAAATGTGATATTTATTATAATGGTATCGGACAGAGAATTGCAGTTGCAGGATTACGCTAAAGCATTTGACAAGGGACAACACAAGCATCTATTTGAATCTATTTGGCGTAAAACAAGCATGTGTTTTCTCCCCAGCGAACTGGAAGGTAAAGGAAGCTGCAGACCCTACGAGATTTTACAGACGATACTGTTTCGATGACTGACACAAAAAAAAACTAGATCTACTACAAAAGGTAGTAAAAGAAAGCGAGAGAAAAGGACAAGCCATCAACTGCTAGAAGACAGACAATATGGTTATCATCAAGGGAAAACGCCCAAGAGTTGAACTACGAATCAGGGATGCCATCATCAAACATGTATAGAAGTTTAAATATTCGGAAAGTGTTTTAACATGGGGTGGAATATTTGACACTGAAATCCAAACACGCATTGAATGAAAGTTGCATTCCGAAATTAAAAAAAAATATACTAAGAAACAAAAAAAAACTATTTACAAATCGATCTTCGGAACCGGGTGTAGGGGCGAAAGACCAATCGAGCCGTCTAGTAGCTGGGTTCCCTCCGAAGTTTCTGTTAGGATAGCAGGCGTTCGATCGTCGCATTTCCATCCGGTAAAGCGAACGGAGGCCCCGCGGCCGTTCACGGCTTCGACCTACTCTCGAACTCGGAACGGGTCGACACTTCCGAATACGGAGCCGTCCCTCGCCTCTGCCGCTGCCGTTGCAGCACCAGAAAGGAATGCGAGTGCCAAGTAGGCCACTTTGCGTAAGCAGAACTGTCGATATGGGATGAGTGCTGTATTGCGATGTGATATTCAACTTCTTGTAAATGCTGGACAATCTCCCCATAGATGAAGAGAAAAATAGAGGCAACCGAAATGTGGTTCTACGGATGGATATTCCATGGGCGGGTCGAGTAAGCAACGACGAAATCTTAAAGAAAGTGACAACAAAAACAACTCTGTCTGCCAATATAGGACTGTGCCTAAATTCATGAAGTTAAGGTACCAAAGATGAAAGCTCATTAGAACAATTATAATGACAATATATATAGAAACGTACTGAAAAACCCAGTTGGGAAAGTGATTGAAAACGAGATGCCAGGTCATGACCGATAACATTACAGATTTTTTAGTGTTATAGTGGAACACGCCTATTCTATAGTTAATAGACTCTCCCACCTATAATAAGTAAGAGTAGTAAGAGTAACAAATCCGTCGACTCATTGAGTTGGTCAGTCAGTCGATGCCGGACGACCTTCAGTCGGATACTAAAGTATCAGCGACCACCACTAGATTTCTCTGCGTTATCCCTATTATATGAAGTTCCTAAGGTTTTGTACGTCGAACCTATTTTAGGACCAACTTAGTACAAATACAAGCCTCCACTGTGAAACCACTCCATAACATTTAGACATTATCAAGGATCCCTAGATACATAGAACAGGTTAAAGAGCAGAAACGGCAGCAATATCAAATCCATGGACGAATGGTAGACTTATAAATTTCCAAGATAGATTCTACCGAGAAACGTTTTCTGGCACCATTCAGCGAACCAGCTGTCCTACCGGCTGACCTATTAATAGATCCCCTATAATCGTTTCAATTCATGTTAGTGAAAAATGTAAGACTGATTAGCAATTAGCTATTCTCCCGGAGGTTAGCATTAGTCATGCCGATGGAAAGCAAAAAAGATATTATTTTCACTAAAATAAAAATACCTCCCCAATATCATTTGATTGTTCTTATTTTATGTTATCTCTATACATTCCATCATCTTACTATTAAGGGCTTTCCCTTGCTTTCATTGATTACATTGTTCCATAGCTCTTTCGATTTCTTTCAGGGTTACGGCCACATCACGTTGAAACACCGGTTCCCGTACAATCAACCTCTGGCCTGCTAAGTGGTTAGATTTGTGACCGCTTGGGGATACCAGGTGCTGTAAGCTTGGATGTGTGGGTGGTGCAATGAATAACAGCTCGGAATTGTTAACTGGAGAGACGAGTTCTAATTCCAGTTGGGTACGTTATATTGACTTACGCGAAAATAACCCTGTGAAAAACATGAACCCACCTGTCCCCACATCAGCTCTGGGTTAATTCTTAAGAGTTGTATTATTAAAACCTCAGTATCTCAAAAAATAATAATAATAAAATAAAATTGCGTACAAAATATTTAGATTTCGGCATTAAATAACCCATAGAGATGTTGATATACCGCTAAACAAAATCAACTTTCCTTCTGAACATGTATCAATTCAGCGTCGTATCCATATTGTATATTGTATTTCTTCGAAGACAATTCCTTACTCGGTTGCCATGCGTGATGCATGCTTGGCGCGATCATGCCACTTTTCTAATTTTTGACTGACTTGACAGAAGAATTCTAGCAGTAGGCTGTGTTAGACTGGTTGCCAGAAAATCCTACAGAACTCAACATCTGGGGAAACAAGAAAAAACATTTTCAGTGGGATTTGTAAGTAAGTGAATGTAATGAACTGGCCTGGACTTCGAACTCGGCTTTCCCATTTTTCATTCCAAGCAAGTTCGATCGGCGCATCCACATTTACTGCACCTGGTAATCCCATGATTCCGCCCATCTAGGTACTGATCAGGCTTAACGTTGCTTAATTTCGTTGATGTTTCAGCGTAATATGGCCAATTGTCACATCTTTGTCGTACTCTTTTTTTAATTTGAAGTTCGCGCTTAATTCTTTGCTTATGCGCTTATAAGATTAATAATTGTTGATCATTCCATCATCTTTGCCGTCTTAACAAGACTGTGCCAATAAATAGAGGAAGAAGTAACACAAAGAAAAAAAGGATAATCTAATGCCTAAACAACTTTCTGATATTGTCTCATTACCTTCCACTTCGAGAAATTTGCAAACAGCTTCAACAGCTTTAGAACCCACTTTGAAATTATGCCTCATAATACAAGTCTCAAGAGCCAACCAAGGTAGAGGGTTGCTGTCTGGTGTTGTCTGAGCGTAATAAGTGAAGTTCATAACGTTATGCAGGAAAGATAACAGTTAACCTTAGACTTGAAAAGGTCGAGATTATAGTGATCGTGAAAAATTCTCCAAAATAGCAGTTCTTGGTACGAAGCTTCCCGAATAGTACTCCTTACTATAAGAATAAGAAGGAAATGGGGATTCTCCCAAAATCATTAACCCCCTTTGCGTCTTAGTGACTTTATTTTCTTGCTTGAGGTGACATTATTAAAAAGTACTTGTATATTGTTAAGATTTTCTTTATTCATAGAAGAAGAGTGCTCAATATCTGAGATAGAGCGTTTAGAATTATAATCAGAGTTGACAGGAATCAACACTGCATAGTGACTGTCAAGACATGGACAGAAGTTCGCATTGTAGCATAAAACTAACAATCACGATGCAAGTTTAATTCCTACGTCTATAGTCCCTATATCTAACTAATGGCCGATTACTCGTTTACCGCTCACACCCTAGGGTAGCTGGCCAATCAGAACCTCCTGCAGACGCCTGCTCAGATATGTTTGTGTTTGTTCAGCACCCACACAGATTACCTGTGGTTTATACTGCAAATATGCTGAGCGGACCGTAGTTAAGGTTTGTGAGTGAGAGTTCATAATCTGTCAAAATCAGGATCTTGAACAAGGCCAGTACGCTCAAAGCATTCCGTCACGATGTCTTGTGAGACTGTCCTAGCACAATCATCAATGGCTTCTACATACACACACTCTCTCTCACACACACACACACACACACACACACATATAAGATTGTATGTGGATGACTATTTATGCTCTCGTTAGACGATCGAGCTCGCTAGAGAAAGGGTAATCTAAAAAACAGCGGCTGCTGCTGCTATTAACGCATCGCTCTTCAATTATGAATTGAACCCTGTGCGTGCTGGCGTTTGTATACAACTCGCATATAATATGTTAAAATTTCCCTTTCTCTGCCGCGTGCCGATAGCTTATGGGTAGGATCTCTGAGTGATGCCAAATCGGTCGAGTTTCTATCCAGGCTTGAAGTAATCGGACGTCTAGCCACACTGATGAGCTGCCATGCAGTGAAACAGGCTTGTATATGGATGATCATATATATATATATGAAAAAATCGAAAAGAAAAGTCAGTTAGTGACATATTTCATTGCATGAAGTTTTTTCTCGGAACGTACGCGTTACTAAGAAATTTTACCTATTTTGTCTTTCAGTGACTAGTTATTGCTCAAGGCCTATGTGCCACCCAAGGTAGAGTTTTACTGAATGTTGAAGTTACATATTATGAGAATACGTAGAATAGATAACGCTAGATCTTCGACTTGTATAAGTTAAGAATGTAGTGACCCGGAGACCATCCTCTCGGAAGTTCGCTCTAGCGTTCTGGGAGAGAAACTCTGTGGAATATGCTCCTTCCCAATAGAATATTTATATTCTATTGGGAAGGAGCATGAGTTGACTTAATGTACGTGGCAGAGCGAGTTCAACTTTGGTTTTTACTGTAACTATAATACAATAGTTTATGGGAGAGAGTGCATCATTTGACATGATCAATGGTCTGAAGAAAACCAGTCCGCTCAAAGCGTCGATTAAGACGACTTGTGTCTTCAGGTTATCACAACCATCGATGAACAATTGGGCCAACCGAATTTCAAACACAATGCTTTCATCAACTTGTGGTATGACTTTCACGCACTTTTCAAAGAAATCAGGATTGCGTCCCCATCCTGATAACTTGAAGAAATCACCTCAATGAAAAACCAACTATGCTGAGATTAGAACCTGGGTTTCATGATCGGAAAGCGAAGGTTCTGACCACTCTGCTTATATCTCTTTGTAATAAATGCGAATGTCAGTGTGTCATACTTTTCAAATTTTCTCTCAGAAGTGGTAGCCCAACATATCACACCATTTTAGAATCAAATTAACTCCGTGAGCAAATTAAAAAAAAATTCCGGTCCAGATCCGAACACGCAATCCTGAAATTCTGGATTCCCAAGTTTTTATAACTGCGATTGTTTTCGGATTCCGGCATCTTGGCTTCTACTGATAAAAACAAAAGAGACATAACTCTCTAATTTTCAACAGTTTAAATTCAAATGAAAGAATTATTGTTCTCCAATTTCAGTGTTTCAAAACAAAATTCTCCGTGTTTTTAACTATACTCCTAGAGGCCGGAGTTAAACATATCATACCATTTTGGAAAAAGGACAATTCTGTGAGCAAATGGAAAACATTTCGGAGTGAATCCGGACCCGCAATCATAAAATTTTCTATTCCGAAATTTTCATTACTGCAATTGTTTTCGGTGCTTTTTTTGCGATAATATTTTTTTGAACGATAAAATTTTTTATAACTTGTAAATAATTTTTGAAATTATTTAAGAAATTCAACGAAAATCACCCATGAAATAAAAATAATTGTTTGTACGTAAAGTAAGGACCTACGTACATCAAATTGTCTTTACATTAAGTGGCCACAAAAGAAATATCATTGAACTTTTAAAAGGTAAGCTTGAACATTAATGCAATATTTAAATGCATCGATCAATTTTCAATTCTTATATAGTTTACTGTTGCCAATCGCATCGGCATCTCCCTAACTTTTGCGATGAAGGCCCAATCAAGAGCCCTCCACAGGCTTAAATACTACTCGATAAGCAGTTTATAAGCAAGCACACACACACACATACACACACATACACACACACACACATACACACACACACACACACACACACATATATATATATATATATATATATATATATATATATATATATATATATATATATATATATATATATATATATATAGAACATGTATCCTATACGGTTCCGTATAGGATACAGTTTCAAATCCTGTCGGAGGACGAATATATATATATATATATATATATATATATATATATATATATATATATATATATATATATATATATACAGAAAAATATATATCTGAATCGATAGGACTGAAAAATACTATAATACCTGAATGGAACGAAATGCGAACTAAATAATTTTTATCCGACAAAAGAAATGCAGACAATTGCGTAGTCTATAAAGCCGAAGTTCTTGATAGTATGCTTTCACTGAGTGAATTCGCTCGTCAAAGAATACAAAGTGACTAGCGAGACAAGTTAGCGACAACAGCTGAGTAGCAAAAAGGACGCAGAAGAAGGTCAAAAGAGGGTGAGAATATTTTAAAAATCACACCACACAAACCTACGCAAAATCTGAAAGACCAGTTAATGATATCAGTGATCTATCCATCTGAATGTTTGTCAGCGTTACCCGTACTTCGCTATATATTTCCCGAAATCATTTTATCGCAAAACAAAATTGCTAGTATTATCTTGTGTATTTTTTATTCAGCATGACACATTGCGTCTTAAGCTCACTGAACTTGCCTCGCGAGATCAATTACAACTGAACAGTGAATTCGATCTTCACTGGGTCTTAAATGGGTCTTCACATACGTTCCTTGTGCCATGGATGGATGGCCTGAAGATAGCTTTCAAACATGAAAAAGACTGTCGTATCTTGGTTTTAAC
The DNA here is from genome assembly GCA_963932145.1 of Acanthosepion lycidas. Classification (NCBI taxonomy): domain Eukaryota; kingdom Metazoa; phylum Mollusca; class Cephalopoda; order Sepiida; family Sepiidae; genus Acanthosepion; species Acanthosepion lycidas. The sequence goes on from OZ010573.1 coordinate 125,257,941, forward strand.
ATCAGTGTCCACATTTATATTTATATAGGCCCTAACTCTGATATTTGGCACTTTTTCTCATAATTATAACATGCCTTAAAAATAGATATGTATATATAAAACACACACATATTTATATATATAATTAAGTAATTCATCGAGTGTAGAAGAAACCTAAACAGAATGCAGAAAGCACTGCACGTCTGTTTCGTCCTATATTTGAGACTGATCAGCAATGCGCATCCACTACCAAGAATTGAAACTTGGAGAGTTACATTATCAGACAAATGTCATACCAACTGTTCTAACGGGCCTCGGTGACGAAGAGGTAGCGAATCAGACTCGATATAGCGCCGAACGATCACATATTCCGTAGTGGAACTCATCCGAGTTTCTCTTTTACCCATAGGACTGTGCCCCTACGAACCACGACTACTATTACCAAGCCGCTCCATCCAGAGCATTAGAAGCCGGTTCAAGCAAGGATATACAAGTGATAGAAATTGAGGAGGATTTGAGATAATTATAATTAAGTAATTCATCGAGTCTAGAAGAATATATATATATATAATGTGTAAAATCCAGTATTTAATAAAGCAACGGTCTATTTAACTATTAATAATGTGATTGTTACAGAATTGACCGGATAGATAAAAAATGCAAAATGCTAATTGTAGTTAATTTAGTTAAGTTAGTTGGGTAGGAACAAAAAATTGCCGTTTTTAAGTGAATTTTAAAGTCAATATTTAGATATTTGTACATAAGATTTATTCAACCACTTTCTCCTAGCTTTAGTCATCTTTGAGGCAGATTCACCATTCATATGATGAAGCTGCCAGTTGAAGTTCCAGAATATAGAATCTTTCTGGGTGATGGGCTGGTCCAGCTAGTCTTTTTTTTCGAGGAGGTGGGTGGTTCCAGAGAATTTAATTTTTCCCCATTTAGAGGATATTGTAGGGATCAAAATTAGTGGCAAGCCGAAGATGAAATTTGAAATGGATATGTCGAATGCATTACAACATCCCAACCGAACTGTACCAATTGTTATCGGGTTTTCAAAGACGTGAGCTCTAGTGTTGCCCTGATGAAATACGTCATCCTTCCGATTGTTCTGAGGAACTAACGACTGGCACAAAACCATATATGCTTAAAGCAACACTTTAATACCCTAGGCTATCTCTTTCTTATGTGTGTGTGTGTGTGTGTGTGTGTGTGTGTGTGTGTGTGTGTGTTTTATAGACGGTCTTATTGACATTATTTTACATTGCTTCTTAGAATGCTTGACATCGGTTAATTACCAATCGATTCGACCTTTATAAAATGGTAAATAACAAGGATTTTCTTATAGTTTGTTCACATATTTTAATAATTCAGTAAATGTTTATAAACTTATGAATAAAAGAATTGTTTTATATTCATTTCTTTATAAATTTGTAAATTATAAATATTGCATTGCATTAGTTTTAATACAAATAGTTTTTAGAATATTGTATTAGTTTTAATACAGTTGTTTTTAGAATGTTGCAAATGAACAATTATTCTTGTAAATAAACAATAAAATAGTGTTTAATATCATGTAAATTCTCAATAACTAAAAATGTTTAAATTCACTTTCATAATATGTTTAATATTTATTACAATTCTAATCATCGCTTTTTGAAACAAATATTGCTGAAGATTGAAAGTAGCAAGGGATAAACCGTCCTTTTGAAGGTTGAAGATTACCAGAAATCCTCTAAGCGTGGAGAAGGGAATAAGGATAGTCTACCTCTCGTGGATTGAATAAAAGTTTCGGTACAAAACTGCGTGAATATTGTTGATCACCCGAAGTATTTTGAATTTGACAAGCAAACTGGGAATGGCGGTTCGAATCTCTATCTATAAAAGGCAGGATGTGTGTGTGTGTGTGTGTGTGCGTGTGTGTGTGTGTAACAAATGCACGGCCGCACTTTTCGACGGATTTGCACCAAAATATACATGCACATGCTCCAATTTAGTAGGAAGGCCAAGACCGACTTTGCATTTCCCAACACCCATCGATAGCGGAAATAATCGATTTTTCATGCTTCTACGGCAGTTTTCATATAGTTTGCGGCCATTTTCTACTGGCCAGAGTGAGAGCCTATAGCTGGCTGCCACGATTAGGCAGGAAGATTCTACTGGCCAGCGTGAGAGCCAACAACTGACTGACACGAAAAATTTAAATCTGCATGGCACGTTACTCCAATTGGCTCATACGCTTGCTTAAACTCAACGTTGATTCTGATTCCACAGAACTGGGTCGGGCGTGAGAAAGTATTTGTTGTTAACATTCTTTTTTCATTCGGTGTTTCTAGTTACGAGTCCTTTTTTAAAGCTGATCGTTTTGTGTTCATTTTGTTTAGTTCTTTTTTCGTAACAGATTTAATGTTTAGTATAGAGCTTAGAAAAAATTCGCAGTGTAAGATAGGCAAGAAGTAAGGCATGTAGCAACATCAGCACCGCAAAGGGCACTCCTTTAAAGGCAAGGAAGGGCAAAAATATTTTAAGTCAAGTGATAGCGATTGCTGTATGAGTCGTACGATTTTTGAATCAAGCACGGACATGCTGCTAGTAAAAAGATAAAAAAATAATAAAAATCTAGAATAATATACACATGAGCATGATCCAATACTACTCACTAGTGACTGTCATTGCATTGTCATTTTTATCTTTAAAAATAAGACGGTCCAATCATCATTTCTGACGATGTACCATTTTATCCCGTGGATTGGAATAGATGCAGGCGCGTGGATAAATCCTCGGATTTTCCGTTCGGGGAATTCTCTGACAATAGATCTATCAGTTCTGCTTATTAACCAAGCTGTTCAAATCGAAATGAGCTTCATCGCGTATGAAAAAATTCGCTATCATCATTCGCCAGCTTCTGGGTTTGGTTTGAGTATGTTAAGTGTTTTCGATGATCTGTCGGCTGCAACTTCTGTAGAAATTGCACTTTGGATAGGTACAGGTATAAATCGTCTTTTACTGTGCGATGCAACGACATTCTTGACATCTTCAACTGGTCAGAGCATTTGCGAATCGATGTTCTTGATTCTTGTTCAACAGTCTCGCATTATGTTACGATCACGACTTTAAGGTGGCCCATCCTGTAACACTGCAATGTCTTCATCACTCAGAAAGTTCTTCGCTACACGCGATTTATAGCAAGGTAACCCATCATGTTGGAATATTTCACTTTCTCCTATATCTAGTAATAGAAGGGACTTTTATAAAGAACAATAAATTTCTTTGTTAAGTGTTTCATCTAGCGCTAACAACTTTACCCGGAAAAATCTACATGAACCATATAGAAACATAGCAGCAACACTTGTTATTGGGACCCTATGCTCCAAGGTAAGGATAGATAGATAGATAGATAGATAGATAGATAGAATGGGATTCACGTCAGGAACTATTAGGTTGGTGCAAAAATAATGTCGTTTTCTCACATATGTTACTATGAGAAAACGACATTATTTTTGCACCAACCTAATAACAGGTAGTCTGAATCGAATTTAATATCAATAACGAATAATCACTCTGATTTGTTATCACCTCTATATGTACTGAACTCATCCAAGATGATAGCAAAATCGACTTTGTGCTCAGTGTCATACAAGATCACCAAAGAAGCCAGGTGCATTATCGGGGCAACCTGGAAAGTGACTTCTCAGCTCTCAGGATCATATTCGCGCCTCGCAGGATGTCAATGTCTGCCCTCCACATGTAAAGGAATAGTTGACCCCGTTCCTCTTTGGATATGCACAAGTGAGAAAAGGAAGATATATAAGCTCCGACCCCCGCCAACTGGAAAGGGAAAAGACGGAGAGTCTCTCATACCCTCGTGGTAAGAGATCCACGTTCGGAGAAAACAACAGCAATCACACACGCATCGCCGCGCTAACATTAATTACCGAATTCTGAAGGGCTCGGATTCAGTCACTTTCTCACCGCCATAAGGTTACCGCCCTGTGTCTTTTCTATAAATACTTTCATGGTAATTATTTGGATGAGCACTTCGCTATGGTACCTAGACTTTTTGAATTTAAGCGCAGTACTAGAATGGCACGGGAGGGAGTAATGGCTAGCGACTCGAATTGAGGAATCGGAGAGCCAAGTTCGAATTCCGGTCAAATAATCCATTACATTCACTTACGTGCTAATACCCTTGGGAAAGTTATGAATCCTCTTCTTCTTCCCCTAGCCATGGGTAAATAGAAGGACATACCGGGTTCTATAGCCTTGGATGGCAACTGGTCTACCGCAGAAAGAAATGGAAACCTACTGCAGGAAAAAATCTGTCTCGTCAGTCATGTATCGAAAGATATATGATCGCCTAAGCGTGTATTACGCATGGCAAATAACTAACTGAACTAGAATGGCGTCAAGATCTCAACAAGTTACAGTTGGGCTGGTTAGATGTAAACCTAAATTCTATGCTAACAGTTTTTTTCCTCGCACTTCTTGCTTGTGGAACTCCCTTCTGGTTCCTTGTTTTCCAACCAAATTTGATCTCCAAAAACTTCAAATGCAATGTCAATCGTTATCTGCAGTCCTCCTGATTAATCTCGTCACATTAGTAATGTTTTTGTTCCAAATTCTTCACACCCAATAACCGCTTGTATCTTAGTGGCTTTACTGCCTTGCTTGGGGTGAAACCCATTTAAAAAAAAGTATAACCAATTATTCTACTTATGAGAGATTTAATCCCGTGTCTTCATTAATCTGTACAATAGCATTAGAGAATAGATTAGAGATAGATTAGAGAATAGATTAGAGAATAGATTAGAGATAGATTAGAGACAGATTAGAGAATAGATTAGAGAATAGATTCAACAACCTTCTTCTATATGTTTAGATAGCGATACATACACGCACAGAAATAAATACAAATAAACATTCAATGTAAGGTAAACTAATATCTTCCATATGTACATAGACACATGTGCAAGTTCTAAACGCGAGTTCTTTGCAGGAGCCTCTTTTATTTAAACATTTCTTGGGGTAAAAAAGATTATTTTATAAAACTGTGAGCAGCAGGAATATTGGATTTTCCAATAATTAAAATATCTTCGGGTTGCAAAGAAAAAGAAGACGTATTTTTTGCTTTCTTCCTTTCTTTATACACACACACACACACACACATATATATACATACATATATATATATATATATATATATATATATATATATATATATATATGTATATATATATTCAACGACCAAGGCGCAAAACAGATGACGGAAGTGAAAACAAGAAAAAAAAAATGAGAGAAAAAAAGGAAAAAAGACCAATGACAGATGTGGGAAATGATATCGAGGCCTTCTACGAGACGGAAATAGCAAGAAACCGATGAGTGGTCGACTTTGGCAGATTTGTGTAATAATTCTATGTATGCAGCATACATACGCCTGCCTACATACCATTACATATAAATAGAGATAATTTCGCGGACACATGTCAGTGAATTCATCTCCATCTATACATGAAGCTATCCTAAGTGTAGAAAAATTAAATGAAAATAGCGTAAACAAATAAATCCCTGTCTTCAACACAGAGTGCATAAAAGAAAAAAAATTATACGTAAATATAGCCAACACGCATGTATTCACTGACGCATACACACACTTACACACACACACACACACACACACACATATATATATATATATATATATATATATATATATATATATATATATGGTGTATCAATACACACGCGCGTGCGCACGCACACACACACACACACACACATATATATATATATATATATATATATATATATATATATATATATATATATATATTAGGTACCTCCACGAGATCGCTAAAAAAAGAGCATAGCATGATGAAAAAGACGACAAACTTGACAAAAACAAATTTTTATCGTCTAAATTTTTATGTTATTATGAAGAGGAAAGATCAAATCATTTTTGTGGTATTTTTTTTTTTTACATTTTTAATCGTTCCTAGCACTCCCTGAAATTTTCGTTAAATTTTTTTTTTTTTTGAGTCAGCAGAATTAACAGATAATCGATCAAGGCAACCATTTATTTGAAATTATTTTAAAAATCAATTATCATTTTTTCAAAACTTATTTTAAGAAAATCAGAAATTATAATGTTTATTTAAAATATTTTGAAACAAGCTTAACTTAGCTTCTGCGCCGAAAAGATGTAATTTGAAAATAAAACGAAGCAGGTCATAACCTTTCGCGTCACTTGACATGTAATGAATGACATATTGACGGATTACCTGAGCATAATTTGTTCTACGGAAGGAGAAAAGTGAAATTATTTAGATTTAAGCGAACAAATTGTTTAGCTCCTTATTTTTAAGGAAAACTTTCAGCGCTTTATTTTTATTTTTATTTTTTGTACTTCGCTTTCACCTTTACTTTTACGATGCTTTATGGAAAATATATTATAAAGGAATGAGAATAAGACTGTTAAGAGGGAGATTAAATTTCATGAGAAAGGTATCTAATTAATTTATAGGTACCTTTCTTATGAAATTTTATCAGAACTGTACATAAAATACTATAATTTTATGTACATTTACTACATTTTACTGTTATTTGTATTTCCATTCATTTTATTATTAATTTTCATATTTCATTTATAGAAAAAATGTCATAACTGAGATTAATATAAAAATAAGATCATATAAATGTCATAAGATGATACTGATACTTGTAGGTACCCTTGTCAGTTGAAATTGAAAAATTAAATTAACTTCTCCGCACGTGTTTCGCAAAAGTACAGGCCTTAACAACAGAGACCAATGCTTAACTCAAATAACGTATTAATTGTATTCTGATTGGTCTTCTGTACTTTATAATTACAGCCCGGTTATAAACCCAAAATTACATTTCTTAATTACTGCGGGTCTTCTGATTAGTCAAAACAATACAATTTGCAACGCGCTAAAGAAGATCTATCTCATAAAGACACTTAGGAAACCTGATGCGCCTTTTAACTAATTTTATAATATTTTAACAACTTAAATGTAAAAATCTATTATAAGCAATAACAAATAATTGTATTAAAAATTCATTTTTCATCGAATTTTTTTTTGCTTTCAGAAAATATTGTCCATATTCATAAAAACAACTAAAAGCAAATAAAAGTATTTGAAATTAAATAATATCTTTGTTTTATTGAGTTTTGTATGTTAGAATTCAGAGCTGACTTTCAGGTAGGGGGGAGGGGTCCAATTAAAAACAAAAAAAATCATGATTTGCATTCCTGAAAGCATCGTTCTTTTAACTATTGTAATTACTAAAGTGGACTCGATCGAATTTCTAGAGTTTTCATAAAATTAATTATGGGTGGGGGTTAATAAATATAAACAAAATATTTCTGCTATGACTTTAATAAAAACAAAACATATTTATAATACTTTCCATCATCTGTGAATAATTTCTGAAAGTTTCATTAACATCCGACAATTATTTCTATTTTTGCAAGATTTTCCAAATGAATGTGTGTCATACAAAAAAAAAAAAAAAAAGCACTAAAAATTGTCTGTTATTTTACTAGTTCCGGTGATATAAAGAGAAACAAGGTTTTTTAAATCAAAATTCAGAATGTTCTAAAAGATAATTTAAATAATTAAAATAAGTTTCCTCTTAATAATAACATAAATATTTAGACGATAAAATTTTGTTTTCGTCAAGTTTGGCGTCTTTTCATCATGCTATGCTCTTTTTTTAGCGATCTCATGGCGGTACCTAACATATATATATATATATATATATATATATATATATATATATATATATATATATGACGTCATGCATTATGAAATGGACAAAGTCCGACATTTATTTTAAGACATTTTTATGTTTATACATCCTTTTTATAGATACAAATATTTGAGTAAATCCTCTGTTTATAATAAACAGTATTAACTGTTTATTATAAACATTATTATTATAAAAAGAATGTATAAACATAAAAATGTCTTAATATATATATATATATATATATATATATATATATATATATATATACATATCTATAACGTCATCCACAGACAGACTGTTTCGCAGCTCATCAGTGTGGCTAGACATCCGGTTGGCTCTAGCTAGGATCGAAACCCGACAGCTGGTGTCGGTCGGAGATTCTACCACTAAGCCGTCGGCATACGGCGGGTATGTAGGTGGATTTTTAGCGTATTTATTTTTAGAATCACGCCCAGTGACCGACAGTGACTCAATTCGCTTTGCGAAGAGTCTTGCTATATTAGCTATAATAGTCACTGTTTACAAACCCATACCTCCTCCCTAGAGAGCTCAACTGGAATTAATTTTTATTTCAGGAGTCAATATATATATATATATATATATATATATATATATATATATATATATATATATATATATATATATATATATTAGTGGCTAAAAAAATTTCTCTACTGTGTCGTGCGAGACAATTTTTCTCTCCAGATTCTATCCTGCATATCTTCGATTCGTCCATGCTTAGAATATTGCTGTGACATCTACTGGGGCGTTCTGGAGTTGACTCTTAGTCACTGCCACCTGTTGATTGGCGGTCGTCGCTACCCGGCAGAATCCTTTGGCCAGAAAACCAAATGGGATGGTCGGTCGATTCTAACGACACGAATACGAAACGCCTTCGCACCAGATACAACCGGTTCGACACCAGCTCCGTCGTTTTTAGCTCGCTTCCAATGACTGGTTACCGAATAACTACCTTGATATCAATATCATATTTATTTTACCTCCGCCTATCACCAATCCTACCACACGACCAATGGCGTCTCGGTCGTGCTGGTGTGGCTAAGCTTGCTTCATTAATTAACTCTTTGACACCACTGCTTATTCCGGATTCCTTATCCTGTCTCCAGATCATAAGCAGTTTAGAATTATCAACTGGAACTTTGTTTATACAAATCATTTTGCGCCCTGCCAAAATTTCTACAATTCCTACATGGCCCTCTCGTCTGGCCATTTCCTCGGTTACATTACCTGTGTACACAATATCTATGCACTTTCGAACGATATCTTCGTCCATTCTGGTTATTTTGTGTTTTCTTAACCAGCACTTTTAACGACCATCGTTAATAAATTGTCAGAGATCGTCACATTGCCCTTTCGTGAAATAATCGTTGATGTATTTCTTCGGTATCTTCCGAAAAATAGGCTTTTTGAAAAAAAAGAAATCATCTTATGTTGATCGGTATATTCTTTGGGATATCTCTTAACCCTTCTTTTCTGTTTTCATCATTTTCCCGTTCAAATTTTATGGTTAATTAGTTAATTAACTACTATAGCGAAATAGTGTCACATTACTACCACATATGTGCTCCTTCTATTTACCTTGAGGTCATTGATAAAATCCAAAGATGAATCGGCAATATTATCGGTCCTGACCTGGTGGTTCGGTTTCAGTCACATTCCCACCGCCTTTGTCTCCCATTGATCTATAAATACCTTCACGCTAATTGTTTGGATGAACTCTTCGCTATGCTACTTAATCTGAATTTAAGCGTAGTATTAGACTGGTGTCGAGTTCTCATAAATCTACAGTTGACCTGGTTAGATATAACCGTAAATTCTATGCTAACAGTCTCTTTTCTCGTACTTCTCGTTCGTGAAGCTACCTTCCGTTTTTAAACGCAATGTCAATCGCTATCTACTGTCCACCTGATTACACTTTTGTTGCTCGCTCATTAGTAATTCTTCCACATTCAGTAACCCTTTGTGACTTAGTAACTTTACTGACTTGCATGCAGTGAACTTGATTATATATATATATATATATATATATATATATATATATAGATATATATAGATATATATATGATGTGCTTGGATCAATTCATGCTGCCTTAATAATTGTTATAAGGTGGCTGCCTCCCGCGACTTAAATTTCATGTGCATGTGGTACTTATTCGTCGATGGTCGTACAATTAGCAGGCGTTTGAAATGAACAAGAAACTCAGTATTTGTGGTATATTATTTTATAACTAAATTTATCTATTTTTTTCAGATAATTGTATTAGTAAATATAATTGTATATGTAACCTCAAACAAATGATATCATTTACTGTCCACCTACTTTTGGAGCACTCTGTATATGTATATATTTAACCCACCGACATTGACACGTTTAGAAACACATTTATGGCTTCTCCATTCACCTACCCTCATCTCAACATTTTTTCTCAGTCACTACATTTCTTATGTAATAACGACCTCATAGGTCAATCAGTTCTTCTTCCCTTCTCTGTTGGAGTCAGAGTGTCGTCTCGATAGGATTGATTCGGGTTTCCCAAAATCTTTAATTATGGGATTGACACGGACTCTAGTGTGAACTCTTTATATGCGTTGTGTACCATAGACGATATTGCATAATTCCTGTCTGTGGCCGTGATAAACGTTGGTCTCTCATGTCCGAATGCTACTTGAGAAGTCAGGCTGGAAAAAGAATTTCTTCAATGTTGCACAACACTTCTGATAACTTTAACAACAGGTTTATTGAATATAAAGAAAAACAGGTTTAACAAAATGCTTCTATTTGCTTCCGCAAATCAAAATACTCTACTGCAGCAGTGGTGATTTAGAGATTCTTGTCGCAAGCGTTAATGTCCAGTCAATCGATTTTCGCTCAATGCTTCGGTTATGTGTGTCTGTGCGTTCGCTCAGGCCATCGAAATGCGGGTGAATCTCCGGTGCCTAGTGTCTGCTATCCGCTTGGGGAAAATGACCAACAAGGGAAATACGTGATTGGTTTATATAGTGAAATCTTTTCCGATAACAATGATTAATGATTTCATCTACCTAACCAGCCCACAGAAAATGACAATTCACAATGTTCAATTTCATTATCTTCATATTCTCGTAAACTGACCACCTGACCTTCTTACCAATGAAGAATTCTTCACCAAAAATCTAAAAAATTGCTAACTATAAAAATTGAAGACGATTGTCACAAAAAAGGTACATCTTAATCTTAGGCGACATTGCTAATTGGACAAAACATTAATACTTTTTTTCTTATCGGCGGAAAGTGGATAGGGTTGGGGTTTTTGGTTTTACTGAATCTGTTCTAGCCTAATCGGGGTTCGATTCATCTTGGAACAGTTTAAATTTCATTTTATTATTTTAAAGAATAAATTTTAACGCGCTTTCGTTTTTAGCTTTCTTTTCAAATATTCAACGTACTCTCCTGAAAATTTTAAAAATTTTCACCCAATTAATAGTCTGACCAAATCAACCTGTAATTTTATGCGTTTAAACGGTTAAACAGAGACAACGCCCTGTTACACACATACACACACATATATATATATATATATATATATATATATATATATATATATATATATATATATATATATATATATATATATATATATATATATATGAACCTAAAGAGCCAGGTAAACCTACTTAAGTGTCACCTATACGGATCGTCAGGTTCAACAGGGCAACGAGGTAAGGGTGGAACAGAATCTAAAAACAACCATGACCACGTGACTAAAAAGAAAATCAACCATGTAAAACTGTAATTCAACAACGCTTTTATTCAATAACGGAACGAAAAAAAAACTATTCTAATAACCTTCTGGACGATTGTTTTCGCCTCAATTTCATGGTCTTAGTTCTTTCTTTTCTTCATCCCTTATTTTCCTTTGGGCATTGGTTTGTTCAATTACAAGCCAAAATACCTAAGGTTTTTCCAAATGAGTATAACTATTTATATTATTTGATATATATATATATATATATATATATATATATATATATATATATATATATACATGGCACTCAATTAATAAAATTCGGTGTTCTGCTGAACCTAGTATTGGTCAGAATGTCTTGAATCTGTCTTCATACCCATTTGTCTGAGCTTGAACTATCAATCCCCTCGCACGGACTGGATTTTTGTATTCCCCACTCACGTATTAAGCAGGAGGAGGTGTATTCGGAGTTTGAGGTTTTGTTCGCGCAGCTAGCTAAACTCCAACCTGTATCTGCTAGCAAAGTCAGCGACCTCAATAATATAACACATTGTTACGCAAGTACTCGTGTTTCACATAATGTATTCAAGTGGAACGAGGAGCAATTTCGGGTAATTAAAACACTTTGTATTAGGTTGGTGCAAAAATAATGACGTAATATTGTCGTTTTTTGACGTAACGTCAAAAAACGACATTATTACGTCATTATTTTTGCAACCTAATAATAATAAAGTTTTGGTAATTACGAAACCAGACAAAGGTTCTGTTGTCGTCATCCTTGACTACCATGATTATGTTAACAAGACGATGACAATTTTTGGGTATTCCTCTAAATCTGTCCGGTTAGGCCTAATAGATAAATTTGATTCTACATTATCAATTAAGGCCAAGTTCCAAAAATGTCTAGTTAAGTGAGTAAAAAGTGGGAAATTGCCCACTGATATTTCAAATTTAATTAGACCCTCGGGCTCCATTCGTCCTCGTCTCTATGTCTTACCCAAAACTCCTAAAGTTGGGACACCATTGAAACCTATTTTATCTATGATTGGGTCTTCTCAACACAGTGTGGCTAAAATGGCTTTCCACTATACGGCAACCGGTTTTGGAGCAGTATAAATCTGCTTGTATTAAAGATTCATTTTATATATCCTGGTCAGTGAAAAGGTACAACAGAAACATAATAAACAAATCAGCGGCACAAATCCAACCCACCTGTAACTGCAGAATAAAAAACGTATGTCCCTTAAATGACAGTTGCTTTACATAACAGTATAATGTACCAACCCACTATAAAATAAGCAGATAGCGAGGAAAAATATACATAACAATAACTGAAGAATACGTGAAACAGAGAAACTACGCACACAAAACACCATTTAGAAATAGTAAATACGCGAACATTACAATGCTTTCTAAACATATATGATCAATTAAAACCTAAAAACAAGTTACAACTGAAATATCATGGAATAATAAAAAAAAATGGAAACCAAATTTACCAAAGTAAAAATTAATACCTTTTAAAATATCACCATGAAAAACACAAATATATTCACTATATACTGTTATTCAGATGACGGTCGTCTTCAAGTATAGAATCCAGAGGGTAGCAGTGGATATCTTCGCCTGACAAGTTGGCACTGGTCATTCGGGTAGGGTAAACAAAAATGGCCGCCTTTATACACAACGAATTGAATGTTCTACGTCTTCTGATTGGTTAACCTTCTATTGGTGGACTATAAAGTGAGTCCAGGCATTTGGACTAACTCACTAGTTACATAATATATACACAAAAAACTGTAACATATACAACACAAATAAGGTAACATACGACAAAGTCAATACTTTAAACTAAACGAATAAGATATAAGATAACCGACCCCCGAAAAAATGAAACAAACAACAAATCTAAATAAATAAACAAGATAAATAATAAACAAATCAACAAACTACGAATGCATCCGTCAACACAAGTAAATGTAACAATAGCAATCAACAAGAAATTATTAAGTAATCAATAATAAATAATGAATAAAAAAAACTTAAGAAAAACTATAAAATAACATAAAAATAACCGCATTCAGTCCACAATTGTTTCTACTCAATGTCATCTCTAATAATTCTGAAACCGTTACTACTCACCCACTAACCTTTAGGATAATACAATATACCTTGCTACTCAAAATGCACAACTGACCAGCATATATAAACGATCGAGCCAAAACACAACACACATTGCCTGAAGAATATGTTCAAGCATGAAACCGATTGTCGCCGTTCGGTTTTGATCTTAGTGTTCACTTTTGTTTCTTATATTTAATGTAATTATACCTGATACTGAGCACTCTTTTCCATACATATAGCATACATTAAAACTATATTTTTATCATATATATATATATATATATATATATATATATTTGGAATTTTTCACTATTGTTCGGTCTTTTTTAAAAAAAAACAAAAAAAAAAAAAAAACACCGTAAGCAAGCCGACAGTGCCACTAGCAGCAAGGATTTGGATATAAAACAAATTTCTTTCGTTGTTCCGGTAAGCCGGTGTTATTGTTTTTTTTTCATCGGTTATGAAAACGGTTCCGCCACTCGTTTTTACTGGTGATAATTATCTACTATTCTGATATGGATGTAAAACAAAGTCTATATTTTGTGTTGATTTCGTTCGAATACTTTCAATGTCTCAGTAATTACCAAGAGCTGAATGTTGTCAGTGTGGCAGATAATATTTTTTGGCTTATGGTAATTGTGTGTATGTGTTGGGTGTATCATTGGTTATATAACGTGTCAGCTGTTGTTGGATTATTTTATGTTGACTTTTAATGGAGAATCTAATGATGATCGAACGCACTTCTCACACCTAATGGTCAATAAGACTATGCTCACTGACCAATATTTCACGACCATACGCCTGTGCACGTGAGTACACAAATACGATCATAGTCTAACGGAGATAAATCCATTTTTTTTACACAAAAAATATTTATTCATTTTCATCAATGCACTTAACTCATCATTGATCAAATGCTGCCATATATAGTCTGTTGCTCCCGCTGTTCATCGCGAGGTCTTCGACAAAAACCAGAGATAGATATAACGTGATTGGTCCTGATCTGGCATCCCGTCTACAGTAACTTCCTCACACATCCTGTGGCTTTCCTCTGTCTTTCCTACAAATATTTTCATGGCGACTGCTCCGACGAGCTACTTTTCGCTGGTACTCCAACTGCATGAATTTAAGCGTGCTACTAGGTCGGCATCTCAGTCCCACACTTTCACTGTCGAAACGGTTAAATGTAACCGCTGCTTCTACTCCAACAGCTTCTTATCTCGCACCTTCCGTCAGTGGAACTCCCTTCCTCGTACTTGCTTCCCTGACAGCTATAACCTTCAAATTTTCAAATGTAATGTCAAACGACATCTTCTCATGCCTTGATCTCTGTCCTTCTCTTTATCGTTTACCCAAACACTCCTCTTTACTCTTACTCTCACCCTCTGTAACCTGTAATAAAATGCTCAACCGTAGTACCTTGTCTGTCATTTTTAATGACACTTGCACACACACACATATATATATATATATATATATATATATATATATATATATATATATGGAGAGAGAGAGAGAGAGAGGGGGAGAGAGGGGGTGGGAGAGAGAGAAATAACATTGATTATGAATAAAATTAAATGTTCAATTAACTTGTCTCTACCCATATTTTCGCAGAAATGAAGCCACTCTCCAGGAAATCTGTAATATCGAAAATTTATAAAATTCTTATTCTACAAACAAGTTACTTAAATGTTCTGTAATTTCCGACAAACTTTTATTGCACTCTCTCTCTCTCTCTTACACACACGAACACACACATATACGTACACACACACAAACATGTGTGTGTTGCCGAGTAGGAGGTGAGAGTTCATTTTCGTCTGCAGGCATAAGAATAAATCTGTAATACCTACCTGCCTCGATTCCTTGACACATACACACGGGCTTCCTGAATAGAACGTCTTATCTATTGAATAATATCACTTTCCCATCCAATTCATCCGTTTCTCTTGCTTGTCCACATAATAGCCAACTAATTACTGAATTGAGAGTCCTTTTCAAACGCCTGGTGATTTCGTGATCGACGATAAATAAACAGCACGTGCACATGAAACTTTAAGTTGTGGAAAAGCAGCTAAATTTAATAATCACTTTTTGATATATTGTATCTTGCATATATATATATATATATATATATATATATATATATATATATATATATATATATATATCCATGCAAGGGACTAAAGCCACTAAGACACAAGGGGGGTACTGGATGTGGAAGAATTAGGAGAAGAAACATTAATAATGAGCGGGAAGAGAAAAGATTAATCAAGGGAGTAGTAGATAACGATTGACATAGCATTTACATTTTTGCAGATTAAGTTAGCTGGAAAGCATGGAGATGGAATGGAGATCCACAAGCGAGAAGTTCGTCGAAATAAATTGTTAGCATATATATATATATATATATATATATATATATATATATATATATATATATATATATATATGTGTGTGTGTGTGTGACATAACGATATATAATTTTGTATATTCTTATATATCAAGAAACAGTATTTAGAAAAATAGTATGACAAATTGGAAAAAAGTTTTGTGACGCGTTTCATCCATCAGGATTTCATCGGACTGAGTTTTGTTGATGTTGTCAAGTCTACACATGCGCACGAAACGAAAAACGCTGGCAGTTTCAAAATTTATTAATGAATATTTTCGAAAGAATCTTGTTTTATTCTTTCTGAAGGAATATTTTTACAATTTAGCCAAATTCATTTGTATTCTTTTTCTTTCAATCACCTTTGTCCCTAATCATACCATATCGTGACAACAGAAAATCTATATATATTTTGTAAGATCCAGTACCAAAATACATTGGAGAAACCTCAAGAAGTTTAAACAAATGATTATATGAACACAAAAAGAACATTTTAAAAAGCAATATACAAAACACATTTATTGTTCACTGTAACGAAAGTGACCACCACTTTGATATAGGGAATGGTATTTTGATTAAAAGAGAAAATAATCCACTGAAACGAAAATGTCTGTAAGGTGCCTTGATCGCTAGTTCAGCTACAGTAAATTTGCGTCCAGGCTCTTACAAGATATCACCCTTCTTGGTAGATTTTCTGTTCAGACAATGTGGTATAGTCAGGGACAAAGGTGATGGAGTGAAAAAGACAAATAATACAGATAAATTTAGCTACATTGTAAAACTTTCTTTAAAAAAAAAAAGAAAAAAAATTCTTTCAAAAATTTTAAAACTACCAGCGTGTCTTTCGTTTCGTGCGCAGGTGTAGACGTGGCATCTATAAAGCCAAGTCCGATGAAATCCTAACGGATGATAAACGTCACAAAACCTATTTTCCAATTTGTCATACTATATATATATATATATATATATATATATATATATATATATATATATATATATATATATATATATATATATATATATAAATAATATAATTTCTATGGTCTATAATAAATATATCGAGCTCTCTTTTGTGGATTAGTTTTAATATTTTATATTAATAGGATTCACTTGGATTACTTACCCACGGATTTTTACCTATATATATATATATATATATATATATATATATTACTTAGCCACGGATTTTTACCTATATATATATATATATATATATATTCATACATGTTTCATTAAATAATATAGACAAGTATTGTCTATTTATTTTATGTAAATTCTTTTCATAACGTCTGATAAGCTTAATAACATTATCATTAAACGATAAAAGAAAACCACAATATTGATACATACTTTTTAATCCAATCTAAGCTTTCGGCTTACATAAGCCATTATCAAAGATGACAATTACTGTACAATATATTAAGCAATACACGGAGAAGCAAGTGATGATAGTCTGTTTCTGTTTACAGGGATGATTTCCAAGCAACGATAAACACGTGCATATATATATATATATATATATATATATATATATATATATATATATATATAATATAATGAAAGTATACTAGTGTGTTATTTTGTATGAAAAAAATCAAAATTAAGTGAAACTGAATCACATTCTTTTCGAAACTGAATATAAAAAATAATACAAACTGAAAAAACAAAGAATACAAATTTTAGATGCTGGCTTGTAAAACCAGCGATACCCTTGTGGTAACATATTGCATGTGATTATCTGAGGTAAAATGTACTTATTTGTGTTTTTAACCTTGAAAATTACCTTTTGTTTCACATGGTGGACAATTTTAGCCGATCATATGAGGAATTTTTTTTTTCTGTTTTTTTTGTTTTTTGTTTTTTCTCTTCTTTTTCTTTTGGAGCAGACCTTTTATATTTCACTGCAGCTGTAAAGAATCTATCCAAGTAATTTACCAATTCACTCTAGGGAAAAAGATTATTTAAAAAAAAAAAAAAAACAAAACATAAAAGCATACAAATAGAATTTCAAAAATATATTCCGGGTTTAACTGCAAGGGGAAAACTCTAACAATATATCCACGATCTTATTTGACATTCATGAATTCAGCGACTTCTAATAAACGAGCAAGAATCAACCTTGAGGTAATGCAAAGACGACGAGATTATTCTAGATTTGTTATCTATAGTTGTCTGACAATGCCGCGGGTTGAACTAGGGCTTTTTTTAATGTAGGATCTTCTCCATTGTTATTCACATCTGAACATCTCATAATGATGCAGATGATGGCCTGAAAATAAAGCCGCTGCAACCTATAACCATTTAGAAATATATTCCCGACACTTACATATAAATTAATGCGTTTGCATAGATTAACACACACACACACACACTATATATATATATATATATATATATATATATATATATATATATATATATATATATATATTACCTTTATATAAGATCAAAGGTTATATATATATATATATATATATATATATATACGTGTGTGGGGGGTTGCTGTGTGTGCGCGCGTGTGTGTGTATATATATATATTATAATATTTTTATCTATATTTCTGAGATGAGTTATTATGTACAGTATTTACATTACTCGGATTATTGTCCGTCTTTGTCGCCATATATATTACAACGTTTCGGCCGTTGTACGCTCCGGCCTTCTTCAGTTTTTTGGAATGTCGAACTGAACCCTTTATTTCGCTCACTGGGGTAGACTGTTCTAGTTCCACGTGCCATGTTTAATGGATGTCAGTTATCTTCTGTTAATTACCCTCTCCAAGTTCTCCACTGTCTTAACTGGGTCCTATCACTGGATCTAACTAACGCCTTTATCCACTGTGACATGTGTCCTTGAGGACATCTGTGTATGAATTACTGGGTATTATAAACCTAATGTCTTCTGCAACTATATTTTATCAGTGCTCATATTGCAATTTTAGCTGTTATTGCATTGAATACAACACGGGAACCAGTGATAAGGAGTGCCAGAGAAAAGCGATAATAACAACAAAAATTGCAAAGATGAGGACAATAGTCCGAATAATGTAATTAGTGTATATAACATTTTTATTATAACAGATTATAATATTATAATAAAAACATCTTGAATCGCTACAGAAAACCTTTCATGTTTCAATACTATGATTGCTCTTTGGATGGATAGATCACTTGACGAAGTACAATCATATTATTGAAATGATTAAGTTTTTGTGTTGCGATGTAAAATGTTTATGTTACTGCTTTGAATATACGCTCTTTAGCGCTAGAGGGTGTCGTCAGTGATGTTCTGATTTTGGATCATTGGGTAGTTTCGGGTCTTTCAAACATCATACTGACCTCACCAATCGACCCCTTAAGAGTTGATCGGACTCTGATACGCCCTCTAAAAAATGATTGTAGACACTGACTTCTATAAATGTACCCCGTTATCACGCATTTGATTGGAGGTTTTACAATAGCCAATCACAATGGTGTGAAGTTTATTTAAGTTGTATACGGGGAATTTTTCCTTTCTTTTCATTTTTGAGTGGACACCCTTTCATCGGATACTTAGAAGGCAATTACGTTTTCCGTTTTTACCCACTTCCCATCAAGTTTCATATCACCAGCTCATAATTACTATTTACAGAGATAAGAAAAAATTCGGCCATAAAAAAAAAGAAAAACTAAAAAAACTCGTTTATACGATTAAAATGAATAAATAAATTACAGCGAATTAAACCGAGAGTGCTTATAAATAGCATAAAAAAACGTTTAAAACGTGTTGACGAGTAAAAATAAAAAAAAACAAAAAAAAAAAAACCTTTAATCTATCGATTATAAAGTTGAATTATAAACTATTATAATAAAAATATTATAATATTTTACTCAACTTCGTTGTGAGCTTTTTCTTTAAAAAGTAATTGCTAGGAACTCTGGAGTTTTAATAATAGACCATCTTCAGGACATATTCATAAAACATAATTAACATTAGACCATATTCAATTCAACATGAAAAAGACGATGGACATAAGAGCAAGACCAATCCAAACAGATAACTGAATAGGTCCTGAAGATAGTCCATTAGACTGAAACGTCCGACGTTGACATTATATTAACATTAAAACAGCATAATTGCATATTAGGATTTTTGTTTGTTTTTTCCGTATATTTTTCTTCATATATATATATATATATATATATATATATATATATATATATATATATATATCCTCCCACCCCTGCTTCCACATTTGCTTTCTTATATCTTTTCTCTTTCTTTCTCTATGTCTCTTTTCCTTATTAAATAGGTTAGTATCTCGTCCTTACGTCACTCTCTTACTCTTAAGTATCCTAATAAAAATTTAATTTAAAATTACTCCTATCTCGCCCTTCCTTCTCTAATTTCAACCATATCTGTCGTCCTCGTCCTCCCCCTCTCTCTCTATCAACTTAAATCAACTTAAAACCCCACCTCAAAAGCGTATAAAAAATAATATCTAAATTTTAAAACTTTTCTATGCTTGGAAATGTGATCTGAGGAACCAAGAGAAAATCTCTTTCCTGGGAAAATGAAATATAATCAATGGGCCCTTAAGTTTGTCTGTTTTTTAATTTAAATTAAACTTATATATATATATATATATATATATATATATATATATATATATATATATATATATATATATATGATAACAAAGATCTAACAAAATACATTATTCAGTATATGCTAAGTACTTCCACTTTTTCTGCATAAATTTTCGATACCTAAAGTTTAAAATGAATTTTAAAAAAGAAAAAAAATTCTTGTAGGTTTCATGTAATTCAATTAAATAATTGATTAAATTTATTATTTCCAGTAAGTAAAATATTCTGGTGTATTTCAGACAGAAATTATATAGTTTGGAATATCAAATTTAATTTCGATTTCTTAAAATTTTTCTTAATTTTAAGAAATTTGTAAACAAAAATAAATGTCGATTTTAAAATTCTTTCAAATAAATATATATATTTCTGACACGTTATTTGAATAAAATTAGAAAATTTAAAGTTAAAATAATCTGATTTGAAATAAATATTACTTGCGTTATTTTACTCTGTCCCATTTGCCTTCAAATTGTCCTGTGAGAATCAAATTTTTCAACTCCTCTGTCTTCAGCATGGATCCTAGAAAATTCAATGGTCACTTCCTGGTGTTAATTATAAGTATCCATTTTATTTCCATTTTCTTTAAAATTTCATCGTTGCTCACATGTTTGGTGTATCGTATCTTCAGCACCCTTCCGTAGAACCACATTTCTGTTGCTTCAAGTTTCTACTTCATGTGTACGGAGTTTGTCCAGAATTCATTACCATATAATAAGATATTATCTAACAGTTCACCATTGTTTTCTCTATTTTGAATGAAATTATTCTGTCTCACGGTACTTTGCTTAGTTTTTGGAAGGCATGTTTCGCTATCCCAAAGCGCCTTCGGATTTCAGCGTCGCACTTTCCGTCCCCTGTTAAAACACTTCCGCGACATTTAAAGTTTTGTACTTGTTTGATTTTGTTATCTCCAATTTTTATTTGCAGGTTGGGCTGTCCCCTTTGCTAATAGCCATGCGTTTTGTTTTCTTGCAACTGATGTTTACATAGAGCATTAATAAAATTCAATTTTGAATTATCTTCTCCTAGGCTTCAGGATGTCTCATCATCGCTAACTCAACGCCGGCCAATTCATCTCCGTGACAAATCAACTCTAGGACATCACAACACCAGCCTTCTCAGCGCGAAAACAACTCAACGACTTGCAAACTATGAAATTTTTTTGTCGATTTTTAAAAAAAAAATAAAAATGATTTATTAAGAAACGTTTTTTTAACACATGATTTTATTTTTAACTACCAGGCTTCGTCCGCTCGTTATCGCTTCGCAAAGTAAGGTATATTCATTATTTGAAATCTTTGAAACAAAAATTTTAAATGAATATTTCATTCATAAATTGGCTTGTTATAGTTAAAGAAAGTTTTACAAATAGATGCCAACTTGTTGAAGGCCAAGTAAAATTCAAATTTGAAATTACTATAAAGTAGTTTGTAACACGTTTATTTATCATCTCTCAGTTGCGTCTCTGGCTTCAGGGAGAATACGGTCAGGGTCGGCTCCGTTGGAAGACAGAGTCGCAACTGAGGAAAATCATATTGAGAGATGCCCAGCCCTGGGGAACAGTTGCCCGAGGCCGCACCCATTCATTGCACTGGAGAGAAGGATTGGTGTTCGCACTGAAGCCTGCGCAAACGACAATTGCGGGGACTCGGGGAATTTTTGTTCCTAGCCCGGCTGCACTTGCTCGGACTCCCTACATTAAACCGAACTTTTGCCACAACGCGACTCCGTAGGTGGTCCAGTAAATATCAAATTACAAAGTATAAAGTAGCTTGTAACACGTTTATTTTTTATCTCTCAGTTGTGTCTCTTTCTTTGGGCAGAGTGCGGTCATAGGCGGCTCCGTTGGAGGACAAAGTTGCAACTGAGGAAAATTATACTGAGAGGTGGCCAGAACTGGGGAATAACTGCTTGAATTCGCGCCCTCTCATTGCACTTGAGAGAGGAATTGGTTCTTGCACAGACGGTTGCGGGTGTCGGGGAATTTTTGTTCCTAACCCTAGTTCGGGGTTCCCACATTAAACCGACCATGTATCACAACGTAACTCCATGAGGGCGCGGGAGTGGGGTTCAAGCTAATTTCAGCATTCGTCGGAGAATTGAGCTCCAGTTTCGCTAGATTCCATAATATATGTTTTACTTAAGTAGCTATTATGTTTCTTAAACTCTTCAAATGTTGAATGTATAACTAATTCGATTTTCCCATCTTTACACTATATTAATTTTATCTTATAATTTGTCCCGTTCTGTCACCCATGACATAAAAATATTTTTTGTACGAAAATAAGGACCTACGTACATCAAATTGTCTTTAAATTAAGTGGCAGTAAAACAATTATCATTGAACTTTTGAAAGGTAAGCTTAAACATTAATTCAATACTTAAATACAGCGATCAATTTTGAGTTCTTCTGTAGTTTATTGATGACTATCGCATCTACTCCTAGTGATGGCCAAACCAAGATTCCTCCACAGGAGCTGGCTTAAATGCCGCCCGATAGAGCAGCTTTTAAGCTAGTTTATAATAAAACGTGAAATTTTGGGTGTAAAAGAATGGCTAATATAACATATATCTATTTAACCTCGCACAATCTGTTAACCCTGAATCTGAGCACAACAAAAATCGTTCCCTGCGCCTAACTTTTCTAGGGCTTTTGAATGAGCTATGAGTCGTTGAAATCGGATGAGTGGGAGCGGAGAAGTTGCTTGGACACACACACACACGCACATACACTGTACTTTATCTATAAGGTTTAAAAATTTATTGAAAATTGTATGCAATACCTCTGAAATATTCAATTGAAGACCTTTGTGGAAAAGAAAAAATTAGTCTGCAACGTTCTTTCATCTGCTATCATGAATTTAAGGGGAGGGAGATGACTTCCAATTAATTGATTGAAAAAATGCATCTTGGTTTCTTTGCATCTTTTGCAGCCCTATAATGAATCTCCATATTGTGGAGGTGCTCCATACCAAGCAAGCAGTCTTCCGTTTGCTTCAGGATGATTTTTGTCCGATCTTGAAAATAGGTTGTTGTAACTAATAAAACTTTCAAAATCTCTACGACTCAAAACCGATTTAAGAGATGTGCACACTAGGACAGCCAATACCGATCTAAAATTATGAATTCGACGCCAGCGTTGAGCTGTCCTCGCGCTAAGTTGGTGCTGAATTGTCCTGGAGTTAGGTTGTCTCGGAGATGAGTTGGCTGGTGCTGAGCCGGCGGTGTTGAGTCAAAGGGAATGAAATGTCTCGTAGCACTTCTCCTACTCTAAGTTTCGAAATGATTACACCCCTCCCCATGAAGCTTGATAGTAAAATTGAATTTATTTGCGAGCATGATTTTAAAATATTACGATAATATAAATACAACGAAATCCTTAGAAATTATTTAGAAAAGTCAAATGTGTCAATTATCTCAGAATCTCTATCCTTTTGTTTCCATTTTTTTCTCTAAAACGTCTTCGTTGTTCACATGTTCGGTCCATGGTATTCTCAGTATTCTTATTTATTTGCCGTATCCCCTCTTTTGGCTAAGCCCTGTTCCGCTATTCATTTGCTAAAGCCCACCAAGTATATTATGTGTTGCTTTCTATGTTCCTCTTACCCTCTATCTGTCCCGTAAGTATCAGATCCCTGTCTAAGCAGCCAGGTGCAAACGAATGCGAATACCATCGGGTAATCAGCTAAATGAGCCTTATAACGAAACTTATCAAGCGAATTGTGATGAATAGAGAGCGCAGCAGAATCATACTGGAAATAAGATAAGAACAGTGCGGGTTCGTCAAAAACACCGGAACAAGGAACGCAATATTTATATTCTGGATATTATTAGAAAGATAAATAATTCTCATACTGATTTCTGAAGGATAATTGTTGCTTTCTATACTTAAATCTGTAGAGAAGAGTCACTAACCTGATACCTTGAAAAACACTCAACTTGATACGTTTTTTTTTTGTTTTTTTTAATGAAAATGAATGAAAAAACCGTGAGGAATTTTCGAGTGTTTTTCAAGTGCCGGCCTCTCTTTCTCTCTCTCTCTTTCTCTTTCTCTCTCTTTCTCTTTCTCTCTCTCTCTCTCTCTCTCTCTCTCTCTCTCTCTCTCTTCTGTTGTCAGGGCCGACGGCGAGATTAAGTGAAGTCCGTGTCCAGACTTGACAGAAAGAAAATAAATGAATAGAAAAATAAAATCTTTTAACTGCGTAACGTGATCATGTAGCGAGATGTTAAATACAGTAACCATTTCCGTCGTCAATGACAACATTGTATCAGCAATCAGTTGGGCGCTTAGCCGAGTCAAAAACAAAGAAAGAAAGAAAGAAAGAAAGAAAGAAAGAAAGAAAGAAATGCTGACGTTTATAGCGCCAGAGACTTAAAATTAAATAAAGAAAAAAGATTAAACGCAAGAAAATAAATCATTTGTTAATAGTAAAGAGAGGAAAGGAATTATGTGAGGAAGAGAAAACGGAGAGCTAAAAAGAAAAAGAGAGTAAGAAGGATGAGAATAGAGAGGGTAAAGAAAAAAGAAGAGAAAAACTATACAGTGAGTGGGGCAGATAAAGAGATAGAAATGAAAGGAGTAAAAATTAAGTCAGTGACGAAAGTCAAGGAGAGACATAGGAGAGAAAATTGTTTTACACTGTGCAGACAGACGAATGTGTTAAGAGAAAGTCAGTTCTTTTTTTTAGATTTCAGGGACTTTGATTTGCAAACCAGACCATAAGGTAGGAAATATAACAAAACAGCATATTTTCATTTTTTCTCACCTTGTTCTAGATTTTTTTTTCAGAAGTGACTTAATAGGAAATCTTCTTTTTTTAAAGTCTCCGCTGTGAAACAATGTCGCTTCTTTTATTGTTTGACCACTGGTAATTTTTTTTTTAATTGTATTCCAAATGTTTATTTACTCTAAGAGTTAAATACAACTTCTTGGGATAGAAATATGAGACAGTTAATCCATTTTAACGCTGATTACATTTGAACACTGCAAGATTTTAAGATTTTCTTAACTCTATTTACATTTTAACTCCTATTTTGCCATGTCACTGTTTATTTTTTATTTTTTATTTTTCTTTGCAAACAATATATGGACTGTCAGTCAAAACCATTTACAATTAAGTTTCAAATAAAATGAAAAAAAAAAGGTGTGTGGAATAATGCGAAAACACTTTATCCCAGAATGCACGATGCCTGAGGATTAATGCAGTAGATTACACCAATACTTCTCAAACATGGACCATTTTTTTCTCTTGAAAAACTTCAAATGGACCACTCCTACTTGTATTTTTAGGTTGTTCAATTTTCATTCTAAAATGCTCAATGGAAAGACAAAGTAGTCTATTTACATTTTAAAATTTATTTTAGTAAACATTGATAAACACAAGATATCAAAATCAATTTTAATGATGTTATTCAGTCTTAACTCAGCTAGTGACTACCTTCATCTTGTTTTTTTCTGACACAAGAAACTCGGCCTTGTGCCACATCTTGCTGCGTGGGGCAGCGGGTAAATAATTATAATCAATTTTGAATAGTGTCATTCAGTGTTACTCGGGTAGTTCCTCTACTGCTGAGCTCTAATTTATTTCTTTTTCTACTGAAAACATCCACAACAGCCGAAAATCTAGATTCCACCATCCATGTGGTAGGAAAAGAAATTATACTTACTTCTAAATGTTAAAAAATATTTCGTTGTGAGTCCTTTATCGATATGTAGGCAAAGACACCTTCTTTGTGATATCTTCTCAATTATTATATTATATTTTTTAATGCTTCAAGGTATGAATAATTTAGATATATTTTTGTGAAATGGCTACACTTGATTTTATGGCTACGAATTCTCTGTGGACCACTAGAAATGATACGTGGTCCACCGGTGGTCCACCTGGACCACGTTGAGAATAACTGGATTATTATACTATAATACATACATGCATACGTATATTTATATTTAGGCAGCATATTTTCATTCAAACATATTTGGTTCAGTAATTTAGCCGTGTTTATTTATTTTAGATTTCATCCTTTCAAGTCCCCGGATAAATTTCTTGGTGGATTAGAAAATTGATCAAGAAAAATTCCAAAATTTTCTCTCAAATAATTTGTATTTTGCCAAGAAAATTCAATCTCACCTAAGTCCATCTTCATTGATTGCATATGGATATGTTATGCGTTAAAACCGTAAATTCAATATATAAGCATATATACATATACATATACATATATATATACATATATATATATATATACATATATATATATACATATATATATATATATATATATATATATATATATATACATATATATATATACATATATATATATATATACATATATATATATACGTATATATATATACGTATATATACATATATATATACATATATATATATATACATATATATACATATATATATATATATACACATATATATATATACATATATATACATATATATACATATATATATATATACATATATATATATACATATATATATACATATATATATATACATATATATATATATATATACATATATATATACATATATACATACATATATATATACATATATATATATATACATATATATATTCATATATATATACATATATATATATACATATATATATATACATATATATATACATATATATATATATTTACATATATATATATACATATATATATTTACATATATATATACATATATATATTTACATATATATATACATATATATATATTTACATATATATATATACATATATATATATATATATATATTTACATATATATATACATATATATATATATTTACATATATATATACATATATATATATATATTTACATATATATATATATACATATATATATATATATATTTACATATATTTATTATATATACATATATATATATATTTACATATATATACATATATATATATATATATATTTACATATATATATATTTACATATATACATATACATATATATCTATATATACATATATATATATACATATATATATACATATATATATATACATATATATATATATATATACATATATATATATATACATATATATATATACATATATATATATATATATATATATATATATATATATTTATATATATGAGGTACGATGAATAGATTGCTTTCTAAATTACGCAAAAATCTCATGTTAACATGTCATATTTACCAAAATGACATATAAATATTTTGAAATACTAAAGGGTAAATGTATTCAATAAAATCACCATTGGCTTCAATCTCGGCCTCCGGACGACTTTAGAATCTTCTTCAACTCTCCTGCACGGTCTCCTTCTTTAAGTTGCTGAATAATCATTCCCTTCAGTTTATCTTTGGCGTTAAAGTTTTGTTGGTCTCATGGCCAATAGCGCCCAACATATAATAATCAAGCGGTTGAAGTCTGGGGAGTTAGGTTGCCAGATGTAAGGGGTTATGTAATCTCAGAAATTTTCTATCAACCATGATTAGGTTCTGCCTGTGTGGCATGGTGGAGAGTCCTGTTACCAGATACCGGGTCTTCCAGCATCCAGCTTACTGATCCAGGGCAGCACTACCTTCCTGGCTATGGACCTGATGGATTTGGAAGTATCGTTTTCAATCATGACCTGGATCTCACCAACAAATTCGGGAATTCTTTTCTTATCAGAAGGAGCAGAGTGAGTTTTTCAATCAGCTGTACCTGCGTAATCACCATTAAACTCATAAAACTCTTTCCGATTCCTCTGTACTGTCCTCAAATTGTCACTAAGACATTCAGAAATAAGCTCAAACTGTCACCTTATCTCAAAGATATCCTACAATCTGTTGTCAAATGAGACAAGGAATGGCTTGTCAATTTTACCACCGCCAAAACGAAACTGCTCTCTTTTAATCGTCTGGGAGAACCCTTTTCCCTTTTCATCAGCATGGCAGATGCTAACCTCCAGGAGAGTGATTCATTGCACCTTCTCAGATTAAAGTTTTCCGCAGACATGCAATTGGAAAGAGGATACTGAATCAATTATTAAGTTTTCTGCTTGGAAGGTTTGTTCACTGTGTCAAGCTAGACAATTATTTCTTGCCGGGTTATATCGTGCATATTTATAAGTCTACCATGCGTCCTTGCTTTGAATATTGCTGCAACATCTAGTCTGGTGCCCCTGCTGTATATTTGGAGATCCTTGATAAAATCTAAAGAAATATCTGCAATGTTATTGGTCTTGATCTGGCATCTCGACTTCAGTCATTTTTTTCCACCGCCGTAATAGAGCTTCCCTGTGCCTCTGTAGGGATGTCATTATTACTATTAATAAACAAAAATAAAATATAAAATTACAATAATAATGAAAATTATAAATAAAAGAAAAGAATAATATTTAAGCCTCGTTTAAAATAAATGAAATAAAATAATAAAATTAGTCTCAGCAAAAGATGTTCCTGTCGGAAATACGGACATCCCGCCAAAAGACATTGTATTCAAACTCTTCGTCCAAGATCTGTCAAGATGACAACACGTATGTAACTTCCCTCTGTGATATGACCTTGTAATATCACATTGCAATGTGAATTGCTCCCTTACACTTTTGTAAGGTAAAAAAAAAATACACCACCAATACACACAAATACGTAAATAAAATTGTATAAAATTAACATATAATTTACTATGCTTTTTCTGTATTTTATACGTTTATTTTCCTGTTTTATCTTATGAGAACAAGCCTAAAAATTCCTACCACTATGGTGTGAGTGTAATACTCCACGACATTTCGGTGATCAGCGACGTGTACAAGAAAAACGTACGACTAACCACACCTTTTCTATAAATATTTTCATGGTAATCGTTCTGATAGACTTCCCTCTATGGTATCTAGACTTTATAAATTTAAGCACAGTATAAGATTGGCGGCAAGGTCTCATCATTTTATAGTTGAAATGGCTGAAAGCAACCGTAAGTTCTATGCTAACAGTTTCTTCTATCGCACTTCTCGCTTGTGGAACACTCTTCCAGCTCCTTACTTCCAGTCAACTTTGTTCTTCGAAAATTTAAATGCAATATCAATCGCTATCTTCTGTCTTCTTATTTTGTGTTCTTTTATTATCCTTTCTTCTTAATAGTAATTTTCTCATATTATCTAACACTCAGTAATCCCTTGCGTCTTAGTGGCTTTATTGCCTTGCTACGCATGAAATTATTTGAAATATGTTACATAAAAGATGAAGTATTACTGGGCGAAATCCATTAAAAATGAATGGAAAACGTGTAATATTATGTGTTTATTATCCCAGAGTGCATATTTCTTTATCAGTATGTACGTAGCGTGCCAGTTATTGGCGTGGAAAGTGAGATTGCCTTGTCACGTTAAAATCCTCAGCCGAGTCAGTTGCTTTTACATTCATACAACATCGGAAGGATATGAATCAATATCTTCTCGAAGACTAGGGATTATAAGCAGCGAAGACTTGTTTTCTAGATTTTGAGAGCAATTGCGTGTAGAGGAAAATAATTTAAGAATAATAGTTTAAGAAGTTAAAAATCTCTGAACTTAAAATCAGGTACGTAGGCTGTTGGAAATAAATCGTATTTATAAAATACGATATATTTGATAGGGTAAATTGATATTCCCAAATTCCGCAAAAAAGGATGTACCGATGCTTTTCATTGCCCATGAATCAGCAATTCACGAGAAGTCGACATTTCCAGGTCAAAAAAGAAGTTTATCCTCTGAAGTTTTTTTAGTATGTTCACCTCGATAGGAAAACGTGGGTCTGCAAATGTTGGCAATCCTCTCTCACTTATTTCACCTTCTCTGTCACTGACAAATATTCCGAAAATTCCCCTTCTGGGGACAATATAAGTAGCCAATACAGATCAAATACGTTGCAATGCTACAAAAAAAAACAAAAAAAACAAAAAACAAACTATCCTGATGAAAGACGGCTGATTTAATTTTCAGTAAGGAACAGAGACAATTCAACAGTCCTGTATTGTGGAACAATACGATTTCTCACACATCTTCAGAAGATAAGTAGATAAATTTCTTCAAGTCCACTTAGTTATCTGAGTTTCATAAGAATGTCGTCTCCAGTCCATCATTAAGTCAGCTTAGGTGTCAGTGTTTTGGGGAATTCTGTTGCCATACTGTCTTTGAATTAGCAAACATAAAAGGTTATAATGATTTTAGATAATCATGAGAGTAGAATATTTTGAAGAAGTTGACCACCCTAAAAGTTGAATGGGTGGTCTCAGACCTTCCGGAACACAAGTGGATGGATAGGGGGGGCAGCCATTATTCATATAAGCAGAGAGAGGCAGGAAGTCAAAGAGAAAGGCGTTCAGCAGTTAATGAATTAGTAGCTGTGCAGCGGCCAGGCGTGAGGAATGAGCAGTGACCAAAGCGACAAGCAGTGAGAAATCGTATTTTTGTTAACTCCCAACCAGTGTCTTTAAAAACAATTGTCGTTATTATTTTTTGTTGAATCCGATCCCGGCCAAAAAGACTAACCTGTGGACATAGATACTTGGGTGCATATTCTGGTGCAATCAATCTTGTCATCACAGGTGCAGTGAACGACGCATGAGCGGAGAACGTTGTCAAAGATTTTGCCGCGAATGTCGTTACAATTGGTCTTAATACTGCAGTGGAGACTAATGTAGCGACACAACCATTTCGGCCAGCTACGGAACAATGTCATCCCCAAACACAAGTTCGATTTACATGTTTAAAAAAAGTGTGATATCATGACACAGAAAGAGAAAGTGGAATTATATATCGATTTGGAATAGGGCTAGTAACTCCACCCCATAATAAACTACATAGTATAGAAAAACCCTGCAGCAAAACAGCGTGTTGAGGTCGTGGGTCTATAATCTACAGGGAGTCTAGTGTGTTAACATACATTTTTCTTTGCTGATTAGACAAAACATTGTTAAAGGTTGGCTGTGAGGTTTTCAAACATCCGATCTATCAAACAGATATTGCACCTCCTGATTACTACATTAATTCAGGTTTTACATAATTCAATATCTTGGAAGACTTCAAGGGGCACAGAGAGAAGATCTTTGTTGAGATCAAGGAACAGATTTTGCTGATATCAAGGAGAAGATTTTGCTGATATCAAGGAGAAGATCTTTGCTGATATCAAGGAGAAGATTTTGCTGATATCCAGGATGATCGAATTATAAAGTTGGCTGAGAAATGACAAGGTAGTGGGATAAAACAATAAATATGCTATACAATAACTTACTCCTTAAAATAAATAAACCCAACGAACGTTGTTTACGTTACCCAGTACAATTAAATAATAGACCTAACACCAGTGTATTTTTATATAGAGTAAGCCTTATTCACAATATTCTTAAACTGAATTTTCTCAATGTTTAATCATTGATGCTTCACTTCTTGACTGATTTACTTCTTTAATTACTGGCTATCCAGACAATAACCAGGCCAAAGTCATCGTCGTCCAATCTATTAAATCCGTGCAGTGTGCTCTGATGCGTAGAACCAATAAAATAGATTTTTTTCTGCTTTTCATAGGAACGAATGCAAAACACAACCACAATGGTCTGGTTTTCTTATCTTTCTTTACGCTGATTTTTATCTCATCAGAAGTGGAAAAATAACTCTGGTGACAAAAATGAACGCATATTGCAATATAGCAGAGCACTGCCAATTTTAACTAAAAATTTCAAGTACTTGATCCCCGCATATATGCACATGAACTTCTTCCGTGACAGCAATTATCCTAGGAAGAAATTAATGAATAAAAAACATGTTCATAAATTAAGTTAATAATTACTCTTCATATTATATATAACTAACCGAATTGCCGCTGCCTTACTGCACGTCAGACATTTTTGTAAGAAAATGATGATTCATTTTAAATCAGTATAATTTGGAGAAAAATAACGCATTTCACTATAACTCACTGATCTTGCTGGTGTGACCTCCATCTTCTGGCTTTCTCCTATTTTTTGGGTAGGAGTCATATTTAAATTTAATTTAAATCAACGGGAAAAAGTTTTCAGTGTTGGGTTTGTGCACACGGGGACCCCCTATGGTCAAAATGAAATATACTTGTCCTGGGTAATGTAATTTCAGAATATATATGCTTATGAGGGTCTATGTCCAAAACCTGGGAGAAGTTCGATAACAGGCACACAGAGGCTACAACTTTATACAGTGGGGGG
Organism: Acanthosepion lycidas; assembly: GCA_963932145.1. Taxonomy (NCBI): domain Eukaryota; kingdom Metazoa; phylum Mollusca; class Cephalopoda; order Sepiida; family Sepiidae; genus Acanthosepion; species Acanthosepion lycidas. Next base: position 125,290,796 of record OZ010573.1, read on the forward strand.
AAATAAATATTCGTACACATGAAAAATTGTATAAAAGCCTTAACTAAAACAAATTTTGATACATTTTATGTGTAAAGATACATTTTATTAAAAAATAGTAATAAACTTAATTCTTATTCTAACAGAAATTAATGCATTTTTTTCATTTTAACTGCTGAAAAAAATATTCGTACAAAACAAAAAACGCATATTGACTTAATTTAATACTTTGTGGAATATCCTTTATTGAGTTCAGCAGCCACCAGTCTATTCCTGTATGTCTCAACTAATGATTTACAGACATTGAGTGGTATTTTGTCCCATTATTCTTGGCATATTGTCTTCAAATTCTTGATATTTGTTGGTGCTCTTTTCCCAATTTGAATTTTCAAATATCGCCATAAATTCTCGATTGGGTCCAAGTCTGGGGACTGACTTGGCCATTACAAGAGATCAACGTTACTTTCAGCTAACCATTTCCTTGTAGATCTAGCGGTAAGCTTAGGATCATTATCCAGTTGGAAAATCCAATCAGGAGGTAGCCGAAGTCTCTCAGCAGAACGCATTAAATTGTCTTGTGGGATTTTCTGGTATCTTTCTGCATTCATCTTGTCATCTATTATTGATATTCGGCCAACACCTTTTGCAGAAAAACAGCCCCAGATCATAATACTGCCACCACCAAACTTTACAGTTGGCAACGTCGTCTTTGGTAAGTAGGCTTCACCGTCCTTCCTCCACACATGATTTCGATAATTATGACAAAATAACTCTATTTTAGTTTCATCTGTCCATATTACTTTTTCCCAAAACGAATATTCTTTATCCTTATGCTCTCTAACGAATTTTAGCCTAGCATCTCTGTTTCGTTTCAAGAGGAGTGGAGTCTTTCTTGGGATGCGTGATTTCAGACTGTTTTTGTGTAGTTCATTACTTATTGTACGCTTGGTTACTTTAATCCCTAATGCATGCAGATGTTCCTGCAGCTCTTCTCGGGTAACCTGTGGATTTTGTTGGATCTGGCATCCTAATATCCTTGCTGATCTTAGAGAAATCTTCCTCAGAGCACCTGTCCGTCTTTGGTTTTCGACGCTGTTACGATTTTTAAACCTTGCAATGAACGAAGCAATTGTAATAAAAGGAATATTCAGGTTGTCAGAAATCGTTCTGTAACTGTTCCCATCTTTCCAAAGAGACAAAATGTGTCGTTTTTGTGAAATAGTCAATTCTTTACCTTTAGGCATTATTAGAATCTTCTCGTAAGACTAGAAATTGCAGAATGCTCTGATAATGGCTAATAGCGTTAACTATAATTACTGATAACATTACTGGAACATTCTAGAATATACTTTTTTCATAATTAATTGATTATTTTATTCTAATAATTGCTTTGTACGAATACTTTTTTCACTAGTTAGAATTAAAAAATGGATTAATTTCTGTTAGAATAAAAATTAATTAAGTTTATTATTATTTTTTATTAGTAGGTGACTTTATACATAAAATGTGCCGAGATTTTTTTTTTATTTAAGGCTTTTACATTTATAAAAATACAATTTTTCTAGTGTACGAATACTTATTCCCCCCCCAACTGTATATATAGATAAGTCTGCATGAGTCTGCATGCTATATATCATGTTATATATAAGCAATATTTCTTCTTCTTTTTAATTTTTTAGTCAAGATTTTGCTTGCTCGGTTATCAATGAACACAAGGAAATTAGCTTTCCGTGTAAAGAAATAAAAGAAATAAAAGGCTATTGTGTAACAGGTTCACGTCCGTGAAAGAAGACAAACATAAAATAGTGATAAAATCTAATCACAGTATTTTGACAAGTACAGCTCAGGCCTCATTGAACAATCGGATCGTCATAAGTGAATTATTGTTGCGTCCTGGGTAAGACGATAAATTACATCCGCGTCCAGGCTAAGACGATAAACTACGTCTAACAGCAAGGCCTCTGATAAGGAGGTTTTGAGGAGCGTGGAACCACCTCTTAATTGCTGGTGTTCTCAGGTCCACCCTGACCCGGGGTGGTAACACCTGTTAGGGTCCTAGCTATGGGTAAATAGTTAACCCCGAAACTGAGTTAAAAAGAATTATAAAAGTGTAAAAATAGGTTTTAATACCATAAATACTTTGAAAAAATGATTACCAGAAATTAATTTTCGAAAAAAATATTACCAGTAATATTAGGTTGGTGCAAAAATAATGACGTAATAATGTCGTTTTTTGACGTATTTTTAACGTTAAAAAACGACATTATTACGTCATTATTTTTGCACCAACCTAATACATGTTATTGTACTCAAAAATATGAGTAATTGAAAAATGGTTCAAATATATATGTATTCATATACACCTTCTTTACCAAACAATCGCTATGTATCTATTTCAAAAATTTTGTTGGCATTAAATGACCTACTGAGTTGATATGCCATAAAACAAAACATTCAACCAACTGAATTATTGTTACTATTGTGGAATATTCCACAACACAACCAGCCTTACCTCTTTTTAGGAAATGTACTCTTCCTATCTGATAAGCAAAATTCTACTTTCATACAATATAACAAGTATTCATTGGTCATTCACCTACAATCTGGCTTGCTGATTGGTCAGTTCCGACCAATCAAACCGCCTGCACGCGACCAATCTGTTTTCCCGCTCATGTGCTGGGAGCCACTTGACCAGTATAAAAGCAAAAACACGTGTGAACTTTTTAGAGAGAGAAATGATTAGTAATTTTCATTCATCTCTCTCGCACGTCTCAAGATGTAACCTTCGCCAACTTCCGTCTTAGTCATTGCTGACAAGACGTTTTTAAGACAATTACCAACATTCATGAACTCTGAAATCACTCCTGAACTTTTATCAACTTTAGAACCCACAATTCCAAATTTTATTCTTCTGAATTACAAGTTCAATATTACAGTAAAAGGTAAATTACTTCTTAAGAACTTTTTGTTTAAAAGACACTTAATATTAACAACTTTAATATCAACATTAACGAACGATTACAAGAAAGACATTCTGAAACCTAAAACATCATACATATTTGCCAACATAACATATACCAAACATTCTGCTTGGACATTGTTTTGAATGTTTTATTAGTTTCTAATTGAATATGTCTTGTTCGTAATATGAACTCTGGTACAAATATTTCCAAATCAAACGGACACGACTCTGTCCTATCTTTTCTTTGCCTGTTGTACACCAACCTAAATAAATCTAATTGTTACGTTTTAAAACAATTCAGTTGAATTTTGTATTTTATTTTGATGTTAGTGTAAATAGTTAATTGACACGCAACTTATTCTCAACAAATATTACCACATAATTAACCCATCCACTACACTATTTATCTACCGTTAAGAGTTATTAACTTGAATATAGTTGCTTATTGAAGGTGAGGCTAGCACAATAATAGGTGAAGTTATTGTATTTGAATTATTAGTTGTTACTGAATTCCTTATTCGCAATAGTAATTAACTGCAATGCCAGCGTGTTTGTGAATTCCATTTAGTCAACTGTTTTATCCCCGTCGTTGTCTTCCTCAAGGACAACGGACACAATCATTGGTATTCAAGCCAAAAGACCAACTAAACTTTTAAATAATTATATCGACTTTTATAAACAATGAGTATCTATTCCCCATCATGTTTTCTTTATTTCCTTATTCAACATGTGCATCAATGTGATTTTTCTTTGAAAGAAACAACTGGAGTTTTCAGGTGATTTTTGTATTTGCACACATGTTTTTTGTTTTTTAATTTAAAAAGATGGTTTAGTGGTGAACCTCTACACTGAGGGTTCTTTTCCGGCTATTCTTCAATCCTAGGTACGACGAGAAACTACATCCGCGTCCTGGGTAAGACGATGAACTACATCCGACAGCAAGGCCTCGGATCAGGAGCTATGGGCAAATAGTTATCCCCACCCAAACTAGGGTCAAAACGTGTAAAAATAGGTTTTATTACCAGCAATATACATTTTTGTAAAAAATATATTACCATCAATGAATCTTTGAAGAAAAAATTATTATCAGCAATATATTATTACCAGCAATACATTTTTGGAAAAAAATATTACCAGCAATACATTTTTGAAAAAATAAATTTGAAAAACAAATTACCAGCAATATAAATCTTGTTGGGATTAAATAACCCATTGAGGTCGATATGCCGTAAACCAAACCAAACCAAACCAATTATTCTTTTTCTAATTAACCATTAATACCTACCGTACGACTAACCACACCTTTTCTATAAATATTTTCATGGTAAGCGTTCTGAATAACTTCCGTCTGTGACATCTAGACTTTATGAATTTAAACACAGTATAAGATTGGCGGCAAGGTCTTAGCATTTTATAGTTGAAATGGGTTGATTTACCCATAAGTTCTATCCTAATCGTTTCCTCTATTGAACTTTTCGCTAGTGGAACACTCTTCCAGCTTCATACTTGCCAGTCAACTTTGTTATTTGGGTCACATAATGTAAAGAGTCCTCAAATCATTGGAGTCATCGTAGGCCCTACTCTGTTCCTTATCGTCATTAACAATCTCCCCGATCTCATCAGTTTCCAAGTAGGCATCTATGCTGACGACACTATTATTTACTCCTGCCTCAATAGCAAATCTGGTATCGCTGACAAAACTAACCTGGCGGTTAGTCTCGAAAAAGATCTCCAATCGGTTTTAGACTGAGGCAGAAATTGGCTAGTTAACTTTAATGCCTCAAAAACAAAACTGCTCTCTATTACTCACTACACGGAACCATCCCTGCTGCCCATTAGAATGCCTCATCCACCGCAAGGAAATTTGGTTCCCTGTGTCGCACCAAAAAGTTTTTTCTCACCTGAATCCATCCTTCAAATCTATAAATCACCCATTCGACCTTGCATGAAATACTGCTGCCATATATGGTCTGGTGACCCCGCTGTTCGCCTTAAGGTACTCGACAATATCTATAGACAGATAAGCATTGAGTTTGGTCCTGATCTGGCATCTCGTCTTCAATCGCTCTCTCACCGACGTGCCGTCGCCTCCATCTGTCTTTTCTATAAATACTTTCACGGTAACTGCTCCGACGAGCGACATTGGCTAGTTCCCAGACTATGCATTTAAATGTGCATCACGGCCCCACCCTTTCACTGTCGAAACGGTTAAATGTGGCCGTCTCTTCTACTCCAATAGCTTCATGCCTCGCACCTTCCTTCTGTGGAATTCTTTTTCTATTGCTTGTTTCCCTGATAGCTATAATCTCCAACTATTCAAATGTAATGTCAATCGACATCACCAGATGCCCTGAACTAACCCCTGCCCTTCTCTTCATCCTTTCCTCCATCACACCTCTTTACTCTCGCTCCCACTTTGTAATACCATTCGTTCTAGTGGCATCCTGCCTTGCTTGAAGTGAGATGCTTAAAAAAACAAAACAAAACAAAAAACAAAAAAACTTAAAAAAACTTAAATCAGTCCTGCTTCTAAAGAAATTTATTGGTTTCAATCAATCCGATGAACAAATTTGTATTTGGACATCTGTAATGATTTCTAAGAAAAAAAATATTAAAAGAAAAACTATAAATCATTCTGGATTGTGTCAAAGAGAACTTAGAAGGACTCTTTCGAATTGGTAATGTTATCGTTAATGTCTGGATGTTGGCTTGCCATCTTTCTCAATTTGAGTCTGCCAGTATTATTGTCGTGGGTTATTGATGCCATTTCAAGAGTCAAAGTGCTTTCAAAGCTACGAGTAATGGGAGAAATGATATATTATCAGCCTACCAATGTCTTTCAAACAATGTCAAAAGAATCGATACCAATGAATAGCTTGAAAAAGAGAAAACCAAATAGGAACAGAAACATAATCATAGTCTCAAGAAAATTGAAATAGAAAACAAAGTAAGAGTTCTTTAAATTATTTAAAAATACAGTAGAATCCATCATATCCCAAATCCCTCATATACGGAATACCTCATATCCGGAACCCCGCATATCCGGACATGATTTTTATGTGTATATTTCAAATATTTGGGTGATATGTAACTGATTTGAAATTTCTGTTTTGCAGGAAATTTGCTTTGGATAATTGCTTATACTTATTTCATCCTAATCGCTTGTATTTGGTGCAAAATATGATGAGAATAAAAAGAATTATCACAAAAAGAGGAATTTTAAACAGTCTAGACGCTGGTGATAGTTCATTGTAACTAATGGGTGAGTTCAACATAGGAAAGTCCATATTGTATGATATAAAATCTTCCAAAGAAACTATTCTCCAGTGTTCACACTGGCACAATGAACAAGGAAATAAAAGACATGATTTTGATGAAACCTGTACTGAAATTGAAAAAGCTATTGAAAAAGTTGTCAATTTTATGGAAAGAAAGCCAGCATTCAGCTATGACGATTGCGACAACGCACGCAGTGTTTAAAAAAAAGTGTCTTTCGTTGAAAAAATTCAAGAACAAAATCAAAGGAAAATGCGGAAAAAGTTGAGAATGACATTAGAAGAGAATGAAACTTCATGCAACAGCGATTAAAAAATCCTCGTTACATTATTTGTTTTGCATACGTGACATACTTAATTTCATGAACTTTCATTAACATTGCATAATTTTTTTCCTTAAAATCAATTCCGCTATATTTAACTCACTATTAGTTTATTTTGTTTACTGTTAAACGTTCAAAATAAATGTTAAACCTGATTTCAGTTCTTTTATTTTAATCTAAATATAACCCCTTATATCCAGACTTTGAAACCAATTCCTCGTATAGGGAAGGCTTTCTTATTCCGGCTGTCAGAGATTCTCCTGTATTTGTTTTTTGTTTTTTCCCATTTTTGTTTTCCATTTTTTTTTTTTTTTTTTGCATTCAACTGCACCAGAATAATGTTTTTTCTTGAACGTTCCTGTTTTTACGTACTTTTAAAAGGTTTTCATTCGCATCACTTCTTCAAACATTTCTTCTACCTTCTAGTGCCCAATCTTTCCAATTTTTTTTTTTTTTTACCTTTTTTTACTTCCTCTCGCTGGTTCCAATAACTACTTTCTCGCCGTCCCCTTTAACTCTTATTGTTTTATTTTTTCAGGCTTCATTAACTTTTTATTTTAAATCGTTTTTGTAACACAACGATATAATTTTGACTTCAACTGCAGGAAGAGAATTTACAGCGTTCCAGACAGGATTTTCCCGCGTAAAATGTGGTTGAAACTTTTTTTATAATTTCAGTCCAAACAAGGCCTCTAGAACGCTAGGGGTTACAAGGAGTGAAATAGAATGAGAAGACTGAGAATGACGAGGATTGAGGAAAGGACAAAAAAGGAATACTGTTCAAGGCGACATAAGATGGCGACTGACATTGCATATAAATTTTTGAAGATTGTAGTTATCAAGGAAGCAAGAAATCGATAGGAGTCCCATAGGTGGGGAGTACGAGAAAAGAAAGAGTAGAAGCATCGGTTGCATCTAGATAGTTCAAAAATAAAACGGTAAGACTTAGTTGCTATTCTAGTAGCACAATTAAATTCATGTAGTCGGGACACCAGGGAAAAAAGCTCGTCAGAACAGTTGCCATGAAAATATAAGTAGAAAAGCCAGAGGGAAGCCACGTCACGGCTTTCAGAAAGTAACTGAAGACGAGATGCCAGGTCAGGATCGATTAAATTACAGACCTATCTTTGGATTTTGTCAAGAATATCGAAATGTACAGCAGGAATATCAGACCAGATATTTTGATAGTATTCAATGCACGGACGAATGGTAGATTTTGGACTATGTCGACGCACAAACTAAGTTATATGGTTCTCGCTCACCCGTTGTTTATTGCAGATTTTTTTTAATCATTTCACCCCAAGCAAGGCGATAATGTCACTAGAACGCCAGGGGTTAAGGGGAGTGAAAGTGAAAGAAAATGAAAAGACTGAGAATAAGGAAGATTGAGAGAAAGATGAAAATAAACAGGATTCAAGAAGATAGAATGTGGCAAATGACATTACATTTAAATTTTTGAAGGCTGTCGTTATCAAGGAAGCAAGAAAACGAAATAGAATCCCACAGGTAAGAAGTGCGAGAAAAGACACGGTTGGGATAGAAGTGATGTGTGCATTTAGCTATTTCATCTGTAAAACGGTGGAACCTAATTGCCAATCTAGTAGCACGTTTAAATTCATGTGATCTGGGCACCAGGAAAAAAAATTGTCAGAGCGGTTGCCATGAAAATATTTGTAGAAAAGTCAGAGGGGAATCACGTCACATCGGTGAGAAAGTGACTGAAGCCGATATGCCAGGTTAGGATCTATTACATAACATAGCACCAGACCAGATATGGCAACAGTATTCAATGCACGAACGAATGGTAGATTTATAAGTGTACAAGATGGATTCTGACGAGAAAGATTTTCTGGCACAACACAATGAACCAAATTTCCTTTGAGCAGACGTAGCAATTGACTTGATATAGTCTCTCCACTTCGTGTCAGTGGAAAACGTGAAGCTAAGAAGGCGTCGAGTGTTGCTCTCCTGGTGTTTATTGCTAGCAAGGAGTAAGAAGATAATCTTGTACTATTCGCAACCTAATAGTCAGTGCCATAAATTATAAGATTACAATATACAAAAGGAAGATGTGAGGTTCCACACAAATTCTTAGAATGTGACTAATGTAATCGTTAGCGGCCTGGAATGAGAATTGTGGAAGCTGAGTTCGAATTCCGGTCGAGTTCATTCTTTTCATTTTCGTATAAATAATATTAGGAAACAAATGAATCCACCTCTTTTCACCAGCTATGAGTGAAATAGCATGACAGACTGAGCTCTCAAGCTTTGGTTGGCAACCAGTCTATGAAAGAACAACTCTGAAGTCAAAATAAGCTAGCATGCTAATGCCAAAAGGGTCGATAACAACGAATAGCTTGAAAAAGAGAAAATTAAATAAGAACAGAAAGATATGCTTAATCTCAAGAAAACTGAAACAATAAACAATTTTTTTTTTTTAATTATTAAAAAATATCTAACTTTTTTTTCTTTTTGTTTTTCCATTTTTCTTCTTTCAATTGCATCAGAATTAATTATTTTCTTGGACGTTCCTGTTTTTACATACTTTTAAAAGGGGGCGGATAGGGACTCTTCAGTCTTGGCTGACAAACTACCGAGAGATAATAAAGCGATAAGAACATCCATCCTCCCAACAGCCTGGTCCACTTTTGAGAATTTATCGTCTCGTAAAAAAACGCATGAGGCAAATTTTTAAATCACGTGAATTGCGCAATTTGCCGCAATTGGAGAGAACTTTTTCTTTCTTTTTTTTTTTTTTTTGTTCATAAAATATACTTTTGACCGAGCTTTTCTCTAACCTTTCTTCATTCGTTCTTTCTTGCTTGTTACTTGGTCTTCAATTATCCTTTCATAAAGCTATTGTATTATATTTTACTATATTTTATAATTCACTAATGGCAAAATAACCATAGTATTAGATATATCTAACCTTTTGGTGAAGATCAGTCGTGTCTCTCTCGAAAGAGATATAAATTGTACAAATGAAACATTCTAAGTGCCGGGAGATTAGACACCGGAGCAGCATTTTCCTATTACATTGCGCTTTAGGTTCAGGGACACGCTCCGATGCCTGCAGCAAAGCAGAAAATTCTACTTTTATTCACACTTACACATGTAGAGAACTACATTAGATCTAAACGCTACATGTCGTATATTCCTTCTGAAAGAAGAAAATAAACGCAATCATTAAAACTTAAATTAAACCCTTAAATATAAATGTAGTTTCAAATGATGACTATATATATATATATATATATAATAATAATAATAATAATAATAATAATAATAATAATAATAATGGACTCTCCCGTCGGTTTCGACGTATGAGGATCTGCCAGCTTATTAATTCAGTTATGAAAGATTATGCGATAATCTTAAGTGGCATTTAAGACCCGGTAGTGATTTACAAAGGAGGCCACATATGGAGCAGGTGTGAGAATTGTGAGATGAGATCACTGTTAGATTAGCTGTCCTTTTAGATCGTGCTCTCGCTTCTTGAAGATGATTCAGACAAGCAGATTGAAAATGACTGAGTCCACTAAAACACGCTGATCTCCATTCTATCCGCTCCAAAGCTAAGCGCTCAAGGGTGTTATGTCATATCCTATCATATATATATATATATATATATATATATATATATATATATATATATATATATATATGATGGTCTCTCCCGTCGTTTTCGACGTATGAATGTCTTTCAGTTCAGTTTTTATGTTTCGTATGGGGCAACAATAATGCGCAAACATGTCCACACGAGGGACATGCTGAAGGGTTGACAGTCCTATGGGCTGATGTATTAGCCCTAGATTTAGTGTTAATTCTTAATTCTCTCAGCTGGTTTTGACGATTCTTTTCAAAGTTATTTATACCTTGGTAGCAGGTGTTTCTCCAGTTTGCTCGTTTTTTTTTTGGGGGGGGGTTCAACAGCAAGGATAATCGCAGCATTTTAAATTGTATTTAAATTTTGTTCTTCAAGCGTAACAAAGGAAGGCCTATATTACGCTTACCATGAAAAAGTTGGCTATACATGAGGATTTTTTGGCATCTTACCATCACTCATTCTACATATATATATATATATATATATATATATATATATATATATATATATATATAAAAGAGCTAACATTAATTATAATGACCTGCGGAAACCGCTGAAGTTTGATAAAGTTATATTTTTTCGAGTTCAGTTGATGCAATTTGTTAAATTTCTTTTCAAATATGATTTTTTTCAAGTTTTACACCAATGAACATAACAGAATTAATAAATAAATTATTAGCTAAAAAATGAAGTACTTTCGATATGAACGAACAAACAGAAAAAAATAGATGAAACTGCTAAAAGTACAAAGTCAGGCAATAAATATTATGAGGACAGAGAGAATGAACATATTTTTGAAACTTCTAAAAGTATGCAAATATTTCATTTTGCTTTTTATATTCCTTTTAATTTTTCTCTATCACCGCCCCTCAATTCAGGTTTCTCGTTGTTTTTTTTAAATGCTCACGTTTACTGACTTACTTCTATTTCTTTACAGTCCTTTTTTTAAAAATCATTTCATCCCAAGCAAGGCAATTAAGCCACTTAGACACAAGTGTTAGACAATATGGAACTACTATTAAGGATAGACGACACTAATAGTAGAAGAATTAAGAAGGCAGAAGATAACGATTGACATTGCATCTAAATTTTTGAAGATCAAAGGTGACTGTGAAGCCAGAAGCAGGGAGAGAGTCCCACACGCGAGAAGTGCGATAGAAGAAACTATTAGCATAGAACTTACGGTAACATCTAACTAAATCTAATTTAAACTGAAAAATGATGAGAACTTGCCACCAATCGATTACTGCGCTGAAATTCATAAATTCTAGATACCACAGAAGAAATTCCATTACAATGAGATTATCTATAGAAAAGACAGGGAGAAGCTGCGTTCCGGCGGTGAGAAAGTGACTGATGCAGAGATGCCAGGTCAGGACCAATAACGTTGCAGATTATTCCTTGGATTTTATCAAGAGTTTCTAAATATATAGCAGGAGCACCAGACCAGATGTGGCAGCAATATTCAAGGCATGGACGAATGGTAGAAATAGGTATGATATATTCTGTCGGAAAAATTATCTAGTACGAAACAGCGGACCAACTTTCCTAGCTGCAGACTTAACAATTGATTCAATATATTCTTTCCACTTCATGTCAGCGAAAAACATTCTCTCAAGAAAGCACAATGAGTCATTCTTCTGGAGGTTAGCATCAGTCATGCTGATGGAAGTGTAAAAGGGTTCTCTCGGATGATTAAGAGAGAGTATTTCCGTTTTGGGGGAATGGGACGTTCCGGCGTAGCCGATACAACATTTTGTATTTTTCAGCCGAGGGACGATTGGGCGTCAGATTATTACTTCGGAGTTAGATTATTACTATAGCTAAATTTGTTCTCGCTCTCGTTTAGTAGTTAAATTAGTACTTCGTCATTATATGCTCGAATAGTCCAGTTTAAGAAAAAGAGTAGTTGGAGGTATTTTTATATTACAGTGTAACCCGGATATAAGAGAGTTGTCGAGACCGGACGAAGTCTCTAATATCCGGGTTTCTCTTATATCCGGGATTGGTCTATTTTATATGCATTAACACAGGCTCTAATTTGGGACCAGAAAAAAATCACTCTTATATCCGGGTTTCTCTTATATCCGAGTATCTTATATCCGGGTTACACTGTATATTTCCTTTCGGGCAGCTTCATATTTTTTAGTCGGCAAAGACCTTTATTCAAAATGGAATCAAATATTTTATGAAAACGTGGAAGAAACAGTGACGCAACAAGCAAGAGGGGGGGGCCTGAATTAAAGTTTTGGCGATGTTAACAAGAAGATCAGTGTAAAATAAGATTACATATGAAAGATGGGAAAGTGTTTCGCCAGTAGAATGAATACACCTATGAAGGATCTGCTGCAAAAATAGAGGTTGGAAAGCTAATAGCAACTGTTACGAAAAGTTAATGTTGCTCAAAATTACGAAATGAAGAAGTAATTTCTAAGATTAAATAGCTTTACTAAGTTTTTAATTTTGTTTGAAATACAATATTTTTAAATTTAAGTTTTTAATTTACATTATTCCATTAGTGTTTTAATAGGATCCTTAATTCTCTAAAGAAATAAAAAGTTGGCCGTTTTCAATGCTTTTTAGGTGGCGGGGGGTGGGGCTCCGGTCAAAGGCACTGACATTGAAATTATTTTTCTGACGCCAAATAGGCTACGCTTTAACGTACCAAACAGGTAACAGTCACTAGATTGAATACTGATTTTAAAGTCAAAGAAGTTCTTCTTAGAGCAGTGATTCTCAATTACCATGTCGCGCGATCCTCTTCAGTGTTCCACGAATAAAAAAAAACAAAAAAAAAAAACAGCCACAGGTTTCGCACTAAATAAGCTACTTTCTTTTTTCTCTTTTCTCTTTCTTTCTCTCCTTTTTTCGCTCTTTCTTTTTCTCTTTCTCTCATGAAATTACTACTTTGTCGTTATATGCTCGAACAGTCCAATTTAAGAAAAAAGAGTAGTTGGAGGAATTTTAATATTAAAGAAATGAAGTAGTTGGAGGTATTTTTAACTTTAAGAAAAACAGTAGTTGGAGGTATTTTTATATTTCCTTCAGTGCAGCTTTATATTTTTCAGTCACCAAAGCCGTTTTATTCTAAAATGAAAGCAAATATTTTATCAAAACGTGGAAGAAACAAAGTCATATACGATGGATACCTTTTTTATTTTTGACGCAACGAGAAAGAGAGAGATCCTGAATTAAAGTTTTGGCGATGCTAAAAAAAAGATCGATGTAAAGTAAGATTATATATGAATGATAGAAAAGTGATTCGCCAGTTGAATCCCTCCCCCACCATGAAACTTCTGCTGCAAAAAAATAGAGGCTGAAAATGAATTTAAAAAAAAAGTCATATTGAAAGTTGGGTGTTTTCAATGCTTTTATCCCTTTTTTTGGGGTGGGGGGGGGCTCCGGTGAAAGACAGTGACATTGAAACGGCTGTGACGAATAGTCCAATTCTTTTTCTGATGCTGAATCAACGACGGCATATAGGTTACGCCATAACGTACCAAACCCGTAACAGTCACTATATCGAATATTGATTTTAAAGTCAAGGCAGTTCTTTCTTCTTAGAGCAGTGATTCTCAAAAGTTTTAATGCATTTCTTCGCCCAACTTACAAAATTCTTTTGGGGTGGGGACGCTTTATTGTCTTTTGCTAATGTTCTTAATATTTTGAGTTTTTTCTCTCTATGTTAGAAAATTTCTTCAAATAATTTTTTTGCTTAATCTTTTCATTTTTCTCAAATATCTTTTATGGCGAGAGCTAGCATTTTTTTTGCTCTTGCCTTTCTACTTTCTTTTTATGATTGTTCTTCGATTATTATTCGAACTTTTGGAATTTCAAATAGTATTTTCTCCTCACTCAATAAATTCTCTAATATAGTGTTGCGGTTTTGAGAAACGAAAAAATGAATATTAATAACTTTATATAATTAAATATGTATATATGTGTGCAGCATTCCCATGTTTCGTTGAGCAAGTTACTTTTTGGGGGTCGGGGAGTTTTTCTTGTATACATACAAATATCTTCTTTTCTAGACTTTATGCATGCAAGTATTTATACATGTGGAAGGAAACAAATATTCATACACAGAAATTTTTAATTTATTGTATTTCCAATTAATGAATAAACATATTTTTCATATAATTAACTGTACACAGATGCATAATAATTAAATATGCGCAGAAAACAGAAATAAATTTGATTTAATAGAAGTAAATCCCGTTCATCCATTTTAATGGGTAGAAAAAGTATTCGTAAAATGCAAATTTCGGATTTTAAAACATCTAAATTGCTTTAATACTCTAGATTATTCAAGTGGAATATTCTGAAATGTTCCAGTAATGTTATCAGCAGTTATTTTTAGCCTAAAATAGACAAACAGACCATTCTGCAATTGATATTTGTCAAGAAGGTTTTCATCGTGGCAAGAGGTAAGGAATTGACAAATTCGCAAAAAAAAACAAAACTGATTGTTAAGCTTAGGAAAGAAGGTAAAAGTTACAGGAAAATCTCAGACAACTGCAATATTTTCACTTACTACTATTAGTTCATTGATTGCAAGGTTTTTGTCTTGTGCTGTTTGAACTTAAATGGACTTAATGCAAGCAAGTATATATATATATATATATATATATATATATATATATATATATATATGAAATCTAAATGAAATAATAATAATAAAAACGAAAGAATATTAATCTTCAACCCAGTGTGTGTAATATTTTTTATTGTTCAATATATATATATATATATATATATATACAGTGGAGCGAAACATATTCATACACATAAATTTTTTCAATTTATTATATTTCCACCTAATGAATAAACATACTTTTCATATAATTAATTGTACACAGATACACAATAACTAAATATGCGTAGTTGATTTAATACAAATAAATCACGCGTGTTTTGTTTTGTCTTGGGGTGTTTGAGCTTAAATAAAAGCGGAACATGTTAAAGTTATAAAAGTTTCCTATTTCTTCCATATATACATATATATATATATATATATATATATATATATATGTATTTTAAATATCTTCTGCAGTTAACATAAAATGGCATTCAAATAATATATTTATCATAAATATAAGTTATTCTAGAAAATTCTACCAATATCAGCTGATTAATGCCAATTTTATTTAATTGTAAAAATATTGCCTTACATAATGAAATTTAACATCTAATGTTTTCTTTCCATCAGGTTTCTGCAGCTGCTTTCGTTTTAAGATCCTTATTGTAAAATGTCCTTTGCTCTTTTTCTTTCTTTTCTTCTTCAATGTCTTTTTTGTCAAATGATTCATTCTTTTTTTGTCTCCATTTATTTTCGCTAACACACGATTTCTTTCGGGCTTCATGTCATTCTTCAATTCATTTTATAATTTATTCATTCTACAATGTCATTAGTATAAAAGCGAATGAGTAGTCACTTGAGCGCTATGACTAGAGGCCAAGGTAAGATGGATGTCATATTAACTCCACAGTGACAAACAGTTCTACCGTTGTCATATATATATAAAAAAAAAATGAGTTCTTAGCCTTCTAACTCACTTCAGGATATTTTATTAAGAAAGCTGAAATTTCAGAACATTGTGTTCAGCAAAGAACCTATTCAATGTTAAATTATTCATTTTGCTGAAAGACTATATTTTTTTTTAAATCAGACGGCATAGTGGAGGCCATCTTGTCGGCCATATTGATCATTGAAAAACAGCTTGCAATTTATCAGTCCAAAATTTGTCAAAAAAAGAACAATGCTCAAGAGATTTTTTTTTAAATAAATTATCAACGTGAGAGCATTAATCAATTCCAACTGGACTGTTACATTTGTCTTGTATAGTGAAATGGATTCGTCTATTGCCGGGTTTTTGATAATCTGTGGCACTG
>OZ010573.1:125311833-125344333 GCA_963932145.1 Acanthosepion lycidas
TAAAATATTTAAAATACCACAAACAATTAATACAGCTTAATTGTTCATAAATATTAATTCCCAATTTCTGTCTGAATTTTTGGAATGAAGAGTTATCAATATTTACACTATTTATATTCGAACTATTATCCTCTTCATTGTTGTTATCACAACGTTTCAGGCGTTTTGTCCTCCAACTTTCTTCATTTATATAACTATTGTAGCATAACTACGGACAATAATGGGTGTGTCACCATTCACACAAATACAGTAGTAAATACTGTGTTGGGCTGCAGTTGAAGATTCGTCTCCAGCTGTGCTAGTCAAACTCTCTGCCTCCGGGCAAAAGGGGATCCCCAGACGAGGCTATGTCGAAGGGCAGTGTCTCGTCTCGGGTAACAGCTACCCGACCCCGTTTTATACGGGGTCTATGGGGAATTTTTGGCCGAGCCTGCGGGCTCGAATACCCCACATTAAATTCGGCCTTGTGCCACATCTGACCGCGTCGGCGGTTGGTAGATATCCTGCAGTTGGAGATTTATTGTGGAATTCACTTGACTCAATTCTAGCAGTTGATTACTTCTACGCGCCGCTGGCGAATCTTATATGCGTTGTTCGTGTCCTAAGTATTATCGTCTATTAGCAACCTTCGTGTGATTATTCTATTCTGTAACTTTCCCTAGGTTACAACAATAGCATTCAAGCTGTTCCTACTGTCGTAAATTAGATTTTCTCAATGTATCAGATATCTGAAGATATGCACCAGGCAAGGCTAAGCTTAGTAATTAATGATATAAATATAAACACGGTTACATATCAAAATAAATACATTCTATCATACCAATTTTCTGTGCTGAAGGCTCAAGTCTGCTTTGGTTATGTTATCTGAATAAGTTTAATAGCATTTCAGTATTGAATACATGCCCCATAAGAGAAAAAACAAAAATAGTAAACATAGGTCTCGTTTTCAGCCTAGTCAAAAAGACAAAAAAAGATTGGAGAGTATGAAGTCACACCCATCAGCAACAGCAGGCGTTACTGCTATGGTTTTCCATGTCAAGTATGTTGTTATGGGCTGAGGTTTCTACCTGATACCCAATAGGTTTTGTAACAGGTACCTAATGCTTCCACTTGGTCTTCCATCTAAATACTTTCCGGGTCAGTTACTCTTTGGTGATCAAAGAAGAACCAGTGTTTCAGCACGGTTTGGCATGATTTTCCTATAAGCTGGTGACAGATTAGAGAAACCAAAACGTTAAACGAATAATATAATCAGAATGGACGAACAGTTGCTTAAGGGACACTTGCGTCCCTCGACAAATATGACTCTGGATAATTGCGTACCTGTAATAATTTTTTGAACTTACCATACTTTCTTTTCTTAAGAGTTGCTAATTTCAAACTAGCGTTTAATTATTCTAAAGAGACAAAAAGGTAGTTAACAATTTGGAAATAAATAAATTTTAAAGAGTTGTTTAATATAGAAATTTGCAAACCAATAATCTTTCTTATCAATGAAAAAAAAACATTTAATTACTCTAAACAAGCAGAAAGATAGTTACCATAAATAAATAAAAAAGTCAGAATTATTTTTTAAAACAAGACAACATTAAGCTAGTAGTTTCAGCAGTGCGTACTACAAACATCTAATAGATTCTGCATTTTATGGATGATATTTTTATTTGGGACCCATGGCTAAGTTCCGAAAATCAAACCCTGGGAAAAAAATATTTGTGGACGAGGAAATTTTCGGCTACCACTATCATATGAAAAACGTCGATGAAACAAAAGTATATTGGCGATGTGTAGAGCCATCTTGCAACACTAAATTTTAAAGAAAAAAAAACTTAATTTTTTTTTTATTTTATTCCTTTAAAAAAAAAAAAAATGATTACTACCTATGCGTTTTTCCAAAAGAAAATTATTACCTTTAAAAGCTTCAAAAAATTTTCAGAAGTACGCAATTGTTCAAGGACACATTTGTCTAAGGACGCAAATATCCAGAGATGCAATTACCTGGTACGCAAGTGTCCTGGACGTAAATGTCCAGTATATTACTACACTAGAACCAAACAGAAGGTAACGAGGAACATTGGGTTTTAAGCTGTGAGGCTGTGGTAGGTGTAATGGTATACGAGATATGTTTTTGCTTATTTGCCATTATTAAATCGTTCTCGAATCATGATTCTTATCTTTTATTTCTGTAAGCACCCAAATGCTTTTCTTATTCGTTTTCAGTTCGATATGTGGACAGATTGTCAAAGACATCAATTCTTCGATTTGGTTTTCTCACGATGCAACAAATCACAATATCTTTTTGTTCAAAATTGGTTCGATGAACAGGTGCCTCTGCAACATCTTGATTTCACTCGTGTCCTGCCACGTTTCCTTTCTCTGTACATATTTTCTTTCCTTGAGCCGAAATCACTTTCCAGGGCTGCTCAAGTCTGTTGGACCTGGAAATTTCTGACGGAGCAGGTTTGTTCACTTTTACATTTTTTCTTTCTTTTCTTGTTTTTGCTTATCAAACCATGTTTGAATAATAAAATGTTTGCGTAACTGTAGATTTAACTGTCAGCATCTTTGTTATAACTAGCAGCCATACCCAGCTGGTGAAAAAAACGTTCAGTTACTTAAAAGTACTTTCATTAAAAACATTTTGAATTAATGCAGTTACTGATATAACAGAAGTAGTCTGTATTTATTTAATCGAAGTTAGCTGAGGACATGAAGGGGTAAAACAGACAACATGAAGAGCCACTTCAGACCACAATTATTTTGGAGTTTTTGAAATTCAGTTTGTCAGTGTGCTGCTGGTATATAAAAGAGGATACATTTATAAAGCAATTGTTGAGTTTTATGGAAATTGGTTGAAAGATCAATGAAAAATAAGAAAGAACCAGTAAAAATCGCCATTTTTCTCTATTTATGCAGGTTTTCACTATATGGGTGGACACAGTTATCAAGTTAAATGACTGTTAAACAACCAACTTATTGTTTGCTACAATTGAGTGAAGTTTGTATTAGATTGCTTTAAAATCGAGGGAGTTTTAGTTTAAAATTTGTGTTAAAATCGATTCTTGGTTTTTCACGGATTTTTGCTAAACGCAGTGGCGTAGAAATAAAAACGAGTTATCGTTGAGCTCGTTATGATGTAAGTAACCTACATAGCGAGTTTGAACAAAATCGGAGGAAAAAAGTTAAATTTATAGATTTTTGATCGGCTTTATCAATTATTGATTTTTAAAAAAAATATCGATTTTTTACGCTAAGAACCTATCTCTTACATAGTACAATGTATGTGCCAAAATCGGTTGGATAAATATCGAGTGAAAAGGTAGCACAGAGACAGACAGACACAGAGACATCCTCTGTTTTATATATAGAGATGAAAGGAAAATTGTTTAAATGAAGCGATGTACATTATATGCCAAATGTTTGGTGCCACCTTCTCGATTTTGAAGAATCGGTTAAAAATCGAAGTTTGTGTGCCTTTTTGAAAACTGATCTACTAAATCAACACCAGATGGACTTTCTGTTCCTAAAGACTTTTATTATTACTTTTCTTTACTAATGCTCATTTATTTAGTCCCAAGAGCCATGATGTATACGTTTAATGAAGAAGTTTGTTGTGTGAATAGAAAGAGTAAGTTAAGAAGTGCAGTTTATTAGGATATGTGAGAAAGATAATGGTTAACCAAAGTCTTGAACAGGTTATGAGTGTGACCAGTGGCACTGTGTAGCTGAAAAACAGGGACAATGTCAATTGAAATATTAACAAACTAATGTTTTTGAAGACAATATGTTACAGGCAGGCAGTGTGAAAAAGCTGGTTAAGGCCACAAAACAAATAAATTGGTTTGGGGGAGATGCAGAGAGGCAGTTTGTTGTAACCATAAGGAAACAAAAAAACTGAAATAATTTAGCTATATCATCAGGGCCAAGAAACTCTGCATCTACATCCTGGAGGGGCGTATTGATGAAAGGAGACAGAGGGGAAAACAAAGGCAATGCTTGACCGAGGGTTGTACAGAGAGAATACTGGCAGAGAACAGGATTGTAATGTGAGGCTTTATTCTGCACTATAGAACAGTAGAAACAAAACTATTTATATGAAGGCACAGTCCATTTTGATGATAGGCAGGATGGGAGAGAAGAAATGTTCACCACAATCTCCCCTGCTTTTAGAAATATTTAATGACATTTAGTCAATTAACATTAAGGAGAAATTATTTCCTAGCAGGATTTATTTCACTTTTTAAATATCTCCTTTATAACCTTATTTGATTTAAGGAAATCAGCAAAAGATTTACCCATAAGTTAAGTGGTCAATCGGTCTGCGCGCTCACTCCAATTGGCATAAAGGAATTTCGATTTCATTTTCTGGTGTATCTGTACTAGAGTTTTTTGACATATCCGTATTAGATTCAGTTTTGTCAGGATCTAATGTCTCAAAGTTTTGAGTGGGTAAGTCAGAGTCATGTATTTCAGGAGAACAGTTCTGAACGAGACAAGTAGGGGGCAAGATCTCGGAGTGATAATATGGTTTCTTTTTTGTTTTGAAGACAAATGTGTGCATAGCGTGAATTGGTTTCTATGAGTTCTGCCTTCTCTACAATAGGATCGTACTTCAATTGCCTGACATGTCATATAAAAAGAACTTTTTCTGGTGTTGTTAGCCATGATAGAACAGAATAGCCACTGGAGGTTCGGTGAGGATTGTTGAATAGCCGTTCATGAGGTGTGGCATTCATAGCTGTTGAAAGTAATGTGCATATTGACTGTAAAGCATCTGGCATCTTCCATTGATTTATAGGTAGGTGTTGAGTTTTGAGTGCCAGAGTTATTTCTGTGAAGAGCATTGGTGAAATTTCCTGTTGCAATGAGATTGGGATGAAGCAAAATTTGAATCACTCAGTAAGTTGACAGTTATTAGCTAAAATTTGAGCAGAATTGTTCAATGTATAATGGTGATATTAGGCGTTTCCTTATAAAGAAATATTTGACATTAATTGACCGAACAGCCAATGCTAGTTTCAACACAAATTTATAAAATCTTTCTATTAAAACATTTTTTCAAGAAAATAGTTTTCTCAAGTATCTGTTATCCCTATT
Source organism: Acanthosepion lycidas (assembly GCA_963932145.1). NCBI lineage: Eukaryota > Metazoa > Mollusca > Cephalopoda > Sepiida > Sepiidae > Acanthosepion > Acanthosepion lycidas. The sequence continues at coordinate 125,316,928 of OZ010573.1, forward strand.
TTTAGTATTGATGGAGTTTCCTTCCTAACTTTTTGTTTGAGATAGTGTTGAATATCAGCAGCTTATGTCATTATTCTCTTTCTCGTGCTATTTTAGTTTTTGCGATTGAAAGTCTTATACTGAGAGATGCCCAGACCTGGGGAACAGCTGCACGAGTTCGCGCCCTCTCATTGCATCAGTGAGAGGCATTGGTGCTTGCACCAAGGCCAGCACAACCGATGGTTGTGGGAGCTGCGGGCAATTTTTGTTCCTGGCCCGGGTGTACGCGCTCGGGTCTCCATATTAAAAAGACCTTGTGTCACAACTCGTCTTAGTGGGGAGACAGAGTAAATACGTAGTACTGTTAAAGATATTTCTTTCTTTATACCTTGTGAACAGTACATTTAGGTCTCATACTTAAATGCTTCACACCATCTAAACCATTTTAAGCAGTTGTATACAGCTAAAGGTTTAGCTATTTCTGAACAAGTCTAGTGCCATCCATATGAAAGTTTTGATCTGATGCGTTTATTCAAAAACATAACTCCAAGTTTTAAGTTAATGCATTAGTTTTGTAGCAAGTTACAGTGTTGGGAGAAATTGTCTTTTGTACTGCATAATCTGTGTTCAGCTTCATTATCTCCTATATTAAATTTGTTTTAACTGATGTCACATAATGGGGAAAGAAGTTTTGGAAAATTTGATACTTGAAGATAAAAAGACAGAGGAAAAACATACATAACCAACTTGGTGAGCTTGAATGAAGTGATGGCTGAGCAGGGTTCAGGAGAGATAGCAAAAAGACAAAATTTATTAAGAGCCACAAAAGACAGAAAATTGTGGAGAGTCATGATCTCTAACGTCCTGAGACATGGCACAAAGAAGAAGATTCGTATACAAAGGTATATAAAGTGTTTAGTATTTACTAACTCTAAATCCTGAACTTTGTGATGGATTAAATGTAACAGCTCTCATTTTAATTCCTAATTATAGCTGGTTTTGGAAAGGTTTATCTTGAGTCTTATTTCTTGGAACACTTGGCAAAGTAGACAGTTTTATCTAATGATTAATAGATTAATGGGGGGTATTTCTCTAAAAATGGAAACATTATCGGTCCCACTTTTCATTTTGAAAACCACTACATGTGACTGACATTGTATGAACTCTATGGAACTAAATAAATTTTTGTAAGTGCTTTTATGCACTGTACTATTTCGTGGATAAGTGGGGGCTTTCTTAGGAGTATTTCAGATGAAATTCTAATAAAATAATAAAAAAGGAAAGAAATTAGCCAAAATGAATGATAAGAATATCAAAATTTTGTTTCCTGCAGACTAAGAATTTCTCTTCTTTGTTTAGGATATAATTTGGATGCCAAAATGCTTAATGCGAGGATGGTTTCTTCCCTACACTCCACCAGACAATGAATATGGAGCATGGAAGAAGCATTATGTATTTTGTGTTGGCCATCTTGATTATGTTGTGCTCTCAAAGAAGGTCAGTATCTTCAAGTATTTTCTGTTTCTTTACCTGTGCTATATATATATATATATATATATATATATATATATTATTAAAATATTTTTACTATAATAGATTACAATAAAAATAATTTACATCGCTATACAAAAACTTTCATGTTTCAGAACTTTAATCATTCCTCATCAGGCAATGGTAGCTAACATATAATACAAATGACTTATTTGGAAAATTCGAAAAACAAATTGTTACCTCTTTTGAAAGTCAAAAGTGGTTGGGGAGCCTAATGTCAGAAATAAAACATATACTTGTGGGCATGTCTGGAATCACCAATTAAAAGTCAGATGTATGATAAAATAAAAAAATGTAAAATAAAGTCAGAGGGTGGAAGGGTTTTATTATAACTTCATGTCTTGATACATTGACACTAGACATGTCAGCATTGAACATCATGGAGTGAAGTGATTTGGTGAAGTAGACATAGAGTAAACTTGAACAAAAAAATTATTTTTAAGAATTTTTCAAAATTTCTTATACTACGGAAATTTCTTAAAGGAACAAATAGATAAAGTTAAAAGAATTTTTTTGTGGACATTTAATATACGATAATAATTGTATTAAATGGGCAGTAAAAACAGGGAAATATTAAAGTTGAAATAATCCAATAAAAATTGAGTGGACCATTATATACATATAAAATAATTGCTATGTAATTGTAATGCATAATATATTTATGAAGAATTCTTTTAAGTATATTTTAATGTAAAATTTAGACAATGCCTACATAAAACTGTTAATTCACTTCTTTGGTTTAGCAGAACTTTATTTTTTTTTAGGAAACTTTATAATATGCAGCTCTTCTTGTAAACACAGGAGACATGGGTCATATAAGGATTTACAGATTCTCGATTTTTTTTATTATTTTATATTGAACCATAGTTTAACTAATTTCTTTTAAATGCCAAAAATATTTATATATATATATGTTTGTATATAAACATTATTTGAAATTTGCTATATTTACCAGGGAAGCATTTATTGATATAAACAAGTTGGGTATGGTAATTAATACTGTATTTTGGATATGTTAATTAATACTGTATTTTGTCTGTCAGTTTGATGCCCATTAAGCGATGTCAGATCATTACTTATTTTGTAGACACTGTTTATTGCCAAGTGGGAGAGAAGATTATGGAGAAATAGCAGAGAGAAGAAAATGTCCCTTCAAAAATTCTTTTCTTTAGGGCTGATGATTATCCATAATTTTCCATGGTTCACAACTATTATATTCTCTATGAGTCACTTCCATGATCATCTCCATGATCAACATCCATGACTGTACATGATTATCCTCCATGATTATCCTCCATGATCATTAGCATTATAATTCTTCATGATAATCTCCAAGATTAACCTCCATGATCATTACCATTATAATTGTACATGATAATTCTCCATGATGCTCCTCCAGCATACAGATACAAGTTATGATCAGAAACATCAGTATATCTTGATATTTATCACCATCTTATACGACATCCCTGTATTCTAAACGTGGGATGTTTCTAGTCAGAGTTTAATCCACTATTATATAGACTCATGACAGAATATAGACACATGGCCAAGTCATTAGAATCTTAGCTTTCTGATTATGAAACTCGGGTTTGAATCTCATCATAGTCGATTTCTCAGGAAGGAGACTTTGTGATGTTATTGGCCTCAGGGAGGTGATCCATATGTGTGGCGCTTTTGGAAAGTTCCTGAAAACGATACCATGGGTTGATCCAAGTTTTGTAAGTAAATGGTTGATGGTTATATTAGCACAAAGTCAGAAGTCATCATCTAGCCTTGCTCAAACTTTTGATCATGCAAGATAATGCACTCTTTCACAGAAACTGTATCAAAAGTCTGTTCAGCACAGTTGCAGTATAAACCACATGTGGGCTCCATGGGTATTGAACAAATCCAAATGTGCTTGATCAAAAATTTGCAATAGTGATTGGCTGCTCTAGCAGACAAGCGTACTGGGATATGAGTGGCCAGTCATTACTATAATTGCCTATTGTTTACAGTACCTGGTATTTCTAAGCTGTCCCCCATCTACGTACTGACCAGACTTGATGCTGCTTAACTTCAGTGATCAAACGAAAGTGGTGCTTTCAGCATAATTTGATAATAAACAATATTATATCTTTATAATTTGATCTTGATTATCTGGCACAACTTGTATATATTCAATCAATCCTACCTGTGATAGCATGGGGAAGATAGCTCATTTAATGTTCACTTATGTTTCTGTTCTCTTTAAATTCAGCTAAAATCAAATGATAATTTCAGATTACAATTCGTGTATGTATGATTCTTTTTTTTCTTTTTAGAATGAAATTTATGGAAACAAAGGAGATGAAAATGATTTGAAGGCTGATAGATTAAAATCAAAACTTTTTTATGAAACTGACAGTGAGTTAAATTTTCTTGGTGTTTAAATGCTTCATATAATATATATATATATATTTGTCCATCAATGCATTTCAAACCAGAAAGAATAATCTTATTTGTTAAGTTAATTTGTATGTAATTTGTTTGTCAATATACAATCTGAAGGCACAGATTAGTTTAACATCGACACAAAAGAGTTAGAAAAAAAGATATTTTTTAAGTGAATCCCTATCTGCTAAAACAGCACTTATCAAATGTGTTTATATTAAGTTACATCATGAGAAAGATGAATTTATCTTGCACAACAAATATTTCTAAGTTAGGAAAATTATTATTAATGGGGAATATTAATCAAAGATATATATATATATATATATATATATATATATATATATATAGTGAAAATCTCAGATCAAAATTAATATCTACATTCAGGCTATGTACTTACTTATACACTCTTTTTCACATGTGTCTGTTTCTCTTTTTCTTTATGTATATAATCTCTCTCTCTCTCTCTCTCTCTCACTCTCTCCCGCTTCATCTCTCTCTCTCACTCTCTCCCGCTTCCTCTCTCTCTCTCTCTCTCTCTATATATATATATATATATATATATATATATATATATATATATATTTCTTGAAATACATTTTTTCTTTCCATTCGTTATAGTAATTTAAATTACATGCTTATATATTTTTTATATCCCAGAAAATAAACTTGAAAAGGCTCGGGTGAAACCAGTTGTTCTTTTTTAACTTTTTAAAATGCCATATAAATTCTGCCTATTCCTAGCTCTCTCTCTCTCTCTCTATATATATATATATATATATATATATATATATATATTGAACAATAAAAAATATTAAAACATATAAAAAATTTTATATATATATAATTATTTATTTAAAAATTATAACATAAATATCTTATAAAATCAGCACTTTTTAAGAATAGTAATTGTTGGTTATTGGAATTTATTCCATATACACCAATCATATACTTGTGTATATATATACATATATATATATATATATATATATATAAAATATCAATTGATAATTAGTACAGATAATTCCGAAGAGGAGATTAATCCATTTTAATATTAAAATTTTTTCCTTTTCTTTTTTTCCTCTCCCTTTTTCTTTTCTGGATAGATTGACGCCATTTATCAAAAAACATGAGTTCTAGGTTCAAATCTCACCATCCATTGCCAATTTGTCAAGGACCTAACTTCTTAAAATAACCCACTGGGATGCTGATCTCTGCATGTGACATCACTGTGTAGTGCCTGAAAACCATAGGAAGTTTACAACCAAGACACTTGAGGGAAATTAAACAAGAGCACATTGGTTTCACACTGTGAAGAATCCAGGGTCTAGAGAATTTAAAACTAACAGGACATAATTAAGATAAATGAAGCAGAGTGGAAACAATGATTAACCTACTTAATGAGTAATTATAAATGTAAAGCTGAAGAGGGATGAGGAAGGATAATAAAGGGCCAACTATCAATTAGAGCAGCAAAAGAAAAAACAAAGAAAGTTGTGGAGAACCATCTTCACTTACATCTTAAAAAAAGATTCATCATATAAAAGGATTCATCATATAAAAGGATTCATCATATAAAAGTCATATATTTATTTTTATATAAATTCTTTCAATGAATATTCTGTTGTGTTTATGTTGTATATTTTAACACTCCTCTTCTCTCCCCCATTACACGTCCTGGGTATGATGTTAAACTACACCCGCGTCCTGCGTATGACAATAAACTAGATCTGCGTCCTGGGTATGATGATAAACGACATCTGCGTCTTGGGTATGACGATAAACTAGATCTGCGTCCTGGGTATGACGATAAACTACATCCGCGTCCTGGGTATGACGATAAACTAGATCTGCGTCCTGGGTATGACGATAAACGACATCCGCATCCTGGGTATGACGATAAACGACATCCGCGTCCTGCGTATGACGATAAACTAGATCTGCGTCCTGGGTATGACGATAAACTAGATCCGCATCCTGGGTATGACGATAAACTAGATCCGCATCCTGGGTATGACGATAAACGACATCCGCATCCTGGGTATGACGATAAACTAGATCCACATCCTGGGTATGATGATAAACGACATCCGCATCCTGGGTATGACGATAAACTAGATCCGCGTCCTGGGTATGACGATAAACTAGATCCGCATCCTGGGTATGACGATAAACTAGATCCGCATCCTGGGTATGACGATAAACGACATCCGCATCCTGGGTATGACGATAAACTAGATCCGCGTCCTGGGTATGACGATAAACTAGATCCGTGTCCTGGGTATGACGATAAACGACATCCGCGTCCTGGGTATGACGATAAACTAGATCTGCGTCCTGGGTATGACGATAAACGACATCCGCGTCCTGGATATGACGATAAATGACATCCGCGTCCTGGGTATGACGATAAATGACATCCGCATCCTGGGTATGGTGATAAACTACATCCGCATCCTGGGTATGGTGATAAACTAGATCCGCATCCTGGGTATGGTGATAAATTACATCCGCGTCCTGGGTATGATGATAAACTACATCCGCGTCCTGGGTATGGTGATAAACTACATCCGCGTCCTGGGTATGGTGATAAACTACATCCGCGTCCTGGGTATGACGATAAACTAGATCCGCATCCTGGGTATGACGATAAACTAGATCCGCATCCTGGGTATGACGATAAACGACATCCGCATCCTGGGTATGACGATAAACTAGATCCGCATCCTGGGTATGACGATAAACTAGATCCGTGTCCTGGGTATGACGATAAACGACATCCGCGTCCTGGGTATAACGATAAACTAGATCTGCGTCCTGGGTATGACGATAAACTACATCCGCGTCCTGGATATGACGATAAATGACATCCGCGTCCTGGGTATGATGATAAACTACACCCGCATCCTGGGTATGGTGATAAACTACATCCGCATCCTGGGTATGGTGATAAACTACACCCGCATCCTGGGTATGGTGATAAACTACATCCGCATCCTGGGTATGGTGATAAACTACATCCGCATCCTGGGTATGATGATAAACTACATCCGCGTCCTGGGTATGATGATAAACGACATCCGCATCCTGGGTATGACGATAAACGACATCCGCGTCCTGGGTATGACGATAAACTAGATCTACGTCCTTGGTGTGATGATAAATGACATCTGCATGCTGGGTATGACGATAAACTACATCCGCGTTCTGGGTATGACGATAAACTACATCCGCGTTCTGGGTATGACGATAAACTACATCCGCGTCCTGGGTATGATAAACTACATCCGCGTCCTCGGTATGACAATACACTACACCCGCATCCTGGGTATGACGATAAACTACATCCGCGTCCTGGGTATGATGATAAACTACATCTGCGTCCTGGGTATGACGATAAACTACATCCGCATCCTAGGTATGATGATAAACTATGTCCAACAGCAAGAAAGGCCTCAGATGGCGTTTTCAGAAAAATGATGTTGCCAGCTATACGTTTTTGAAACAATAATGTTGCCAGCTATACGTTTTTTGTAAAAAAATAATGTTGCCAGCTATACGTTTTTTGGGAAAAAAATAATGTTGACATTAAATGACCTACAGTGGTTGATATGCCATAAAACCCAACCATCTGATCAGGAGGTTTTGAGGAGCGTGGAACCACCTCTTTATTGCTGGTGTTCCCAGGTCCACCTTGACCCGGGGTGGTAGCACCTGTTAGGGTCCCAGCTATGGGCAAATAGTGAACTCCTAGTTTTTCCAGATCTTACCCACGTCCTGGGTATGGCGATAAACTACATCCGCCTCCTGGGTATGGCGATAAACTACATCCGCTTCCTGGGTATGACGTTAAACTACACCCGCATCCTGGGTATGACATTAAACTACACCCGTGTACTGGGTATGACGATAAACTACATCCACGTCCAGGGTGTGACGATAAACTACGTCCAACAGCAAGGAAGGAATCAGATTGTGTTTTCAGAAAAATAATGTTGCCAGCTGTACGTTTTTGAAACAATAATGTTGCCAGCTATACGTTTTTTTGGAAACAATAATGTTGCCAGCTATACGTTTTTTTCGGAAAAAATAATGTTGCCAGCTATACCTTTTTGAAACAATAATGTTGCTAGCTATACATTTTTTGGAAAAAATAATGTTGCCAGCTGTACGTTTTTGAAACAATAATGTTGTCAGCTATATGTTTTTGAAACAAATAATGTTGCCAGCTATACGTTTTTTTTGGAAGCAATAATGTTGCCAGCTATGCCTTTTTTTGGAAACAATGATGTTGCCGGCTGTGCGTTTTTTTGGAAAAAATAATGTTGCCAGCTATACCTTTTTGAAACAATAATGTTGCCAGCTATACGTTTTTTGCAAAAAAAATAATGTTGCCAGCTATACGTTTTTTTGTAAAAACATAATGTTGCCAGCTATACGTTTTTTTGTAAAAACATAATGTTGCCAGCTATACATTTTTTGGAAAAAAATAATGTTGCCAACTATACGTTTAATTGTACTGTATATATATATATATATATATATATATATATATATATAACTTAATTTGGCATTAGATGACCTACAGTGGTTGATATGTCATAAAACCCAACCAACCAATCTCCCCCATTACTTTTGTCCTCTTTTATATTCTACCTCGATTGAACCAGGTGGGCTGATGGGGATTTGCCAATCAAGTTCTAACCTGTCTGAAACAAGGATTGTCAATTTCAGAATGGAATGATTCTTTACTTTGAGACACAAAGACTGTAAGAGAATTAAATGTTTTCCACTTCAGATTAGAATTACTGTTTCAGTCTTCCTATTATAAGAGTATTTTTTTGATTTGTTTAAATTTTGAGCTTATCTACTGATATCACTATTTTACTACTAGTTCAATAGACTACTAAAATACTACTTGTTTGCCTGTGAAAAATGTAAACATATATGTGAGTTTGCATATTTACATAGAAATCAGTTTTCTAAAGAATGTTGCAGGTGGTTTATTGGCCTGCAAACAGAGAATTGAATGATGGAAGACAACAGAAAACAATACAAAGACTTGAGTCAAATAAATATATTGACAAGTTTATTTTCATTAGAAAAATACATTAACAAAAATAAGGTTACAGTGCACTGGGCAATAATATCTAAATATGTTCATTTAGAGGATGAGAAAGACAGTTTTGGTAGTTATTGAATAGCGTTGTCTTGAAAAGACAGTTTTCTGGCTCTTGAGAATTATGGTCTTGAAAAGCACCGTCAATTGGATATCATTGCTCTTCGCCAGGATGGCTGACTGGAGGGGAAGGCAATGATCATGGTCAGCTAGAAGTGTGGGCCAGCTGTCTGCTGCAGGAACAGTGTTATTTTACTTTTTGCCTACTTTAAACAACAATTAATCAATCTCACCCTGGGTATAATATATATATATATATATATATATATATATATATATATATATAAAAGTGAGTAGTGAAGTCAATACTCAGAGGCGACAGGCTGTTTCATGCTAGACGCAATCATCATGCTGCCTGACGATTGCATCTAGCATGAAACAGCCTGTCACCTCTGAGTATTGACTTCAATGTTCACTTTTATATTTACATATACTCTTTCTCTGATATTGAGCACTTTATCCCATAAATATAGCACACCTTAAAACTATATATATAAAATCACTATTGTGTATTGAAGCAGTAATCCCTCAATTATACATGTTTTATTAAAGATGACAGACAAGACAATGTGATCCTTTAATTTTCCAACAAGGGTTTTCTTTTTGGGACACACAGTGTGTAGAAACTCTCCATATATTCTGTAATTCTGAGAACTTTCAGCTATACTTTTAGCAGTTATCTAGGATGATTTTTTTTTTTTTCCTTTTTAACTGGATGTATGGTTTGTGTGTATGTATCTAGGGTAATAGGGATGTTTTATTTTCTGAACACAGTCAGCATATTGTGGCCGTGTTCATAGTTAATATTAGTGAGTGTTGGCTTTTTCATTTTTCATAGCCACAATAACACTACTGCATAGAGCAAGTTTTCATGTATAAAACACTCTTTTTCTACATCCTCATGACTGGTCATATAGTTTTCCAAGCAATGAACAAGAGCCTTCATGCTGTACTCATAAAGCTATGCACCATTGGAAGCCACATAATTTCTCAAACACGTCGCTGTTACCACAGCTGGAGGGCATCAGTTATTATCTCATTGTTCTTGCATAAGTGAAATTATGAGAATAGGCTCAAAGGAGAAAAACATAAAGAAAGAAAGAAAAAAAAGGAAGAATAGAAAGTTCGATCAAAGATGAATAATTAAAAACTGGAAGACAGTGGAAGATGGAATAAATCCTGGATGGAGTGAAGAAGAATTAAAAGGCAGAACAAGAAAGTAAATAACAAATAAGGGACTTGTTGTGATATCTTCTAGTCTGTGACAAAAGCGTTCCCTCTGTGCTGAGTGATGACTGACTTATTAGTAGTTGCCCAACTGTAGAATAGGGTAAGTCCATTTTGTCACTAGACTTCCTGGTTCTTTTTAAGCTGATTTAGATTTGTACTTCATCTTCATTCTGATCTTCCAACTCTATATCAGATTTGTGTGAATTATCCCCCACAGTTTCTTTTACTATTATGTTCACTTTCTCCATTTTGTCCTTTCCTTCTTTTCAGATTTCTCCTCTTCTTTCATCTTGATTTCTTTGTTATCAATTCTAGGTCTTATATGATTTGAATGAGCCAATAAATTTTGTATGCTTGTTCCTATTATAGTCGTATTATGTCACTTTTGTGCAATAAAGTTAGCTTTTTTAGGACCTTTTTTTTCTTCCACATTTTTTATTTGCTGAATAGAAAATTGTATAGGTGATCTAACTTGTCTTCCCATCAATGCAAAGGGACTTTTAAATTTGACTGATTCCATTTAAATTAATTATTCGTTTTCCATAACCCCACAATGAGTTCTATCAATTCACTATACTCTGGCATATATCTGCTATAAAAATTGGCTAACCCTGAAAAAGGTTGCAGTTCTTTTTTATTTTAGGTGTAGATACCTATGCTGTTTTCTTTATCAAATTTGGTCTGTTGAAATTCTATATTTGGAAATCTGGTATCCCAGATAGGTTATTTAGTTACAATTTAACACACATTTATTCTGGTTTATAGTCAACCCAACATTTTTTAATTTGTTTAAATCATAATCTTTGTTTTGTTTTAACTCTTTACTTGTAACACCAAAATATATATCATCTTGATAGATGATTATATTCTTAATATAACCATTTAAATTTTTAATGACTCTTTGAAAAATAACACTTGCTGTTTTTACACCATAAGGCATATGCTTCCATCTGAGTAAGCCTATTGTAAAGTTAATCATAGTGACCACTTTAAATTTCTCAATTTGTATTTTGCTATAGGCAGACTTGAGTTCAATTTTAGCAAAGTATTCAATTCCCAACAACTCAGTTTCAATGTTAGGAATAGGGAAGGAATCGGAGCATATTTTGTGGTTTACTCCTGTTTTGTAATCCCCACGTATCCTTAAATCTCCATCCAGTTTTCATAACACAACATTGGGTGAGGCTTGTCACAGAATAGAGCTTTTGAAGAAGGATTTTCCCATTTAATTTCCCTTGCTATGGGCATTATTACATCTGTCATATAATAATACCATTGTTCACAGACAGAACAGAATAGCTGAAAGGAAAAGAATGACAAACATGCTTTATTCTCAAAGAGACTTTTATACTAATAAGACCTACACAAAATTATATATACACATGTTCTATGCAGAGAATAGTATATCACATATATCTATACAGAAAAGTAGAGTGTAAGGAGAAACAAACGGAAGGGTCTTACATATAATATGGAGATACTCATGTGTCTGGAGGAGTCATGTTTAGGACACCAGATGCAAACAAGCTAGATTCATCTGTGTCCTAGGTGAGGACATATTCCACAAATGGGAAACAGTCAGTCTTGGATTTCTCCAAATTGAGGACAGTGAGCTAGGGTTTCTTTTTATATGTGGGAAAATATATCCCCAAAGGGAAACAGCACCATGATCTTTGTAAGCTGCTAGGGAGGCAGATTTAGCCTTCGCCATGCCATAGGGCACCCAAGGAAAGCAACCTACAGTTTGGATGCTGTAAACAAACTGAATTTGACTGCTGCTTTTGTCATTATTTGAAGCATTTCTAAGCATCTGTCATGTGACCTATATGATTTATCTCTATCAAAGAGAGATAAGCACCTTCTGTATCCTTAAATACTATAGTATACTTAATCTTCATAATCTCACTATCGTTGTTTTCATAAAGCAACAATGAGTGAGGTCTAATTTATCAACCCACAAACAGGGAAGTCGTCATTATGTTTTAAGAATGCAAAACACTTTGTGGACTTGATCCAAGGGGAACTCATCCATAACAATTGTATCATAATCTTTGACAAAATGAGCCTTTTTACCAGGCTTCCTACAGATGAGGCTATATTGGTAGTAGGAAACCAACTGGAATCAGACTCCTCTTTTAAAGATTGTATTCAAATCCTGATAGAAAAAAACTGATAGACAACATTCTTTGGACAAGGGTTTGATATATACCACAGTTTGTTTACACATTCACCATTTTCACCACTGTTGGGTAAAAAATATTTTGAAGAATTGGCTTCAGAAATGGCACCATGAAAGCAAACAGTATGGCTGAATTATGTCAATATCTCAGTATGCATCTTCATACTCTGGTCTTACCAGGAAGTTATAGCAATACTACTGGACCATATGAACTAAGTAAAACCTTTGATCCAGTTTATGACAGAAGAAGGATCAGCTATCCCCCCTGGATGTTCTCATAGGACACACTGGGAATCAATTCAAGTCATCTACATATTAGAAGACAAACTTCACTGTATAATACCTTAATTTCAGTTTTTTGGTGTGATATACTATAGTAACATTATTGTGTCAGGCTTTGTTAAACTTATTAAAAGTTTGTAAAATAATCAGATGAATTCAAGTGAGACTTTTTAAGCAAGTTAACTCCGACTAATGTTTATTTGAAGGATTTCCAGAAGTTAATAAGAAATTTATTCACAATGTTTGTACAACACATTTTTCAATGTATAGGAACAAGTACTGACTTCATATACACTGTGGGGAAAAAACTTTGCAATGCATTATCTTCTCTCTTCTCAACGATTCTTTTACTGTTCTCTTTCCTTAATAAAGTTTTATTTTGCTCATATTCTTATGCACTCAGTAACCCCTTGCTTAGTGGCTGTATTGCCTTGTTTGGGATTAAATGAGTAAAATGAACATTACTTAGTATAATAATATAATTATTTTTCTATTAGCTGTTATGTTACATTGAGCACTGTTTTCTTTTTTTTACTACCAGCACTCACTGTGTACTATTTTGCTTTTATATTTTGACAGTTAGATAAATAGATATATTAACATAAACAGACTAAGATAGATTATCAGATAGACTGACATAATCAGACTGAGATAGATAGATGAACATTAGCAGACTATGATAGTTTAGATAAACATTAACAGACCGTGATAGATAGACAAATAGATGAACATTAACAAATTGTGATAGTTACATAGATCCATAGATGAACATTAACAGACTGTGATAGATAGACAAATAGATAAACATTAACAGACTGTGATAGATAGACAAATAGATAAACATTAACAGACTGTGATAGATAGACAAATAGATGAACATTAACAGACTGTGATAGATAGACAAATAGATGAACATTAACACACAGAGATAGATAGATAGATAGATAGATATATAAACATTAACAGACTATAATAGATAGGCAGATAGATAGATACATGTGTTGTTGAATCCTTTTTTCTAATGTATATTACCACACAAGCTTTGGAATATCCTTTTTCAAAAATATATCTACTACACTTGCCAATATTTGGAATATTAAGCACATAATTGTAAGTCAATAAAAAGATTTTACATTAGCCAGGCTTTAGGAAATATTATTTATCTTATCTTCTCATAAAATTTGATATTTTTTTTGTGGAAATATTCTGAATGTGTAAAACGTTCAGTATATTTATCTATTTTCATAAAGAAAATGAATAATGCAAAAATTATCTTCCTATGACTGCCATGCCTACTCCCTCATGAAGATAATATTCTTATAAAATTAGATGGACGATGAATGAGATTAAATCATCGAATTGATCTACATTAACATTTTATTTTAGCACTGAGAATCTGAGTTCCATTGTTAAATTTGGAAGAATCTTAAAGTCAAAAAAAAATTCATAGCTGTCAGTTGCAATCAGATATTGTTAAAGATGATAAATTTATAAAATTATTTGGTGACCATATTATTATTATAGTTTGGTTTGCTTGTTTTGTTTTGTGGCATATTAACCTCAATGGGTTATTTAATGCTAACAAAATTTTTATTTCTGGTAATATTTTCTTTTTTCAAATATTTATTGCTGATACTAATATATTTCACAAAGTATTTCTGGCATTAAAATCTATTTTTAGATTTTCATAGTGTTTTGAGTCAGGTTGTGGGGTCAACAATTTTCCCATAGCTGGGAGGCTAACAGGTGCTACCACCCCAGTTCAGGGTGGACCTGGGAACACCTGCAATTAAGAGGTGGTTCCACACTCCTCAAAACCCCTGATCAGAGGCCTTGCTGTTGGACATAGTTTATCGTCTTACCGAGGACACAGATGCAGTTTATTGTCATACCCTGGATGGATTATTATTATAGCAATAGCTTTATTACTCATGTGGATATAATTAACTTATAGGTAAATGATTTTGTTCCCTGAATAAAAAGTTAGTCTTGCCATTACAGCAGACTATTGATCAAATGTGTATTTAAATTTTGTTATTGTGATTATTACTTATAGATCAACTAAAAACAAATACAACCACAAGTTATAACAGGCAAATAATGAACAAATAAACAATATTGTTTTGTTTAAAATAACAATAATATATTTCCACAAAAATAACAATTTTTAGAAAAGGGAGTAAGTGTATTTGTGTATGATAATGTATGGTGTATGTTTTCTTGTCAGTGTTTGACAGTTTTGTCTAAATTACATGCTGGGCAGCAGCTGTTCAGGGAACAGAAAAATGAGAAAACAGAAAGATATTTTAAACCTTTAATGTGTTCTTAGTCACATGACTATATGTCTAAGGGAGGTAATTTATTTCTCCCATAGATATGTTTATTTTAACTTTTATTTTCATTGTTCCTTGTACTTTTGGTTACTACAGCGTCATGTTCCACAATTGCAACATAAAACAATGACCTTGACTGAAATAAAATATTGGTAACATTGAAAAAGACTACAGTAAAAGAGGAAATAATATTTTTGAATAATACCAATTGCAAACAATTAAAGAAAAAATTCTGGCAAGCATTTTAGTCTTCAAATGTTAAATCTGTAAACATTTCTTTAGACAATAAATATATAACATTAAAACAATCTTAACCGTTACATAATACTTGATTACTGCAAGAATATACTGATGAAACCTGAGAAAATGAGTAAGATAATTTTAGTGAATAAATTCAACCATATTTTATACTGACAAAATTCAGATTATATTTACAAATAATTTTATACTTCTATTTTGAGTGAAGTCAAACACCATTGTGTTCCATTCTTCTCTGTCTCCCATGGTCTTCATTGGTTCTCAAATCATCACCATTTCTTAGCTGATTCACTTGTATTATTCAGTCCCATTGTTAAGTGTACGTGTTTAGGCTCCCACACAAGTTCTTTACTCAACAGCTCTTCATTCTTTCTCCAAATATGCCTAAAGAAATACACGATTCTAATCAGTAGTGATTCTGTCACACTTTCCAGTTTTCCTTGGAGCTCTTTCTTTGTTTTGTGTTCTTTATATAGTTAACTAAGTATAGCCCCAAGCATCCTTGTATATGATCTGGCAAGCTTAGCACTCATCTTCCTTGTTAAACTCAAATTTTCTTTAATCTGGTATGAGGCCAAATAACACATGAGTAATAAAGCCATTACTATAATAATAATGTTGTCACAAAATAATTGTATCAATTTAATTTTTCTAACAATATTTGATTGCAACTGACAGCTCTGATTGTTTTTTAACTTTAAGATTTTTCTAATTTTAACAATGGAACTCAGATTCTCAGTGCTAAAATAAAATGTTAATGTAGATCAATTTGATGATTTAATCTCATTTATTGTTCATCTAATTTTATAAGAATATTATCTTCATGAGGGAGTAGGCATGACAGTCATGGATTGATTGAATAATTTTTATGAATTATTAACCTTTTGCTGGTTATTTAATGCCAGAAATTATTTATAGATAGATTTGTTTGGAGATAATAATGATTTACTGATACAAGTTCTACTAATTAACCTATAGCTCGGGACAGAAGAGGTGGATTCATAGCCTCCAACATCTCTCATACAAGCTGGATGTGGCAAGCCTCTCCCTGCCCTATCACTATGTATATAGAAAGTGCTCAGATGAACTACATTCCTTGGTTCTGTCATGTCTAATCTTCATGGCTAGAACCTGTCATGCCACTTACATTGTAGTAAACAACCCACATTTCCCCCATATTCCAACAGTGGGAATTAATTTCCACTTGAAAATCTTCTTCACATGAACCACTTGTCTGTAGAACAGATTCCCAAGAGAATGCTTCCCCACTCACTACATTCTTAACCTGTTCAAGTCCAGAGTTAACCATTATCATCCTCTCCTATCCATATAAACTACCTCTTAACATAATCTTTTACCTCGAGTGGCCTCCAGGCCTTGTACAGGGTGAATCTTACTCTTGAAAAAAACACTTTCCCAAGGATATTTGCATATTTGGGGATATAAATCAACTGTAAAAATTAGCCCTCTAATTTTAAATTTTGAGCCATTATCCAGTATATCACCCCCACGTGCAAGCTTACAGCACCTGGTATTCACAAGCAGTCCCTGGGTACTGACCAGGCTCGATGTTGCTTAACTTTGGTGATCATACATGCACCAGTGTTTCAACACGGCCAAATTGTTAGATTCCCTGGGAATAATGAACTTACTTTACATGAGCAATGATCTGATTTTTCTATCTTGCACAGACACAAATATCACTGATTTGTTTTTTACCATTCTTTTCTCTCACATCATCTTTATCAGTTCTTCACTCATCAAACAAATATTGTTTCTTATCTGAGCCACATATTTTTTAGTCAGTGTCCCTCGTATCCATTTTCCATGTTTAGGCTATAACAAGAGTACTTCTTTCCTCCTCTAAATGTATCTAATGAATTGAAGTCTTCTAATCCATAATGATTTATTACACTGCTGTATACTGTTGGCTCTCCCACATTTTTAAAAAATAACCGGAGGAAGAAACTTCACTTAAAGGGACAGGTCACTGTTGTGTAGCTGACTCAGCATCAAAAAGGCCTCAAAAACAGAAAAAGAAACATGCTATCCATAGCTAAGATATCTGTGATCAAAGTGTAACATCTGTTCAAACAGCAGCC
Source organism: Acanthosepion lycidas (assembly GCA_963932145.1). NCBI lineage: Eukaryota > Metazoa > Mollusca > Cephalopoda > Sepiida > Sepiidae > Acanthosepion > Acanthosepion lycidas. The sequence continues at coordinate 125,334,436 of OZ010573.1, forward strand.
ACCCACTGACTCACAGAGGCAGCAGCTCCAGCCAACTGTCACCAGTAGCAAAAATAATGTGATAAACAGTCCACCACTCTTCATTGCCTGCAAAACTATCCTTTTCAGAACAACACTCTTCATTGTCTACAAAATTATCCTTTTTCGGGCAACACTCTTCATCATCAACAAAACTGTCCTTTTCAGGACAGCACTCTTCATCGTCTACAAAACTGTCCTTTTCAGGACAACACTCTTCATTGTCTACAAAAAATATCTTTTTCAGAACAATACTCTTCATCATCTATATTGTCTACAAAACTGTCCTTTTCAGGACAACACTCTTCATCATTCACAAAACTGTACTTTTCAGGATAACACCCTTCATTGTCTCCAAAACTGTCCTTTTCAAGACAACACTCTTCATCATCCACAAACCTGTCATTTTCAGGACTACACTCTTCATCGTCTACAAAACTGTCCTTTTCAGGACATCACTCTTCATTTTCCACAATCCTGTCATTTTCAGGACAACACTCTTCATTGTCTACAAAACTGTCCTTCTCAGAACAATGCTCTTCTCACATTCTACATGAATATGCAGAAATTTTTTGCTTAGTGTACTCTCACCATATTTTGTCAATGTATTTTCTTTAATGGCAATAAACTTGACAATATATATTTTTTACTCAAATCTTTGTTTTGTTGTTGTCTTCTGTCTTTCAGCATGTGCTTGCAGCCCAATATATCACCTACAACTGCACTTTTTAGTTTTCTGTTGAGCTTCTTGTTTGTTTTGTGTTCTTCCATTATACACCAAGTGCAGCCCTAAGCATCCATGTTGATATTCTGTCAAGAGAAACCAATAATTTTAGATATTAAAAATATGAGTCTTTCAAGCACAAATCAAAGAAGCAATTTAATTTTTTGAGGAAAGACATTTTTATGAAACATCTTTATATTTTCATTTAACCTTTTTATCAACAATACAGACTATATTTTTTCATGTCAGGTTTTGACATCAGCCCACGTCCACCTTGGAAAGGTCCAGATATGAAACCTAAAGATCTTGAGAAGGCATTTTATGCCTTTGTTTATGGTCACAGTCCATCCACCTCAAAAATGGCCAGGTCTGTTTCAGCCATTCGCAGTCATTGGGGAACAGTTTCAAGAAAAAGGAAATCATACCTGACCAGATCTCTTGACTGGAACCAAACAAAATCTTCCATGGAAAATGATCGACAGCAAATATCTGTAAGTATATCCAGTCAGTCAACATAAAATAATTATTGATTCAATAAAATCATCCTTCTGATATTTTTATAAGATTTTATTAAAAGATTTTTTCAACAAATTAAATAAAAGCCTTAAATGTAAGATTTATTGATGTTTTATGAACATGTCAAATATTTATTTACATTGTTGAGACTGTTGTTCTCATCTTTATTGCCATATTCACAATGTTTCAGCCAATATACACTCTGACTTTCTTCCAGTAATTGGAATATGAAACTGAACCCTTTATTTCGTCCACCAGGGTAGATTGTTCTAGTTCCACGTACCATGCCTCTTCTGGATGTCTCAGATATCTCCATTTAACTCAATTCTTCAAGTTTTGCTTACCAATGATTCATTGAACTTCACTGAAATCACAATTCTTTGGTTCAACTCACTGGATCCAACCAACGCTTTTATCCACTGGGCTATGTGTCCTTGAGGATATCAGGGTATGATTTTTTCGTGCATATGGTCTTAATGTCTCAGTAATCATTTTTTTACTAGAGCTAATATTGCAATTTTTGTTGTTATTATTGTTTTTCTGTAGCATTCCGTATTACTGGTCCTCATATTGTATTCCTTGCTATGCTTGGCTACCTGGGGAGATTTTTGTGGCTGATAAGCAAACAGTTTAACTATTTTCCAGTGATGTTCTTTGTCTATTATTTCCACCTCATCCCACAGGATGTGTTGATAACCCTTCTCCCTCCATATGTGGTCAGCTACAAGGCCCAAGAGCCAATCAAGGCAGAAGGTTACAGTGTGATATTTCATGAGCATATGAAATGGCAAGACATGAAGTACATTGAGCTATGCAGGAAAGATAACAGTCAGCCCTAGAATTGAAGTGATTACGAAAAATTTCAGATGAAAGTCTATTCCACAAAGCAACAATTTTGTGAAAGAAACTGTCCAAGTGGAACTTACTTCTTACTAACAGAATGTGAAGGGAATGGAGATGAATCACATTTGTGTATATGGCATGGTGGGTCCCATTTCTAAAGGTTAGGGATGGTGGGTCTCGTGTCTAAAGGTTAGAGCTGGTGGGTCAAACTTCTATAGGTTAGGGATGGTGGGTCTAAGGATTGTAGCTTATCAGAACACATGCCATGGAATTAGTGATAGAGCAAAAAGAAACTTACAATGTTTTGCTTGTGAGAAAGGGGTTTTCATTAAGCAAAGATTAATACATCACCCACAATTTACAGAGATACTTTTGATTCTATCAAGACAGTCAAGTGAGGACTGGAAAGCCAGATATAGCATCAATACTCCTTTTTTGAACTGATTTGACTTTTGTAAAGATAGTTGTGGCACAGTGGATAACAGCTTGGAACGAGAAATCGGATAATTGAGTTTGAATTCCAGTCTGGTTCATTACTTTAACTTATGCACAAATACCTTTGGGAAAGGTATGAATCTAACTTTTCTCCTCCCCTAGCTATCGGGGAGGAGAAGAGATGGATGCCACACAAGGCTATAGGACAGACAGAGTCCTATAGCCTTGTGTGGCAACCAATCTACCACAGAAAGAAACAGCAACCAACTGCAAGAAAATCTTCTGTCTAGATAGTCAATTCTGAATCGAAAGAAACATGATCACTCAAGCATGTATCATATAGAGCACTTAACTGAAAGATAGATTATAGCAGGGGGAGTCAGAAAGTTCCTGGAGTGGTACAATGAAATGACCATTTTTCCAGCATCTTTAGTAACATATCATAGGTATGAGCTCCACTTGAGGTCTGGGGAGAGTTTCTATCCCAGTAGATATTCCAGGCAAGGGGGCCTCCTCGAGAGAAGATACATGATAGGTGAAAGTTCAGAGGGAGGTGATAGAATGTTACTAGTTTGGTTTTGGCCAGATAAATTTTACCAGTGAGCCAGCAGGGTGAAGTAAGAAGAGAGATAGACTGCTAGGTTCTGATTTTCTAGATTTGGAGGTGCACCTATAAATTTTTGTATGATCCACATAGACACTCACTAATTATACAGAGCATTTCCAAATTTTTAAACAATATTTGATCTAAATTCTCACTGGTAAAATATTTCTACCATTTAAGGAATTATAAATCTAAAAATAATAATGAATTTCAGATGAGACTGTTTTTCTGTCATTATGAAAGGTGAATGTGAAAATAAAAATGTAGACAATCATAGCTCGCCAAAGATTTCTTTTCTTTTTCCTATATGTGAATTGATTCTTGTTGCCTTCTCCATAGTTTTGAATTCTGTTCTCTTCCTGTATTGGCTCCCACCCAAGGCTACAAAACCCAGCCTACCCTGCTATTTAATTCATAGCTAGTAGTAAAAGAGATGGATTCTTGCCTTGTGCAAAAGCTAATGGAACCTACTAGGCCAGAATTTGAACCCAGCATGCATATTCAAATTTTTGAACTGATACCTGTTAAACTACTCCCAAATTTCTTATTATAAAACATGCATACAATTTTATACAATAGCCTCCCATCATTTGCATGAATCTGCTCTAATGCCCCAAGCAGATAATTATAAATGTAGATATTACTAGACCCTATATTTAATGTTTTTCTAATATATATATATATATATATATATATATATATATATATATATATATATATATATGATAAAGTTTTAGGTAAGTAAGAGATTTGTGATAATTATTAATATGATTGATTGATTTGCTTTCTACAGCTTGTCAACCGATTGCAGGTTATTTAAAGCCAGACAATATTTTTAGATTGTAAGAATTTGTGGTGAGGATAATAATGGTTTAGTAATACAAGTTTTACTAATTAATCCATAGCTGGGGTGGAGAAGATTCATACTTTTCTCAATAGTATTTGCATGTAAGTAATTACAATGAACTCAACTGGAATAAGAACTCGGCTCTCTGATTATCAATTTCAAGTTCAATCCTCACTGAGTACTCCATACTTTCAGCCTTGTAACCCATATGTAAACTATGCTTACTAAATCACTATAAAAATATAGTGTAATAAAAATTCTTTCTTTTTATCTACCATGTCCTTTCAAGACATAAGCGATCATGGCTCTCCACCTCCCTCTATCCCTTGCGGCTTTCAACAAGTTCCTTCCTTTTGCTTCCTCCCCCAGACCACATTCTGTCATCCACTTGCTTAATTGTGTCACATGTTGCTTTCCTCTGTCTCTCTTTTCTTCTATTCAACCCATGAGTATCAGATTCTCCAGGCCTCCTTTCTCATTGTGTGTCTCAGAAACTTTAGTTGCTTCTTCCTGATATTAAGTATAAGCCTCCTCCTTGTTTGCATTCTCTCTAAGACCTCACGCTCAGTCCAGTAGAAGGAGTAAAAATTATGTAGCCAATAGAAGATTTGTTCTTATTGTAGATCTTAGTAATCCTGGCATAAAATTTCTTTTTTTTTTTATCATATTAACTGAGAACTTTCAGCCTTTCTTTTAAAGAAAGTCTATTATAGATTCTCTTTGGTATATCCAGATTACCAGCACTATTATTCTTCTACTCTGGGAGCCTTATTTCAGAAAATGTCTGAGGAATTGTGTGTTTCTTGTATTGTCTGCAGGTAACAGAATTTGTGAAAAAATGAACTGAAGCTAATTGAGACAACTTTATCTGTTTTATTCACGTTATTTACACTTTGAATATTGTTCTTGTCTTTGTTGTCATTAACACAATATTTTCAGCTGTTGTGTTCTCCAACCTTCATCAGGTGCTTATTGATCAGGATAATCTTCAGAGAATATTGAACTGAACCCTTTATTTAATCTGTTTAGATTGATCTCGTTCTGCCTCTGATGTCTACGGATATCTTGTCTAGTTCTTATTTTAGTACTGCTCAGTTATTGTGCGCCCTGTTTCCACAGGTAAAACAGAATTAGATTTGGCAGAAGAAAATAAGAACAGGATGACATATTGCTAAACATGGTCAGAGAAATGAGAAACATTCCTTGCTATAATGAGAAACTACATCCAGCGGCAAGGCTCTGATCAGGAGATTGGAGTGTTTGAGAAGCCTGGAACCACCTCTTAGTTGCTGTTGTTCCTAAGTCCACCCTAACCCAGGGTGGTAGCACCTGTTAGGGTCCCAGTTAAGGACAAATAGGGAACAAAATGCTATAAAAATATAAAAATACATTTTTTATAATAAACATACCAGCAAAATATTTTTATATAAAAATGACCAACCATAGAAATCTGTAGTGAAATTACCAACAATACATTTTATAATAGAATGACCAACAATACATTTTATAACAAAATAACCAACAATGCATTTTATCTTTAGTTGAAGGCATACAATTGCATTCAAAATATATTTAGATGAAGGCACAAAATTGTTCAAAATATTTAAATTTTGGCATTAAATAACCCATAGAGATTGATATGCCATAAAACAAAATCAACCAAACAAAAACAATCTACCCCCATAGATTAAATAACAGTTTCAGTTGTAAATTCAGTTGTGGATTCCGCGTGAAAAATTGGTCTCCAATAAATGACAAACACAAGTATTTAAGCTAAGAAATTAAATGTATTTACTCAAAATACCAAAGGTAATGCTGTTAGTAAAATCCAGGAACGCCGGTTAGTATTAATCAAAGATCGCTATATAAAGACTTGAAGTAAACTTCCTTAGAGTCAGGCGTCCTTGTAACTGACTTCTCACGTCAACTCAATCACTGTCTATTTACTTTCCACCCTGTTCCTCTACTTGTTCCTCTACTCTCATCTCTGACTGACTGTGGCTATTTTATGGCAGCAGGACGAGTCCATTTATATCAGAAAAGGGTGGATCCCATAACACCCTCCTCCTTAGATCCCTTTTGGTGGGGAGTTAATATTTTTGTCTCTTGCGGTTGATGAAAAATTGCAGGAGCAACTTTTATTCCGAATGGTAGTCTGTTGAACTTGTACAACCTTTTGTGCGTATTAATGCAAAGGATTTTCAAACTCTCTTCTTGTACTGGGATTTGTAGATAAGCCTCACTAAGATCTATTTTTGAAAATATCTTACCGCTGTTGCGCTTTGTAAATACCTCCTCTGGGCTCAGTAGTGGGTAATGGTGGTCTTTTATTGCCTTGTTGAGTCCCATCGAAAAATCTGCGCATACGCGAATTTCTCCTGACTTCTTTTTTACGTAAACCACAGGCGCAGCCCACTCATTAAACTCTGTTTTAGATACAATCCCAGTTTGTTCAAGTCTCTCCAATTCTTTGTCTATTTTTTCTGTAGTAGCAAACGGTACATTTCACTTCTTTCTGAAAATTGGTTGGACGCTTTCTTTTAATTCTATTTTGGCCTTAAATTTGTTGCATCGTCCCAACCCACTTGAAAATACCTCAGGAAATTGCTTGTATAATTCTTCCTTCAATTTTATGGTATCTGATGGTTCAATCTCTAACTTTTTGCAAAACGAGTTGATAGGTAGATCCCAAATGTTGAATTTATGCATCCAGTCGATACCTACTAAATTTTCAGTATCTTTCATGACGTATATCTTAAGTTTTTTTGTTTTGCCGTGAAATTTAACATTCACTATTATTTCTTCCTCAAATTTTATTCGTTTGCCTGTAACTGACTTGGCAATTTTTTGAGTGTGTAACATGGTAGGTCTGTCTGTAAGTTGATTATCGTGAGGTCGGAACCCAAATCCAGTTGTAATTTAATCTTTTTGTTTAAAAATTCCAGTTCTACCTATTTCCTTACATTGGTGCTGTCATCATTATTCATTCTTCTAGCTCTTATTCTATTAGTATCTTTTCTATTTCTACATTGGGATGCCTTGTGGCCTTTTTTTCCATATTCATGACAGTTTTTATATCTGAAGCGGCAATCCTTGTTCCAATGTAATCCTCCACATCGATAACATGCTGATGGAGGGGGCTTATATTTGTTTTGATATCCGTCATAATTTGTCCTGTATGTTGAATTTTTTCTCTTATCATAATATTTTATTTTTCTTTCCGGGGAGGGTGAGAATCTTTTTTCATTGTCGTAAAATTTTAGTTTTCTTTCCGGGGAAGATCTTTTGGCAAGATATAATCCACAAACTTTGTATATTCTTCAGTTCCTAATTTTCTAAGCAATAGACGTAGCTTTTTTGCTTCTGTCCAATTTTGACAGTCTATATTAAAGATGTCTTCATGTCTTCTGAAGTAATCTCAAAAATTTTTGTCCTCATCTAGAGAATATTTGAAAATCTCTATGGTATTCCACACTGCGTCTTGCGAAAATGTTGCTTCTTTTTCAATATCTAATTGCTTGCTGCCCGCTACTTTCAATATTAGTTCCTGGAGCTCTGTTTGTCTATCTTGATTTTCCTTTTGCCTTTGTATTATTTGCTTTTGCCATTTTTCTTGTAGCTGTAACTGTTGATCATTTTGGTATTTCTGCATTTGTAATTGTTGCTCATTTTGGTGTTTTATCAGTTCTACCAACATATTATTAAAATCTTCCATGATAACTCAGTTTTATGTATTTTTACTCCTCAAAATTGTTTGTCGCTAATTTGTTGTTGAACGACGAGGGAAGAATTTTTCTTCTGTTGATTAATTTTTCCGCATGTGTTCGCCAAGTTGTTTGTTGTTAGACGTACGAAATTTGCTGTTTCATATCAGTAATATAAACAAAGCAATTTTTGGTATATGTAGCAATATACTGAGTGTAAATTAGATGTGGCACAATACTAAAGTATAGAGCACTGACTGAGGATCAAATGCACTACTTGCTAACTATTACATGTTGAAATTCCCCATTTCTTTATATATATATATATATATATATATATATATATAATGTCTTGAAAGGATATGAGCAACTTATTTCTTGAAAAATCAAAATCAAATTTTCTCTTAGACATCATAATAGAATAATTTTCTCTTAGACATCATAATAATTAGTATCATATGCAAACTTCATGTTTTATTGACACCTCAGTCAATGAATGCGGAATGTTTTCTTATAAGGAAACAGTTATTATTATCTTATTACCATTGCATTTACATATTTTAAATTACACAATTTAACCTGGTATCAAAATTAGGAGGAGGCACGGTAGAGTAATGGATAGTGGCTCGGACTGGGGAATTGGTGAGCCGAGTTCAAATTCCAGTCGAATCCATTACATTCACTTACGTACTAACACCCTTGGGAAATGTATAAATCCTTTTCTTCTCCCACCAACTACAGGTAAATAGCAGGACGGACCAGGTTCTATAGCCTTGGATGGCAACTGGTCTACCATAGAAAGAAATGGCAACCTCCTGTGGGGAAAAAAAAATCTGCTTCGTCAGTCATGTATTGAAAGATACATGATTGTCTAAGTGTGTAACATGCAAGGAACATAACTGACTAATAAATATATATTTATGGAGCTGTCATCAGTGTTTAATAGAGAGAATGAACCAAAAACTGAAAGTTTTATGTAGCGAGAAAAACATAATTGTTGTAGATTTTACAAAAGCAAATACTTAAAATGAAAAAATAAAATATGGGGTGAAATTAACGTCCAAAGCTTTTGACTTGGTTATTGGTTCAATTATCACTTAGAGAGAAAGCGTGAAAGAGATTCGTTTGAATCACGTGAAATTTGACTTAAAGTATCTTAAAGCTCTGCCATTTATAATGGCATTGTGCACTCTTTTTTCCTGTGTGCAATGTTTAGCATACAAGAAAAAATTTATACAATAAATTTCAATAATCAAATTGAATTGAAAATAATCAAACAATTTTTATAACAATAACTAACCAGATAGCAAACCCTCTTGGTAGCAGTACTCATTTTCAGTCTGATCTGGCTCTTGTAAGAGTAGAAAACGGTAGGTGCATTTACTTACTGGAGTGTTCAAGGGAAGCATCTTTCTTGCATATTTAGTGAGTTCCACTTAGTCTGGGGTGAGCTTAAGTTCCAATAGGCACACAATGCACATAGTCTCCCAGAAGGAACACCTGTTCATCCTGATAGTTTAAAAATTCAGGGTCAGCTCAATGATGAAGGAATATTAAATATGACCAGCCAGTTTTTCACTCACTAAGCTGTTAAAGCTAAGTCAGAAGAGAGATCATCTGCCAGGCTCTGAAATCTAGAATTTTAGAGGTGCACCCATACACTGTTGTATCAGAATAGATATCTACGATAGATCAGAACAGACTAAGGCAGATCATTATTGCAAAGTAGAAAGAAAGTTGGAACAAGAAGCAAGCCTTGGCAGGAAGCTTTAGAAGACTGGCCATTCAGGGACCTCTGTATTAATAAGGACTTAATAACAGAGAAGACCCTTACATTGATTCAATTTAATGCCTTTATCCACTGTGCCATGTGTCTTTGAGGATCTGTGTATGAATTTTGGGGTATTGTAAACCTAATGTCTTCAGCAACCATTTTTTACCAGTGTTCATATTGTACTTTTTGCTGTTATCATTCCATGTTTTTACCAGAGCTCATATTGCAATTTTTGCTGTTATTATCGCTTTTCTCTGGCACTCCTTATTATTGTTTCCAATATATGAATTCATTTCTATGCTTGGTCGAATCAAGAGATTTTTGTGGCCTAGTGTGCTGATTCCTTAAGGTTACAAATTTTCCAATGGTGTTCTTTTTCTATGATCTCAATCTGATTCCACAGTGATCTCCCTTTTCTCTCCATATATGGTCA
>OZ010573.1:125349333-125414333 GCA_963932145.1 Acanthosepion lycidas
AAGGTAGCTGTTCAAACCAGCAGCTGATTTGCAAGACCTATAGCACAGATGACAGATGTGCTCCAGTGTCTTCACAGGGTTAAATGGATGTTGCTGTGGTAGGTCATCCTTGTGTACCACAATATGCATCTTCAGTCCAGATGTTGATTCACGCACACACACACACACATATATATATATATATACATACAGGTATGCCTGTTTGTGTGTATGTTTTAATGTGTGTAACTATGCTAAAACACATGTATACAGGCACTCAATCATGCACACATGTGCACACATACACACACTAACTCCTAAATGTTTTTGTTTGACACATTTATATTTATGTCCTAAGTACATTTTCAAGTCCTATATAAACACTTTCCCCTTTTTTTCTTGTTTTAGTCTTTTGAAGAAATGAACCCTCAGCTTGATATTTCTCATCCATGTTTTCTGCTGTCTGAAATACAAGCCCTAGAGAATCGCAACGAGATGCGCCTTCGTCAGTTAGTTGACCAACCATGGGAGTTTAAGCGAGAGCTAGCATATGGCATCTCTGCAAAACGGTAATTGAGGTTGTTATGTTTCATTTTAAATCAACAAGGAAGCAAATATTGGGGCAGATCATGAAACACAATCCAATGATTTGTTATTGTTTTTACTGATGTTTATCACTTCTGGTTTGATTTACAAGTTGCTTGGTGAAACCTTGATTTTATAAACTAGAGAATGAATCACAGAGAAACAACTACAAGAAAGTACTTAATCTCTACTGTAAACAAATTTCTTTCCATATGAATGAAACAAAATTTTGGTTAGTGAAAAACAACCAAATTATTAGAATAAATAGGTCATGTTCAAAGAATTCGTTCTCAAACAGGATTAACCCATTCCTAGCAGTTGGTCCTGATTAATTCCAATTTCTTTCAAAATTATATTTTTGTGTATTGCTGGAGGAAAGGGATTTGGAAGATGTGTCTGAAAAGAAGCAAATTCGAAAGATTTATCTAAAAAGAAACAGATTTGAATAATGTGCCTAAAAAGAGACAGATTTGAAAGATGTGTCTAAAAAGAAACAGTTTTGAAAGATTTATCTAAAGAAACCCAGAATGATGTGTCTAAAATGAAAAATTTGAAAGATTTATCTAAAAAGAACCAGATTCAAAAGACTTATCTAAAAAGAAACAAATCTGAAAGATGTGTGTTAAAAGAAGCCAATTTGAAAGATTTACCTAAAAGGAAAGAGGTTTGAAAAATGTGCCTAAAAAGAAACAAATTTGAAATGTTTTGCTTAAAACTAACAGATTTGAAAGATTTGTCTAAAAAAAAACAAATCTTAAATATATATAAAAAGAAACAATTTTGAAAGATGTATCTAAACAACACAAATTTGTAAGATTTATCTAAAATGAAACACATCTGAAAGATGTGTCTAAAAAATAAGATGTGTCTTAAAAGCTTGAAAGATATGACTAAAATACAAAAATGAGATGTGATTTCAATTTTGATTAGAAGCTTTTTGTTTTTTGTTTTTATGATGCTCATCTCAATCAACTGTAAGCACTTTGATTTAGAACTGTGCAAAAAAAAGAAACAAATGTAGGATGAAGAATATTAATCTAAAACTAATGATGAAAACTGCAAAAATAACCTAAAGCAATTTTTAAACTCGCAAGTTTTTTTAATTCTAAGAGGATGGAATTATGAAGTTGACTGAAAGAAGTCAGAAGATTGTGGAGCAGAATTCTAAAGAAATCATTTAGTCAAATAATATTGGTAAAAAAATGGTGCTTTGTTATTATTTATTGAATATTTTTTTGCTTTGCAAGTTCACTGTTTGTGGATAACATTCCAACTTATCTTGATATAATTTTTTTGTAGAACAAACGATCTCAAAGATACTTCAAGCCTGGGTGCTAAAATAAGTGAGAATACTTCCAGAATAATCTTAATTTCTTCACGGGTTCCAGCAGCTGAAGTAAGTAAAATTTTGGCATAATTTCTCAAAATAAATCAGTTTATCACACACACAGACATATATATGTTACAATGAATCATTCATACAAAAACTAAATTAGTAAATGTAATGGTATCAAATGGTGAAATCCCTTCACTAACTAAATTTTGAAGATGCATTAACCTACCAATCATGCAATGAATGGTATGATCCTTGTTTCTTAAAATTATAAACTGTATTAAGTCTTCCTTAAATATGCAGGTATGTTCAAGTGTGCATTCAGTCATCTTCAGGCATAGAAATTATTTTGATTTTGGTAAAATTCAGGTAGAAATTGAGACAAAAAAATATGATGCGAATCAAAATATATATATATATATATGTGTGTGTGTATATATGTGTTATATATATATATATATATATATATATATATATATATATATATATATATATATATATGCCTACATGAAAAACTACACAGTATTAAGTTTCTAAATAATAAAAATCTATTAAACAATAGACATGAGTTAATGGTTTTTTGCAAACATCATCAAATTTTTGCATTGAATAATTTGCATAAAAACAAACAATAAAATAATTTTTAAAATTTACTAAAAAAGATGACCCTTTATGAAGTCATCAAAAAACAAATGTTAGTGATTTACAACAGTTTTTATATACACAAAACCCTTTCAGAAAAAATAAAAAAATAAAATAAAAAATTAAATAAATCTCCGTAGACACTTAACCAGACTAGCATTGTCATCTTCCGCTTTAAATTTAGACACCCCCACCTTACCCTGACTTGACATCTGTGAATGTAACTGAGATATTGATACATATTATTAACACCTTACGCCCCTTTTTCTTTAAACAATTGCTCTAGCCGTTACCATAGAAATTTTGATTTCAATAATGAATATGCTTATAAAACACGTAAATTTCAGAAATAAGTTATTCCAAAAAAATTGAACTTGAAGATAGAACAGAGCTTAGTACTTTAATTCAATTTAATTCAAATAATTATATTGAAATTTTCGGCTCTTGTTTTGAAACATGAGAATTCTTATGTAGCGTTTTGGAATCATATTTTTAAATAAATAATTATATATATATATTTATATATATATGTGTGTGTGTGTGTGTGCGTGCGTATATATATATGTGTGTGTGCGTGTGTATATATATGTGTGTGTGTGTGTATATATATATGTGTGTGTGGGTATATATATATATATATATATATATATATATATAAAATTATTTATTTTAGGATATTAAAACATGTTAAAAATTGCTACATGATGGCAGTTATGGTTCAACACATAAATATGTCTCCTCAGGCAATATTAAACTACTTGCCAGTAGTTTTATGAGAATGATTTTATAAATTTTAACTAATAGTGGCACAAGCTGCCCAGCTAATTGATGCCAAATGTTTTCTTATCAGGATTGGGTGATGGATATAAATCCATTAATTCCTTCAAATAAAAATTATGTGTTTACATTTGAGATACAAAAATAAAAGTTAGCACATATGGGCTTTGAATGATTCTAATGATCAATGTGCTTTCCTTCAAAAGAATAATTCAACCATTCTTTGCCATATATGTGCAATGCAAAAGATATAATTGGACAACCAATATATTTGCTATCAAAGTTGGATGCTAAGGTTTTAATGCAAACTCAAACAAAATATCTAGATAAGAGCCAATCATCAAGATCCTACAAAATTGAGAAGAGGTTGCATTTGCATGTATTTGGTAATCATCCACATCGACATAAAAATAATTTGATGATATCACGAGGTACTGCTGAGGCACTCTGGATCACTTGTAATGTCGCTTTGTTTCTGAAAACATGTTTGCTCCCAAGGTCATCATATGATAAAGTATTTTGGTGGAAACGGTTGGTGTTTTTGCAGTAGGAGGATTTTTATGAATTTATTGTATAACTTAAAGGGTAGTTATCATGGAGTAATAGCCATTGATCCAATCTATAGACTATATATGGCCTTGTTTCTGAATAAACTAAGTAGGTTGGTAATAGTCTATAGATTGGATAAATGGCTATTACTCCATATATATATATATATATATATATATATATATATATATATGATTAATATGAATAAAAGTTTGTCACTTAGCTGATTGATGTTAACTTCAGCATTCTGATTCCAGAGTTTCATAGGCAGCCCATCTACTCTTCAGGAGGCATCAGCACAATATATACATATATGTCTGTGTGTGTGTATTTTGGCAGCTTATTTTCATTAATGCATGTTTTGTTATATAATTTAGACATGTTCTGTCTATTTACTTTTGGTAAGATCCTTTTGTTGTTACAAATTCTGATGATGACATAGATTTGTTGAAAGTACTTGGTAATAAAACAAATATGTATAAAACACAGTGATTTTCTCTCGTCCTTCAATTATGATATTAAAAAAATTTGCTGCAAGTATGAAAGGATCTTATCAAAAATAAGTAGACAGAACATGTCTTAACTCTATAATGAAACGTATATATATATATATATATATATATATATATATATATATATAAAGAGAGAGAATTAAAATACATAAAAGGTTTTTCACTTAGCTGATTGATGCTACCTTCAGTATCCTGACTCCAGAGTTTCGTCTATGGACTCTCCAGGAATCACTCCATGCAATCATCTAGAGGTATCAGCAATTCACTGCTTATACTTATATATGGATGTGTGAGTCTGTGTGAATATATATATATATATATATATATATGTATATATATGTATATATATATATATATATATATATATATATATATAGTTTTAAGGTGTGCTATATTTATGGGATAAAGTGTTCAATATCAGAGATAGAGCATATGTAAATATAAATATAAAAGTGAACATTGAAGACAACACTCAAAGGCGACAGGCTGTTTCATGCTACAGGTAATCGTCATGGCTGCCTGAAAGTTGTGTCCAGCATGAAACAGCCTGTCACCTCTGAGTGTTGACTTACTTCAATGTTCATTTTCATATACATACATATATATATATATATATATATATATATATATATATATATATATACTAGCAGCATGGCCCGGCGTTGTCCGTGCTTGATTCAAATATCGTACGACTCATACAGCAATTGCTATCACTTGACTTAAAATATTTCTGCCCTTCCTTACCTTTAAAGGAGTGCCCTTTGCTGTGCTGATGTTGCTACATGCCTTACTTCTTACCTATCTCACACTCCGAATTTTTTCTAAGCTCTATACTAAACATTAAATCTGTTATGAAAAAATAACTAAACAAAAATGAACACAAAACGATCAGCTTTAAAAAAAGGACTCGTAACTGGAAAAAATGAATGAAAAAATGAATGTTAACAACAAATACTTTTTCACACCCAACCCAGTTCTGCGGAATCAGAATCAACGTTGAGTTTCAGCAAGCGAATGAACCAATTGGAGTAAAGTGCCATGCAGATTTAAATCTTTCCCACTTGTGACGAATGCAGCTATCGATTTATTTTACATGCTAGCATGCTAGTTAACATTCGTTAACATTCGCTCTCACGCTGGCCAATAGAATCTTCCTGCCTATTTGTGGCAGCCAGCTATAGGCTTTTACTCTGGCCAGTAGAAAATGACTGCAAACTACATGAAAACTGCCGTAGAAGTATGAAAAAATCGATTATTTCCACAATCGATGGGAGTTGGGAAATGCAACGTCAGTCTTGACCTTTCCAATAACTTGGAGCATGTGCATGTAAATTTTGGTGCAAATCCATCAAAAATTGTGGCTGTGCATTCGTTACACACACATACATCCTGCCTATAAATATATATATATATATATATATATATATATATATATACACTAAGAAAAGTGATATGTACAATAATCTGAATTTTGATTACACCAACTTAAGGTTACTTTCTTTAATGCCATGTAATGTGTCTCCTCAGATATTTTAACAACAATCTCTTCCCTGGTTTACCACAATAGTTGAAGAAGTCAGATATGGGATTGTTCATTAAATCTTACGACTTCAATAAACTGTTACAACCCATGTCTTTTAATATCAAGTACTTCTGAATAATGCTGGAAGAGGCAATAGGAAATATGACAAAAAAATCCAAATGAACATTGGAATAGCAAAAGATGCTGTCCAGAATCTAAGCAAAGAATCAAGTCATGAAAAAATTCATTACAAGAAGAGAAAAGAGTGCTTAATTCCTCTGTCAGATCTAATTTTCTATCTAACAATGAATATTAGACTATTTTTTCTTACTTAGAGCTACAAGAGACAGGAATTTGTGGAGAATTATGATCACTCAAATCCTGGCGCTATTTCTCTTGCAATATAAAATATCAAAGACTCATTAAGTCATCACAATAATTTCTTTGATCTTTGGCTCAAACATACAACTAAAGCAGCCATCCAAAATAAGAATCCATTTCTATAAGCTTACTCATGATAAAATTTGCAGAGCTTATTTTTGAACAGTATAATATTAAATGTCGAGGAACCATACATGGAGATATCATACTGTGTTTTTGCAAGTGGGAAGCATTTATTGACGATGCAAATCAGCATTTGTAATCTTGGTTTTTACCAGTGGGAAATAATTACCTCAGCTGCCTGCTAAAAAGAACTTTTATTAATAATTATTTGTGCAGATGCCTGAGCTTGTGTCTGCAAGGAAAGCCTTAGCCACAGAAATAAAAAAGAAAATTTATTTGAATTTGTTGTGCATAACAAAGTTTTTTTTTTTTTTTATTCTTTTAACTTTTTTTGCCTTGAGCAATTGTGCATGCATTATGAATGATGATCCAAGCAAATATAACTTGGCTGCTAATTACTGTATTTCTAATTAGCCTTTATTGATTAATTGGCCATTAGTCAGGTCTTTTTATGCACCATTGGTATTTTTTTATCTTTAAAAATTTTTTAAATGGATTTAATTATTACATTCTGATATTTGAATTATAATTTACGACATTAGTTTCTTCCTCAATTTCAAATGCATTTGCAAAAGGAAGTACAGACCTTTACTGGTTGGAGACAAAAAATGAAGAACAGATCATTGCACATTAGAGGTGGAGAATAAAGTACGGGATATTACATGTTAAAAACAAAAATGAAGTAAGATCATAACACAATAGAGATAAAAATGAAGTACAGGCCATTACAGACTAGAGACAAAAAATGGAGTATAGACCATCAAAGGGTCTACTTTTCTTTGTCATTCCGGATGTTGGTGATCATGGCTCTCCACAATTTCTTGTTTTTTGTATCTCTTGAGAAATCTTGTCTTTTTCTTATCTCTCCTAAACCTTGTTCTATTATTCATTCACTCAAGCTTGCTAGGTAGTTGATGCAGTATTTTCCTTTATCCCACTTTCCTTTAATCTGTCGAGTGAGTATCCAATTTTCCAAACCCTCTTTCTTCAAACCCTAAAAATTTGAACTCTCGCTTTCTGATGTTAAGTATAAGTATCCTTTTTGTTTCTATTTTCTCTAAAACTTTTCTCCATGATATTCTCAGCTTCCTTCTGTAGAACCACATTTCTGTTGCTTCAAGTATCTTCTTCATCAGTGAAGAGAATATCTAGCATTCATTGTCATATAGGATGATTGATATTACGTAAGAGTTCAAAACTCTTTTCTTTGCTTCAGACAAAATGTTTCTGCATCTTAATACTTTGCTTAGCTTTTAGAAGACATTATCCGACTATCCCAGTGAATCCTCAGGTTTCAGTATTACACTTTCCATCCTTTGGTGAAACGCTTCCCAGATATTTAAGTTGTACTTGTTTGACCTCCAATTTGTTATTTGTATGTTGGGCTTTCCTTTTTTGCTGAAAACTAAGCACTCTGACTTCTTGCAGTGGGTATTTAGTCCTTTCTTCTTCTTGCTTTCTTTCACTATCTACCTCCTCAACATAGGAGTTCAAATTCTAGGTCAGAGACTAAAAATGGAGTATAGACCATTATAGTTTATAGACAAAAAATAGTATGTATCATTGCAGTCTGGAGAGAAAAACAGTAAATCAGCTGACCTGAAGAAAAAGTGAATTCTGTAAATAAATGTGTTGGTCAAGAATAAACAAGGCAGAAGTAGGATAAATACCTTTGTAATCACACCGTCTCAGCATTAAAAGTTCCAAAAATTTGGCACAAATCACAGATCATTCCTATACCAAAAAAGAGAGATCTCTCTCTAGAAATCAACTAAAGAGGAATTTCATTGATGCCAATTGCTGCCAAGGTGTACAATAAATTCATCCTCAACTGCTTGATAGCCTTCGTTGAGCCTGTACTCTGGAACAACCAAAATGGCTTCATACATGGCAGATCTACCCTAAGCCAAATCTCGTGTTTGCATAGACTTACTGAAGAATCTGAACTGAGCAAACTAGACCTTGTATTGTTTTTCGTTGACTTCTCAAAAGCTTTTGACTCTGTTGATCTAAAAATATTTGAGATTCTTAAACTTTATGAAATACCTGACAAAATAATTGACACCATCAGGGTCATGTACAGAGACACCTCATCAAACTTTCTCACTCCTGATGGAGAAACACCACATTTTTCCATTAGAACTGGAATACTCCAGGGCAATATACTTGCACCATTTCTGTTTATTATTGTTGTGGATTGTGACCTTTGTATATCAGTTGACAATCTGCAAGATAAGGGTTTCCAACTATGCCCTGCAAGAAGCTCTCACTTCTCTGCCAAATATCTTGCAGATACTAATTTCGCTGAAGACATCATACTTATCAGTCGGTCTCTAAAGAATGAGCAAACTCTTTTACAATCTCTTGATCAAGCCTCCAAATGCATAGGTCTCTATCTGAATGAATCAAAAACTGAATACATGAACAGATGTACAGCCAAAAATAACCATCCTATAAAATCCCTTAATAACACCAGGTTGAATCAAGTTGAGGATTTTAAATAAATAAATAAATATCTGGGATTATTCATCTCAGTGGTGGGATTCAAAAATTTCAATAACAGGTTCTATGAATTTTAGAAACTGGAGGTCAAGTATGAAAATTGGTCAAATGCCAGCCAAGTACAGGGGCAAGTATAAAGGTGTCTAGCAGAGTGTGACCCGGAACACAAACAAATAAATAAATTTAATTTGAGGTCAACAAGAAAGAAATAACAGATTCTTGAATATTTTCATATAATAATTTACTAATTTACTATTTTTAATGGTGTATTTACTCCTGTTTGGACTAATAAAGAAATATAACAACATAATCTGGAAAATATTTTACCGTTGTATTTTTTATTGAAGACATTCTTTCAGTTTCACTTTAAATATTTCCATACACCCATTTGATTTTCATCATAGTGTTTAGCCTGTTTTCATTTTACTCTTCTCTCATCAGCACTATGGTTTTTGTTTTTGTAACCATTTTTTTTACTAAAAGTGTGGTATCCCACGAATCTAATGGGAGGCCAATTAGATTTTCATTAATTTTGATATATTTTTAACAATGACGCTACCTCTCTTGTTTGTATATATTATGTTCATTAGCAAGAATCCCCACTCTGCTGATTTTAATAATGTTCTTGTCTCTTTGTACACTTTTTAGAAAGATATGCATATGCTGTGTACTACTGGCACAAAAGTTACTTAGAACATTTTCCACATAATCCCAGAATTCATTCACATGAACATCATGTTTCAATATTTGATTAAATTTATTAAGTTTCTTTTTCTGCTGCCACTCATAGTCCAAGGATTTCTTCCACATTCTGAGTTTTTTCATCAAGCAAGTTACAGAGCTCAATGACATTTTCTGGCTCCTTATTTGTTGCTTTAACTTGCTCATCAGAAATCAATCTTTTCTTCATATTTTCAAGTATTGCATCCAATAGTTTTTGTCGAGGAAGATTAACAAACCTGTGGTTTTCAATGAACTTGATCTTCTTGAAGGCATCAGAAGCAATTCTATCATCAATTTCCTTTTCATATGTCCCTATATTGTTCTTCAACAATTCAAATGCCTTAATAGACGTTTTAATAAGCTTTTCTACTCTAAACAATGTTGTGCTTCTTGTGTGGAGGGCATAACTTAGCAATGACATTTCAGGTAAAATATCAATTATTAAAGCCAGGTTCTTCAAGAATTTTTTTGTTGCACAAATAGGCTGTCAACCCTGAATGTTTTGTGTTAGTGGAGAAATAAGTGTATAATGCTGGATAAGCACGCCACACAGCAAGTGCAGATCTTAAACTGTAAGAAGCTCCTCTTGGTCCCAAAACCCTCCTCTTGGTGCCAAAACCCTACCTATCTTCAAAATTTGTTGCCTGAGTTCTTCAGATATTTTGAAGAGTTCCATTCGATTGTTGATTGACTGGTGAAATATTGTGTAGATTTTATCCATGAATATTTTAAAATGATTCACTTGTTTTATATCATAGACAGAATTATCCAAAACAAGTTACAAATGATGATTTAAACAATGCCAGATTACTATCAGTATCTGTTTATATTTCTGAGATGAGGTGCTATGTACACTATTTAAAACAGGAGATAACTGATAACTGACATCCATTAGACATGGCACGTGGAACTAGAACAGGCTACCCCAGCAAGTAAAATAAAGGGTTCAGTTTGACATTCCAACCACCTGAAGAAGGCTGGAGCATACAACAGCTGAAATGTTGTGATAAATATGGCAACAAAGATGAGGTCAGTTGTCTGAATAATGTAAATAGTGTCCAGATTACTATGTTAGGGAAATCTTTTTAAGTTTAGTGCCTAACCCAGAATTACGACCAAGCATTATACTTGCACCATCAGAACAAAAGCCAATCAAATTATTTCTCATGTATTCATTATCAAATCCAGTGCAAACTTTCCAACATGGTTTTATAAATTTGTTCTGATCTTTGAATCTTTAACTTTACCAAATCCAAGAAAATTAATGGTTATAAATCACAATGTTTAATTTTCACAAAAATTATAAGCACTGACTTACTAGATATCATTGAGACTTCATCTATCATAACACAGACTTTTTATTTTGTGCAACAATTTTTGTAGATATTTCACTTTTAATTTCATTTGCAATATATTCAACTATTTTCACAGCAGTTTTATGTGAATGAAGTCCAACACCCATATGCAACCTATTTTTTATTTGTAGCTCAATCTCATGTTCAATATCAGAAAATGGCCAGCTTCGCTTTGCCAAAGTATAGACTGTATTGAATAGATGCAATATGTTTCTGATTCAACGCATCAATGCATTTTGTAATTGTATCGTCTGCATGATCTTGCAGTTGCTTTAAGCAAATACTGTGGGCCTTTGATGAAAACTCCTCATTCATTTTTTTTTCCAAAGAGACGCTTGCTCAATTGCTTTATCTCTTCTTGATGCAACAATATTGCACAATTTCCATTCTAATGAGACATGACATCTTTTCACGTTTATAGAATCAAATTTTGTGCAGTAACTATATCCTAACATCGTACTACAAACAATTAAGCCATTATATTCTTTCTGGAAATTTTCATATTTTTCATTACTCCAGCAGTACAGAAGTAGACTTGTTACATTTGTCTTGCACTGTGTCAGTATCTGCATTGTTTTCCTGCTGAATGGTCTCAATAGTTGCATCAGCATTTTCTCCATTTAATGCAACATTAGAACCAGAAGCAGAACCTGAAGTTTTTTTTCTGTTCAATTTGGTTGCATTTCACCCTCACTTGATTCATACCTTGAAATTTTAATTCTAGGGATTTTTTGCATGAACCCCAATAAACTTTGTTGTCTCTTCATTTTAAGGCTGAATAATGAAATGCAGAAAAATAATTTTTAGAATTCTATTGTCCCACAAGTTGTAAGAAACGTGTACATTATTTATAGATTTATAGTTATACTTAAGTATTAGGTTGGTGCAAAAATAATGACGTAATAATGTCGTTTTTTTGACGTATTATTTTAACGTCAAAAAACGACATTATTACGTCATTATTTTTGCACCAACCTAATATTATTATTATTATTTAATTTAAGTCTACATCTAGTATATCTAGTTAATCTAAACACATTCGTAAATCATTTTCCGTAGGCATATTAATTAGATCTAGGCTATTTTTCTACTAGATCTAACCCTAAGTGACTAAGTCTTATAGGAAACACACATTTAAACTGCTACAAAACTACAAAATCAACTGCCATTTCAATTAAAATGCAGATCTCAAAAGGCCAATTTCCTTTTATAAATATAACTTACATAAGCTTTGTAAATCCCTACTTTTTATAGGCCTAATTTAATGAAACAGCAAACACAGAACTTGACAGCTATAACCTCTAGGCATTGTAGATATCTAAAACAGCCTTAGATCATCTAGGACTAAAATAGAGAAGAGCTTGCAGAAATCTAAAAAAAAAATGCTTACTAAAAAGTTCAGCTAACTGCTGGTAATTTGGTTCAGAAGAATATGGTAGATATATACATGCATAACATGGTATTATGCTATATTGGCATATCACATAATTATGCAAGTTTAGTTATGATAGGTAGATCACGGTTCATTTACACATTATGTAGCATATACTATTTTGTATTATAGGCTATATGGTTGTGTTTAAAAATACAAATTTATGTAATTTTAACAACTGGTTCACCAAACTTGTGGAATTTTAATCACCATTTGTGCGAACCAGCTAAATCCCACCACTGATTCTTCTCCTCTTCCTTAAAAGACTTCCAAACTAGGAACGGTATGCCATGGTCTGCATGCAATTATATGCACAAGATCTGGACATCACAACTGGACAAGATCTGGACAGAAAACCCAAGATCAAAATATTCAGAGCCGCTGTCGAGTCGATTCTATTCTATGGCTCTCTGAGACATGGACACACTCTAATGGCATGGAGAATGTCTGGATAGGAACCTATACCTGTCTTCTTATGAGAGCTTAAAACCTCTCTTGAAAATGCCATCTAACCATCGAGCAAATCTACAGAAGTCTTCCCCGTGTTTCCTCTCTCGTACGAACTTGTCAAGCACAGTTTGCTGGCCACTACTATTGTGCCAAGAATAAGATTGTCTCCTTTCTCCTACTTTGGAAACCCACTTCGAACCTGACTAGAGGCAGAAAACTATCATTCTCTGATGTCATCTCATGGGATGTATTGGTATTAGAGGTATTGGTAGGCAGGATTTGAGGACAGCAATGAAGGACCAGGAGGTCTAGTGTAGGGTTGTGGACTTCATGCTCTCGACTATGGTCGACACATGATAATCAGGGTAAAAAATGAATTTGTATCTAAAATGACACTTTTCTATTTGTAAGATAATGCAGATATTCAAAATTGTTATATATAAATCTATAAATGAGTATTTATGTTTGAAGAAACGAGTCACTTTCATTACAATATACATGCGTCAACAAGACAAGTCAATTATTATTAATACAAATGCTAAAGCTAGATAAGTTAAATCCAACACATCCACGCTGTACATGAAATAGTGCCAATCAACAACTTTTATCATTTTAATGGCACTACTTTCATTGACTGTTTCACTCATAAAACAGGGAAAATCTTTTCAAGGAATATATAAAGCCACAACATTTATCCCCACCCCCCAAAAAAAAAATGTTGATTGTTATATTGATTTAGAAGTGGGAACATGTTCATAATAGTAACAGATTTTAAATTAGAAATTTATTATCAAATTATTAAATTTTATTTTACATAGTTATTGAACTTAGCTCTTATTTACAAATACTAAGTTTAAAACTGTGCTTACATATTTGATATCTGAATATTTTATTTTCATTTTCTGAATTTTTAAATATTTTTTAAAAACTTTTTTACTTTGGGGGATATTTTTTGAAGCACATTCACAAACATTGGGAGGATAATAATTATTTATCTTCAATGAAGAATAAACAAATAAATATTTTATTAATTTGCATATGTTTTTGTTTTTTAATTAGAAAAGAATATATCTGTATTTATTTAAAGGAAAACATTTTGCAACAAAAAGTTAAAATTCATTTTCATATATAGAGCAGCTAAGTTCAAATAACTCTGTAAAAAGTCAGGGATCAATTTTACACTATATCAACAGTATGGACAGGACATCCTTTCTAAAATATTTGAAAATTCTGACAAATGTCACACCTTGAAGAAGGTCTAATAAATAGTAATTTACAAAAATTATTTCTAAAACTGTTACCATATTTTTTATTGAGTCGATCAGTCAATTTAAGCAGTGACATTTTCATTGCTGTTAAAATCTGTTTTGAGTTTGATTTTTTTTCAAAACAAAATATACTTTAGCCCATCTTAGGTAAATTTTAGAGATTTATTCAGGTCGGTCAATATTTCTGAGATGAGATATTTTAATTATTTACATTATTTACATTGTTCAGACTGTTGTCATCATCTTTATTGCCATATTCACGACATTTTGGAAGTTGTATGCTCTGGCCTTCTTCAGATTGTTTTTGTCCAATGTACCATGCCTCTTCCTAATGTTTCAGTTATCTCCCTTTAACTCAACTCTCCAAGTTTTTGTTCACCACTATCATAGCCAGGTATTGAACACACAACTCTTTGGGTGAAGTCACTGGATCCAATCAATGTTTTTATACACTGGACATAAATTATGTAGAATTTGTCCTAACATTCTGAGTGCTTTTGGCTATGCTATTAGCCATTATCAAGGATGATTTTATTTTTACTTTTAACTGAATATATGGATTTCTTTATGTATGCATTTAAAGTTACATGAATGTTTTATTTTCCAAACAAAGTCAGCCCATTGTGTGCATGTTTATAGTTGATGTTATTGAATGTTGGCTTTTTTGTTTTTATTAATGAAGTTTCCATTATTAATTATTAATTTATGTCCAAAACAGAAGAATATTATAAGAACCCAAGAAAAATACAAAATTAATTGCAGTATCTTCTCAATCGTTTTTAATGAAATTTGTATGAGAGAGATTTCCCAAGTGTACAATAATATATATATATATATATATATATGTATATATAAATAAAAAGAAAGAACAGTAAGATTTTTTAAAAACCCAGACGACATGCATTTAACGGATGTTAGATTTCATTGAAAAATATATCCCTACCCCCTACCAAAACATAACTAATAACTGATACACCAAAATACAGACATAATGAACACACAAACACCCCTGTTTTGTGGAAGTGGATTTATCTGCAACCTTGGAAACGTGAATTATGATTTTAGCTGTGTCTTTAAAACCCAGTAATTTTAAAAGTTACTCCAAAATTCGCTTGAGGATGAATTGGAACTAATGTCTTTAATTTAATTACAAAATTAAATTTGGGGCTTTTAGCTTCCATCTTTCAAACATGGTTAGAAGTGTGTAGCAAAAATAACCATATTTTAAATCAATTAATTTATAATACATATATATATATATATATATATATATATATATATATATATATATAAAAGTGAACATTGAAGTCAACACTCAGAGGTGACAGGCTACTTCATGCTGGATGCATTCGTCAGGCCACCTGATGATTGCGCCCAGCATGAAACAGCCTGTTGCCTCTGAGTGTTGACTTCAATGTTCACTTTTATATTTATATTTACATACACTCTTTATCTGATATTGAGCACTTTATTATATAAATATAAAACACCTTAAAACTATATATATATATATATATATATATATATATATATATATATATATATATATAATGTCCATATATCTATATGTCTTTATATCTGTCTATATGTATGAAGTGCATTCACAAAGTATCCAATTTTATTTTATCCCAACAAAACTAAAGCTGCATGGACAAAATTCTTTGGGTGAGAGGTAATGCCACTGCTTCTGCATATGCACAAAATTTTTTGTGCCGGTTGGCCACATCAGCTCCCAGCTATTATTCCTAGACTACAGACATGTAGTGTATGCTCACCAGATTTACTTTTTCATGCAAGATGACTGAAAGCATCAAGAAGAGATGTCGCATCAATCATTCCTGGTCAAGAACAACACACCACTTGTACAACAGGCTCCCTACTTTTCACATGTAGAACCATGTGACTTCTGGCACTTCCACAAGATCATAAGATTCCTGTGTAGAGTTGCTTCTAGTGCTCCTGCTGCAAGTTGGGGACAAATCCCACCAACACTCTCCATTTGCACAAATCCTCTTTTAAAATAGAATGCACTGATCAGGTGCTTATTCCCACTTTGGCTTGTAAATGGCCTGCCTGAGCATGCTTCACTCTGCACTGAGGTTTGGCTATGTTTGAAGCAGTTGTACCACTTACTGAGTTTTACCCATGACATCACTGCCAAAGTCCAGCTAAATCTTCTGAATGGTTTCAGCTTAAGTATCACCAAACTTTTATCAAAACTTAATGCTATATCTCTGCTCAATGTGTTCAGCCATCTTACATGAAAACAAGAATCTAATGAGCATACACTACACATCTATACTCAAGGTGTAACAACTGGGAACTGACATGGCCAAAAATATTTGCTTATGTGCAGGAAGGGTGGCATCAACTCTCACCTGGAGGATTTTAAAAATTATGACATTAGTTTTGGTAGGAAGAAAACATTTGGTATTTTTTTGAACTTACCTTGTATATATCCGTTTATCTATCTGTATGTATATCTATCTATTTCTACATATATCTATCTATTTATATGTATATCGATCTATCTATCTATCTATCTATCTATCTATCTGTATGTATATCTATCTCTGTCTGTTCATGACTAACTATCTCCCTCAGTCGATTTGTCTCTATCTAAGTTAATTCATTATCTATCTATCTATATATGTAGATATATATGTATGTAGATTTATAAAAAATCACAAGCATTTAAGTTACTCCTTTACAATACAGCCATATGCATATACATAGCATATATGACTGCAAACAGTGTGATGAACAAAGAAACAGGCACACTTTTATATAGATTGCTAAATGTCTTTGCTCAAAACTAGAGGAGATGATCCAAGTCTAGGACTCAATTAGGCATTTAGCCTAACTGGGAGAAATGAGTCCTATTGGCTTAAAGCCAATGCAGGCCTAGAAATGGTCTTTTATTTTTACACATATGCCACAAGAGATCCATTAACCATTCTTATTTTGGACAAAAGACATCTTGAACTACTCTCAAGAATCATAGATTGTAGCAATGCCTCAATAGCAGGCTTGCTGATGAATTATTTTGAAATCACAGAACTGTATTGTCTCTTAATCATCTAATCCTTTCTTTGTTTTTTAGCTTCTTTTGGCTGCTGTAAAATTCAACGTTGTTCCAATTGTATATGAGTTTGAAGCTAACACAGTAGACAGTCTACACCTTCTTGTTGAGAATCTCTTGGACAAAAATTATGTCAGGTGATTATTTTATTATCATTTAAATCTTTTACTGACTTTATTATTAATAATAATCACTTGAAGAAACTGGAAATTTCATGGGTGTTCACATCTGAAAGATTGCAATTTTTTTTGCATATATTTCTGACTATATATAACATTTATTGAGTTATATAAGATATCTCCTAATTACAGATAGAATGCAAACACTCTAGCCCAGTGGAGTGTGCTCCAAAATTCTCTTGTGTCTATATTTCTCCAAACTGATTGATTTTTTTATGTATTATCAAGCCATATCTGGATTATTTATCAAGGCATATCTGGATTATTTAATAGCAAAGCATATTTTGGAATATGAGAATAATTCTTTTTTTTCTTTGGTTGGGAGTGAATACTGCAGTAACAATTTTCGGAGATAACAATGTTTTTTTCCAGGTACAACTCCTACTATTTAACCCACAGCTGGTGGGAGAAGAGATGGGTTCATACCTCACCCAATAGTATTTGCACATAAGTGAATCTAACGAATTTGACTGGGATTCAAACTGAACTGTTTTATTCCTCATCCTAAGCCACTACCCACTACACCACCCCACACATCCCTTTTTGTTCAAGAAAGAGGTCATTATATTTGACTATATAAGACTTTTATTAACTTATATGAGATATTCCTTAAGTGCAAAAAACAGAATGCAAATACAGCAACCTTCTGGTTTGATTCAACATTCTGAAAAGATCAATAATGACAACATCCACTTGAAGAGGGTTGAAGAGTCGAATAGTCATAAAACTAAGATGCCAATACAAATGTGAATGCAATGCCATATAATAAGAATAATTCTTCATCTAAAAAGAACTAATGTCCAGTATTAGTTATTTTATGACTTTTTCTTCAAAATCATGATCATTATTTATTATGAAAAATTCCTTAAAAATCAATTTAGACATGTTGGTTCAAATCTGTAGGAATGATTTCTAAAAACATCCCCTTCCAAAATTTATAGACAAATTGTACAGAGGCCTGCTGAGATTGCAAACTTCTTGGTCTCATCCACCATACTCTTGTTCTTTCTTGTCTTGAAGTCAGAAGGCTTTGGTTATTGTTTATTGGAAATTTTGTCAATTCTGTATGTTGGACATTTCTGCCAATTACATTTAACCATAGCCAATTACTTTACAAGGCATTGCTAATTAAATCAGTCCCAACAACAAGGTTAAATTTTAATACCATAAAAATCCAGTGAAAAGAAAGCCAAACAAAGAATAAATATGTCAAAAATGAGACAAACCCATAAGCCTTGCAATGACGGCATGAACTCTACCAAAGTAAATTTATCAAAAAACAAGCCTGAAAGAAAAAGGATTCATTATGAATTGGGCAAATAACTTAGGTTCAACAAATTGTATGGGTACAAAGCTTTTCTTGGATATAAAATGTTAAAAAAGAGCAAATCTAAGAAAATATGAATTTTATTATGACAGAATATATGGTCATCAGTAAAAGAAACAACTCGAAATGCAAGCTATGAATACAGTAATTTAAATATCTGGGAAATGTTTTAACATATGGCAGAAAAGATGATACTGAAATCAGAAGTGTTATGGGAACAACAAAAAATACCTTTCAAAAGCTAAGCAAAGTATTAAAAAACAGGAAAAATGAATTAGAAACAAAGGAAAGAGTACTGAACTTAATTAATATTAATCCTCCAAAATGGCAGTGAATGCTGGACAATTTCTTCACAAATGAAAAGGAAACTTGAGGCAACATGGATATAGTTTTACAAAAGGATACTGCAAATACCATGGAAAGAGCATACGAGGAACAAGAAAGTTTTAAAGCAAATGGAAACAAAAATTACATTCATACTTAGAATCATTAAAAGACATTTGAAATAACCAGAACACATAATGAAGACAGAAGACAAGGCAAGAAGGTCAGAGGGAAACAATGATTAATCTACCTAACTTTAATGAGATTGTGTAAATGGTTGGCAGAACTGCCATGACCCATCAGAATGTTGTTAATCATGGCTCTCCACAACTTTCTCTCCTTTGTAGCTCTTATTATATTTTGTATTTTTTCTATAAGATAAAATATAATAAGAGCTACAAAGGAGAGAAAGTTGTGGAGAGCCATGATTAACAACATTCTGATGGGTCATGGCACATAAGACTTTCACAATGAAGTACATTAACTGATGTCAGTGACTTTAAACTAAATGTATCTTCTTAAACTCTGTTCTGCCATCAATTTAAAAAAGTTTGTTAAGTAGGTTATACAATGTTTTCCTCTGTTCCTCTTGTTTTCAATCTGTCCTGGGAGAGTTAAATTTTCCAAGCCCTCTTTTCTCATTATGTGCCCTAGAAATTTCAACAGTGTCTTCCTGATGTTAGGTATTAGTATCCTTTTTATTTCCATTTTCTCTTAAACTTTTGTCATTGCTCACAAGTTTAATCCATAGTATTCTCAGTATCCTTCTGCAGAACCACATTTCTGTTGCTTCAAGTCTATTCTTCATCTATGAGTTCAACAGTCACTGCTGTATAGGTCAGTCATGGATTTATCTCGTATCCAAGAATTTAATTTCTCCTTTGTTGATCCCTTCCTTTATTATGATAGCATTGATGACTAAATTCACCACCAATGTGCAGGTTCAGGAATAGAAGCTTCTAGTTTCCCCAAAACCTGTTCTCATTATCCATTCACCATTTGGCTTTGCAAGGGTTAGATGGAAGTGAAAGAAAATCAGTAGAAGAAAGTGCCAGGGGCTGAATTTGTTTAAGATGGACATCAACTTGCTAGGAAGTGAGCCAGACACTTGATTTCATGAGCTTCCTCTATGGAACTGTTGTAGTAGAGATAAGAAAAAAACTGTAAACTTATAGTAGCAATAAATACTTGCAATAGGTTTCTTCTGTCTCACAATTGCAATACTTGTAGCCAAATCACAGTTCAAACGATAGTCCATTGTAAGAGTCCAACATTCTATGTAGAAATGACAAAATGAGGTTACAAATCCTACCTTCACTTCTCATCAGCAAAAACGCATGTTCATCCACCAAGCTCAGAAAAAAATCCTGCCTCTTAAGTGAAAAACAAGCAATTTTTCTGATTGGCTGCACCATTCAGGAGAAGAAAGAGAATTAGCATAGATTCTGATATTTAAAGTAGCAGATTTTTACTAACAACTTTCAGTAATTTTTCTTCGGCAGATTGCACACAAAACATGAACTATTTTGTGAGGTAGGTGATTATCTCTTTCATGACAGGAACATATAGAATATAACATGCAGAATCCAGTTATAAATCTTTGAGGAACTGCCAATAACTCTGTTATAACTTGGAGTGGCTCCTTCTGTAGCATGGCCGTCATGTGTAGCCCTCTCCATCCATTGGTTTAACCATTGAGATGTGCTATATATGAGGACGGACATTATATGACACTTCAGTATCCTTTCTCTGTTCTTAATGAAATGTTCCTGTTTTTACTTAATGAAAATATTCCTGTTTTGAAAACTATGTTTAGCTTTTGGGAGGCATCCTTCAATTTTCCAATGCTCATTCAGATTTTGATGTTTCATTAGCTGCCCTCTGTTAAAACACTTTCTATAATTTTTTTGGCTTTGTATTCTATCCTAATGACTTGGTGCCAGACTTACCTAAGTTTATTACATACTGGTAGAGGAGAAAATATTGATTTGCTCTTTTTCAGTTGATTATGATGTTCTTGAACATTGAAGAGCGAGCCACAAAAAGCAAACCTCTCTCTGTCTTTCTTTCTCTGCTGAGTTCTTACTAGCATTAACCTTGTCTTGAAAGCTGTTTATTAGTATCTCTTTAGCCTTAACTCTCATTCTTACTGAAGCTTTCTTCTCCGGCAGACTGATCAGAAAAAAATCCTTTGCTGAGACAAGATGGTTGCCTGTCGCCAATGACTGTCCCACTTGACCTTGTTACTGAATAGATTTCTTTTGAGTGAAATTCTGACAATTAATTGGTCAACACCTTGAAGGAGACATTCAGCTCTTAAGTTCAGAGTCTTCTCCAAGCACAAATGACATTTTATTTTATAAAAGGCTTCTTTTTTTTCCTTTTTTCAAGATATTTCAAATGAAGAATATTATTAAGAAGTATCAAAAGTACATTCATTTTTAATCCCTTAGTCTCTGTCAGAATTTCTTCCAAGAATACCGAAGATGATTGTGAATATGAGAAAGCCCAAATAAAATACATAACTATTAACAAGAAATTCAGGAATGCAGTTGTCCACTGCAAATCCTACCCAAGTGCCGACTGCAGAAGTGATCACCTTCCTGTTATATGTAAACTAAGAATTAAACTATGAAAACTGAAGAAGCCTAACACAGGCTCCCAAATTGCAATACAACAGACGCCTGAACCATTCGAATCTGAAGGCAAAATATATGGACAGGGTGAAAAGAAGATATGATGGGCAAAATGTAAATGAAAAATCCAAGTAGGACGCACTAACAGAAGCTTTAGTGGCATCAGCAAACAGCATTATCCCAAAGGAAAATCGACGAAGAAGAAAAAATGAATGGATGACAAATGAGATTCTCAACATGGTGTAAATGAGACAGTAAACAATTTCAAGACATGGAATACAGAAATCTACAAAAAGAAATTAGGAAAAAATGCAGGCGGGCTAAAGAGGAATGGCTCAATGAAAAATGTGCAGAAATCGAAAGAATGAGTATCACAGATAAAGAAGATATGCATAACAATAAGAGAACTAACAGGACAAAAGACATGCTCATCAACAGGATGCGTGGGATCAAAGAAAGGAACGCTGATATTAGAAAAAGAAAAAAATACTTTATGTATTGGAGAACTCTTCCATGACAAAAGAGAACAACCAACAACACACAGAAATACTGACGGACCAAAAATATTAAAAACTGAAGTGGCAGCTTCACTGTCCAATTTGAAGAGGAACAATGCGGCAGGACCTGAAAGAATTGTGATGGAGATGCAGGCACCCTTAAATGATTTCAGCATAGACAATATCACGGAAATAATACATGACATCTACAACAGTGGTGAGATGCTGGAACACCTAAGCAGATCTATTTTCATTGTAATTCCTAAGAAACCAGGCACAAACAAATGTGAACTCCACCAAACAATCAATGTAATGAGCCACATAACAAAACTCATCATCCAGATTCTGATGACTAAAGCACAGAGCAGAATAAGGCCAGATATTGGACATGAATAGTCTGGGATCATCAAAGACACTGGAACAAGGAATGCAATATTTCAAAATGCTCAAAATGTTATCCGAAAGAGAAGTGCAGAACGATGTGTACCTGTGTTTTATAGACTATGCAAAGGTGTTCAACAAATTACACCACAAAGATCTGTTAGAGCTGCTCAGCAACCTTGATATATTCAGGAAAGACATTAGAATAATCAAGAATCTATACTAGCAGCAAACCACCTGCATACAAACAGAAAATGAGTTCAGCAGATGTACAAAATTAGAAAGGAGTGTAAGACAAGGATGTGTCTTTTCACCAGATTTCTTCAACCTGTAAGGCAAAACACTTCTGAGAGAATTAGAAGTAATACCAAAATTCATTATTGGTGGCTAATATCTTAACAGTATATGATATACAGATGAAACAGTACTGATAGCAGACATGGAAAGTAAACTGTAAAAGCTCCTATGGAAGGAAAGCGAGAAGAAAGGACTAATCATAAACTACAAGAAGACAGAATGCATGGTCATCAGCAAAAGGATGAGTCCAAAATGCAAATTACAGGTTGGGGATACTAAAATAAAGCAGGTACAGAATTTTAAATCTCTGGGAAGTGTTCTAACAGAGGACAGAAAGTGTAACTGAGATCCAAGGATATATTGACATCCTTGGATCTCAGTCACACTTTCTGGCTAAAAAGGTATTCCAAAAGGCTAAAGAGGTATTCCTAAAGCTAAGCATAGTATTAAGAGACAGGAAAATTTTGTTGGAAACAAAGAAAGGAGTACTGAACTCTTACATGATATCTGTCCTCCCATATGCCATGAATGCTGGACATTCTCCTCAAAAATGAAGAAGAGACTTGAGGCAACAGAAACGTGGTTCTACAGAAGGGAACCATGGACTGAACATGTGAGCAATGAAGAGATTTTAGAGAGAAGAGAAACAAAAAGGAAAATTTTACTTAACATCAGAAAGAGTCAGCTGGAATTTCCTGGGCACATAATGAAGAAAGAGGACTTGGAAAATCTGATACTCACAGGACAGGTGGAGGAAAAGAGGGTCAGGGGAAAGCAGTGTGTGACATACTTGATAGGCTTGTGCAAATGGATAGCAGAATAGGTTTTGAGAGAAATAACAGAAAGACTAAATTTATTAAGAGCTACAAAGGACAGGAAGATATGGAGAGCCATAATCGCCTATATCCTGAAGGGACGTGCCACATAAAAGAAAGAAGCTTGATTCTGTTATTTTAAAATCTTTTCAGCTTGTAGTTCATTCTTGTCTGATATGAAACAGCAAAATCAATAATTGAACATTTGCTATTCTCCTTATCTATAAAAAAGGTCAGGTCTTTGTGATTCATTGTCATGGTCTGTCTGGACTGAGAAATTCCATAATGTCTTGTGACTATCATTTTCTACTATTGTCTCTGGTTAATGTTCAGACAAATTCTCTTTTACACTGAAGACAAACTTATGGCATACTTCACAATAGATTATCTTTCCAATCATGTTGTTGTTTATACTCTTTCTGTGCTAAATTCATATAATATGTCTTATCTAATCTAATGTGAGCTGTCTTATCAGCTTGCCCACATATCCTGTATTTGCTTTCTTTTTGTGCTCTTTCTAGCATAATCATGACTATTCATTCTGATGACCTGCTCTTGTGCAAATATGAGTACCTCTATTTCTCTCTTTATAAACCCTCTTTTAACCAAAGACACCACTCAGGCTCAGCAACTGTCTCTGTTTGAAAGCAGACCATTAAGCCTCTTTTCTTTTAGCTTGTCATGCCGTTTCTCCATATGATACTTCACTGCTACAGTCACTGACACAACATTTCACACTCAAATCCCTAATCACTTTATGTAAGAAGCAATTCACAATAAATCTTAACAAGTTGGATCATTGGTTGATCTGAGACTTGAGAATTATGTTCTTTAGTCCCAGATCAGCAAATGTTCCAACTTCTTCAACACTCATTAGCCGTCTGCCCCTCTGTCAATATCACTGTTTGGATTCACAGCATATTCATCATCTTAAATGTTCTTCATCAACTTATATATATTTCCTCTAATTCTGTATTGTTCCAATCAAAGAATGCTTTAGAATAGTGTAGCAGAGATTGTCCAAATATTAATTCCATATGTATGTTAGGGTGTAGTAATAATAATAATAATAATAATAATAATAATAATAATAATAATAATAGTAATAATAATAATAGTATATTATTATTATTATTATTTTCTTAGATTTCCATTGTATACACATTTCTTTCTGGGTCCCAACCAGAGACCTAAGTTCAGATATGGCTTCATGACATTTTCCACTGACCATTTTTGAAAAACATAAAAAAATAAAAATAAGATCACACACATTTTAAATAGATAATGCTCTTTGTAATGTGTGAGTTGTACTTTTGAGTACAATTGTTTGTATTTTTTTAAGGTGTGGGCTACTGGGAATCCCTTCAATGAGTCTATTGACCTTCTCCACTCAATCTAAGGGCTCCAACTACACTTGGAATTATTAATATCCTCTTGTGCCACATTTTTGAGATTTCCACTTCAAGATCCTTGTCTTTTAATAATTCTTTGAAGATCTTCAAAGATACATTACAATCTGCAGGCACTGCCATGTCAATAAGAAAGCACACTCTCTTTTTGTGGTCTCTTATCATGATGTCCAAGTGATTATTTTGTCTATTTGTATTCTAAAATCTCATAAAATTGTTACGGGTCCTATCTCTGTAACTGGCTCTACATGATATTAATACCAGTTTCTTACAGTTTCCAGCCCATAAATGTTGTAGATTTTCCAGTGCAGACATTGCCCCACTCTATTATGCCAGGTTTTATATTAAGTGGGTGCCAATATCGTGCAACCTGATACAAGATGGTCAATTGTTTCTGGATATTTATAACAGAATCTGCAATTTTTTTGTATGAGTGCTTGGTAATTTCTAGTTAGCAAATATTAGTCCTGTGCAACAAGAATAAAAAACCTTCATTTTTAGCTTTTAACCGTGCACTACATAATCACTGATGGGTAAAGAGTTTTATTATTATTCTATTTCCTTTGATTTCCGGTGTGTACACATTTCTTTCTGGGTCCTACCCAGAGATCTATGGTTAGAAATGGTATCGAGACATTTTCCACTGACAAATTAAAAAAAAAAAAACCACAAACATATTTTACATAGATAAAACCCTTTGTAAAGTCTGAGCTGTACTCGTGAAAACAATTTTTTGTATTTCTTTAAGGGATGAACTTCCAGGAATCCCTTCAATAATAATAATAATAATAATAATTATTATTATTATTATTATTTTATTTCCTTTGATTTCTGTTTTGTACACATTTCATTCTGGGTCACACCGAGAGACCTAAGGTTAGAAATGGCATCATAAAATTTTCCATTTACAAAAAAAATCAACATATTTTACATAGATAAAGGCCTTTGTAAGGTGTGGGCTGTACTCATGAGAACAATTTTTTGTATTTCTTTAAAGCATGGACTTCCAGGAATCCCTTCAATTAGTCTACTGGAATCTTTTCCAACCAATCCGAGGGCTCCAACAGCAACAGGGAGTGTTGATGTTCTCATGTGCCACATTTTGGAGAAGAGCATTTAATTCCTTTTTATTTTTACAGAGCATTATCCTAAAGTTTATTTAATGTAGACTTATGAAGACTATCATTCCACTATATTATTAATGTTATTATTTAGTGGATGTAACAAAAGAACTTTTGTTTCTTACTGAAATTCAACCCCAAGCTTATTTAATGTACATATATAAAGACTATAACTTTATTATATTATTAATATTAGGTAGAAAATCAATGACAAAGTGGAAAAAATCTGTATAATGCATTTCAACCTCTAGAACTTCATCAGGCTAAATTAATGTTTTTGTTGATGGAATTCCTTTAGACCAATGAAATCCAGACTTTTTTCCCACTTTCATTTGTCATTCATTTGCTTAACGTTGTCCCGATATATATAGAAATGTATGTATTATATTGTCCCCTAATTAATAATATAAAAACATATCAGAATACAAAAACTAATTATTGATACACATCTAAATTCTAGACTGTCTTATCAATATCATTATATACAGGTGATGCATGTGATCATGGCTTGACACAGATTCTTTTTCTTCATTATCTGTGAATTGCTATAACACCTTGGAAATGATAATGGTGTGGTTTCTAATTGCTTTCTCTAAAGTATGGAATTTAGAGTTTTCTTTCTTTTAGACTGGCTAGCAGTCATTCACATCTATTGACAGACGTTAATGCTTGTATCACTTCTCAAGGTGGTACTGTGTGCATAGATCAGATAATGTATTTTGAGGGATATTTTATCATGGTCTTAACTCTTTTTGTGCTACTGATAATGTTTTCCACACTTAGTAGCTTTCTTATGCAGCCTACATAATCATTATTATTATTATTATTATTATTCATTGTCGCAGTATTACAATTATTAGCATTATTATTAGTATTAATATTATTATTATTCATTAAAGCAGTAATAATACAAATAACATTATGAATACTTCCTGTGTATCTTTGATGAATCATATCTGCCATTCCTAATGCTATTCTTATATGCATGATATATAACCCAAAAATATTTCCAAACTAAAAGTACTTTTTATAGACCTTAATATATTTTGATTAAAAGAACAATAATTACTGCCGGTAATGCACCAAATAAAAGCCATTTTGATCGTATTTCTTTTCAGAAGTATTGGGCTCATCTGCCATGAAGAAGATCCAGGTGTAATTAATTTAGTCGAAGGATGTCAGGTCAGTGCCCAGAATTTCCACTCAGAACCAAATGTGAAGCAGTTTTTCATCTCTTTATCATCCCACATTTTACCAGTGGAACAAGGTGGATCCTTTGATATTTTTTCTCCACTTGCAGCCAGTGGTAAGTATTCTAAATTTAATTATATGATATAACCATATATTTCTTAAAAGAGTTATCTATAAGTCATTAATATCATTTAATAATTTTTAATAAAAATTATAATTAATTCTCAATTATTAATAGTTATTTAATTACAAGTTTAAATTGCCCATCAATAAATTACTGTAAAACAATATTTAAATTTTTTATATAATTACAAAATTACTATCCATTTAAAATTAAAGTTACTTTTTTTCTTGTTGTAACTTGGTGATGTTTTTCTTATTTTCCATGTTACTGTTATGATTTGGTTTTGCTTTTTAAGTTTTTTTTTTTAAGTTCTTGTACATGATTTGGGAGGGTTGTGCTGTTTCATATTTTCTGCTTCTAAACAAATTTGTGGTTTATTTATTTCCAGGAATCTTTTATGATTCATGTATAGATTTTTTTGAGTTTTCCTTTGGATTTTGCTGTAGCTTCATACATTATATTATTTTTTAGGTAGTTAACATTTAGAGGGCATTTTTACTTTGTACTGCAGTTACAGGTTGTGGTTGTGTATGTTTCCGGTGGATATACAGAGCATTATATATATTTGGTGTATATTGCTGATTAATTAACTCACCCTACTCTTAATAATAATAATAAGACAAAAGTTAGCATCACCAAAACAGCAAATGTAGAATTTTCACAATGAATCAAACGTGAAACATTTTTCCCACTTTTTGCACTCCTATATTGTATCTTATATATTTTGCTTCTATAAGTGATTCTGGAAAATATACCAGATGTGAATATCTGATGTTATTTCTTTATACGTGCAAGAAAAATCATATCAATAAACATAGATCTGTAAGCACTAATGTCTCCACTTGCATGTGACAAATCTTCATTACAAAAATAGAAAGGGATGTAAGACAAGGTTTTGCCTTCTCACTTGATTCAGTAAACCTTTACAGTGAGGAGATTCTAAGATAATTAAAAGTCCTACCAGTATTCATTATTGGTCGTCACAATCGTAATAACGTAAGATTTCTACATAACACAGTGTTGATAGCAGAAAACAACAAAAACTCTTGCAGAATGTAGTGAAGGAAAGTGAGAAGAAAGGACTAAACATCAATTGCAAGTGAATAGAATGCATGGTTGTTAGCAAAAGGGAAACAACCAAACATGTAAATTACAAATTGCTGATATCAAAATCAAACGGGTGCAAAAACATTAAATTTAAAAATTTAGAGAGTGTTTTAAAAGAGGACTGAAAGTGTGATACAGAAATCTGAAGGAGAAGTGGGATAGTGGAAGATGCCTTCCAAAAACAAAGCAAAGTATTAAGAAACAGGAAAATTTTGTTAGAAACAAAGGAAAGAGTAGCAAACTGTTTTTTAATATCAGTCCTCTTATATGCCAGTGAAGATATTTGAAGCAACATAAATGTAGTTCTACAATGGATGAGACAGATGAGCATTGACAAAGTTTTTGAGAAAATGGAAACAAAATGGATATGAGCAACTGTTATATAGGAATAAAGTGCCGCTGCCGACACTGGAGTTTGAACACAGATCACCAGAGAGCAAACACAGGCAATCCCATTTTGAATCACATGATGGTAAAAGAAATGTATATATGGGAATTAGTGTGACATCTAAGTGATCACTATATGGACTACTATTCAGATCACTATTTGTTGGTTACTTTTCGAGCCAATATTATCGAGCAAGTACTATTAGTGCGAATGTTATTCAAAAGCATCTGACACCAGTATTGTTCAATGGTGTACTATAGTTGTATCTGTGATTACAAAGTCTCTACTACAATGAGCATTACAGAAGTGACAATGAGTATTTGTTGATATCACAAAAGCGATAGAACACTGCATAATTTATCTAGGGAGCTTTAGTTAATGGAAGGCAGGAGAATGTTTAGAAGAGATAGTAAAAAGACAAAATTTCTGAAGAGCTATAAAATGCAGGAAATTGTGGAGAGCCCTAATAGCCAACATCCTGAAGGGACATGGCACATATAATATTAATTGCAAGAAAAAACACCCTCAGATTCTTGAAGAGCTATTAAAATCAAAATATCCAAATCTAAATAAATCCTTCAATGGTGAAGCCATAGTTTTAACAGTTTTCAGCACCTGATGACAACACTTGAGCTCATACTTGTATAACATCTGCACATGATGCCATCATAACACATATCAGTGAACAATAATTTTAAATGTAATTAAATATGTAAAGTCCGAGCATGCACAAACAACTTCTAGTTTTTGTTTAATAGATTTATTTTCTTTATGGTTTACCAACCCTTTATAGGTTATTTAAAGCTGAAACATATTTTGGATTATAAGAATATTTTTTTTATAAGGGAATCCTGAATTATGGAACAATGGTCTCGTGGATTAAAGCATTAGTTTGTGAAATTTGGTGACAGTGATTGTGAGTTCAATTCCTGGGTTGGGTAGAGTGTTCTTTCCCCCAGTGAAAACGGATGAGCAATAACTGAACAGTACTAAATAAGAATAATAACTAGAGAGAAAGAGTGAGAGAGTAAGCAAGAGTGAGTTTGATTTCAAACAATATATTTCAAAGAGAAACAGTCATTTTGCTCCTTTATTTAGTGTTTTAAAAGTTTATTACAATAAATTTCTAAACTTATTGTGGGGAAAAAAGGAATGGCTTACCTCCCAAACGCCCTCGCGTCTGTCTGGCCTGTGGGTTAAGAAAGGAAAGGATCCAAGATGGCGTCCGTGACTTTTAATATTTATGGTCTCGTGCGGTCACGCAAAGTCGCGTTACACGCATGGTAATGAGGTGTTTCTGGACTCCATAAAAGCAGGTCGCTTGGAAAAATGAACAGAACACCATTTCACCAGTGTTCGGTGTACATGGCTTTGCGTTGCAGCATGTGAGACATTTTCCGATGGAAAGAGTTGCGTCCCTTTCACCCTTGAATTTAACACCTTTGCTACACTTATGATGAAGGCAAATAACTTCAGTCAATATGCTAGTATTGGGCTCATCCATTAGCCAAATCTTACCTTCTTCGAGTAATGCACTATTCCAACTTTCATTCATAAATCTAGCCCTCTGATTGGTTCATTTCTACCAATCAGGTTGCCCGCATGTGCACTTCAAAGTTTTGGCGCAAAATCGCTCTGGATCCACCGACACGATTATGACCTTTTAAAAAGAACCCAAAGCACATGTGACCATGCAGAGGCAGACGCAGAAGCAGATGGAGACGCAGACCTGGGCAGATCAGCAGCAGACCATTTTTCAATTGCTCACTCGAGCTTAAAAATGTGATGACTACAATTCACCGTCTTGCTAATCGAGACGACAAATCTTTCCTGTTCAATATCTTCTTCGAACTTCTTTATCATTCAAGAATCTCACACTATACATTCTCTTTGATCATTATGATAAGTCAGTCAGTCGAACGAGCACAGAGATATGCTAATATAATCCATGTCGCTTGCAACTGCAATCTTGCCGCGCAAACTAACGCATTACTGACTCACTCGCAAGCCCAAATCGAAGAAAACTCTGTGAACACTGAAACTTCTATCCGAACAACTTTACTTATCTAAAGTGAATTAACACTCACTACTATTCTAAGTAAATAACATCATCGAACGAACTCAACATTTGCAGTCAAAGGTAGACTACTTCATAATGACTCATTTCTAAAAACATAATACCGACATTCTAAATACTAATTACAATTTCCTAAAAAGACTGTAACACAGATACACAAGACATAAAAAAGGACATACAAAAACTACAAATATCACGAGCACACCAACACAATAACATCTTCAAAATATTCTGTACATATTATCTTATTTGTATATAAATGCATTTATTGATTTTGAATTGCATGTGTGTTTTTTCTTGTTTACATTGAAATTGTTTATTTGTTTTTGGATGCAGAAAAGTTTGTGCAACCTAACATAAAAATTCCTTCTGATTTAATTGAATGCTACAGCAAATTCCTTAGTTTATTCTGCACATCCCCAACACTAGTATATGTAGGTTTCATTATAAACACTGCAGGTGATAGAAAAATGTAAAGAAAAATGTGGCAGACATTACTGTCATTAACTTTGTTAATGTACTCTAGTTAAACATTCTTTGTTTTGTCAGAGGATGGCATGAATTTAATTGCTAACTTGACGACTACAACTGGAATCAAGTTTTCTTCACCGACATCAATTGTTGAAAATTATAGAAAAGGTATGTGGAACTTTTCCAACTCATTACAAATAAAGGTTACGTTTTCTACTTAAAACAGTTATTCTTATTAATATTTTTAAATAATACAGGGTGTTCATAAAGTCTCTTTATAATTTAAAAAATTTATTACAAAAGCAAATGAACAGACAAAAATGTAGAAATTATTACCAAATGAGAAGTAGATATTGAAGTTATTTTTT
Source organism: Acanthosepion lycidas (assembly GCA_963932145.1). Lineage (NCBI taxonomy): Eukaryota > Metazoa > Mollusca > Cephalopoda > Sepiida > Sepiidae > Acanthosepion > Acanthosepion lycidas. The sequence goes on from OZ010573.1 coordinate 125,381,261, forward strand.
TTAACTAACTTAATGCACCTCTATATGGGCACCATTATTTGTATGAAGCACATCAAGAAATTACTTGATATCTTGCCATATTTGCTATAGCCTAGCCTTATCATTGGTGGCATTGGCATCAGTGATTTTTGCTTTAGACAAGTAATGTTCCGTATCTTTGTTTGATACACAATATCTTTATATCTTTGTACCCCACAGAAAGAAGTCTAGGAGAGTGATATCTGGTAAATGAGGTGGCCAGGAAATTAAGCTAAACCTTCCAATCCACCAGTCTGGAAATATTAGGGGTCCATTTAACAGTATCTCTTTCATCAACAGGATACCTGAAATACACAAATGCAATGGGATTAAAAATGCTGATAACTACCGAATACATAGAATAAATCTGATTAAGATACCTTACCATTTGACTTTGTAATATATTTTTACAAAGGTAATATTTTCATCAAAGTTTCTTTACAATTTAACAAAAATATTTAAGAATCAAATGAGCAAATTACGTGGAATTTGTTACAAAATGACGAGTAAATATTGAAGTTTTTTTTTTAACCAATTTAATACACTCCTATATGGAGCACGTCAAGAAGATACTTGATTTCTTGCCATGTTTACTGTAGCATAGCCTCATCATTGGTGGCATTGGCATCAGTAATCTTTCACTTTAGATCAGTGATGTCCCATATATTTGTTCGATACATGATATTTTTAACATAACCCCATAGAAAGAAATCTAGGGAAGTGATATATGATGAATGAGGTGGCCAGGGAATTTTGGGTCATCCCATCCAAATCACCTGTCTAGAAATGTTAAATTTAGGAACCCACAAACACACAGTCCTCAATGAGTTGAATATCATCTAGTTTTGGTGCCATTTCAGTTGTCTTTGTAATATATTTTTTAAATTGTAAAGAAACTTTATGGACACCCTGTGTATACAAATTCATGAAAGTTTGATTTTGGGTCTATGAATACCTCAACAATGAAATATTTAGAAAGAAAAAAAATTCAGACTTTAAAGAAGATTATAGATTTGATTATTGCCTTTTTTAATTGAATATTTCACAATAATAATTGCCAATAATGTTTGTAGTGCAGACAAGCATTGTTATGTTTATTTTAAACAATTGTTCACCCAATAAAAGGACAAAGAACCACTCAAGATAGAGGTTTACAGAACAAGGTTGTTTCACATACATAAGAGAAGGAGGAAAGAAGTGCAGATTATAAAGATACATAGGTTGATTTATTTATGGATTATCAACCTTTTGCAGGTTATTTAAAACCAGAATATATTTTACATTGTAAGAAGTTTTGGAGATAATAATGATTTACTGATACACATCCATAACCCATAGATAGATTCATGCCTTTTCTCAAACATATTTGTATATAAGTGAATATAACAAATCCAACTGGAATTGAAACTTGACTCTCTTATTTCTCATTCTGAGTTATTATCCATTACACCACCTGCACATCGAAGTTTATGCCACCATTTATTCTTAAGCAGTCACCAATCTAGATACTGACCAGGGCCAATGTTGCTTAACTACTCTGATCATATGAGAGCCATAAGCCAATGATATGTAAGATAGATAACTGTTGACACTGGACTTGAAAAGTTTAAGATTGTATTGATCAGAAAAGCATCATCTTGGGAGTTTGTTCTATAAAACAGTGGCTCTTGGGAAAAAGCTGTTCAAAAGAAACTTCTTTCATACCAGTGGAGTATGAGGACTATGATGTTTTGCACTGAGGGACCTGGCATAGTAGAGGTTTTAGCTGTAAAGGTCTGAAGTAGTAGAATTAAGGAATGTTGCTTTTATCATTAAATATTGATAGGCTTGTAATATTTCGTCTGTGGGAAAGAGGTTGCAGAGTGGAAAATAATTCATTCCCAACAAGGACACATTATTGCTTTGGACTCTTGTAAGGTTAGACAATGAGGACTGAGCAGCACCAGCCCAGATATGGCAGCAAATACCCCATTTTTTGTTTGATCTGGCACTTTTAAAGATAAAGCATGGCAGGTGAAGTCAGGTACTTCCTGAAGTGGCATAAGGAGCTAACCATTTTTTTCCACTGATAGTTCATATATATGATCATATATATGGCTTTGAACAAGTGAAGACTGTGGATCTTGGCAGAGACCATCCCTCTTAGAATTTTGTAGACTGGCACTACAGAATCACATTAACATAAGAACTCAAATCATATTCATAAATAGTCTCATCAGATTGAGACTTTAATATCGATGTTATATATGGTACCAAATTCTTTCAGAAATATCTAAAGAGGCAACTTTATTCACCAGCTTTTTAAAAATGGCTTCGAACATATGAAGCCTGTAGGTTTTATACTTCTTCAAGTCTTGTAGACTGGTGCTAGAAAATCACAAATAACAGAAACCCCATTACTTGAAGAGGAGCTGACCCCTTTTACTAAATGGCCAGCTTCCTTATTCTGAGGTCTAAGATTGAACTTGAGTCCCAATAGACGTTCAAAGGAAAGAGACTCTTTTAGAATGCAACCATTCATTGTGACAGGTGAGAATTCAGGGTTAGATCAGTAAGACGAATACTTACTAGTTTGTTTTTTTGAGGTATTGAAAATTACAAGCCAATTTTTCCATTATTAAGCTGTTAGAGTTCAGCCAGTGGGGAGAGATCAGCTGCTGCAATGCTCTTGTCATCTAGATCTTTGTTGGTGAATCCATAAACTGTAGTATCATCTGCATAGATATTTATTAAAGATCTGAGAATTTTCTTAAGTAGATTACACTTGGTTTAAATAAACAGCCAGAAATGTTGGCTTAAATAATAGAGGCATTAAATAGTCAGGAAAACATAAACAAAGAGCAAGATATAGCAGACTCTTCACCTTTAGATATGCTAAAAATGCAGGTTACTATATCTGATGGCATAACAGATATGTAAGTTACACTCTGTGAGTCATGTTCAAGGAAAGAATCTTTTAATGAATTTAAGCATGTATCGTCTAAACCATACTATCAGTGCATTTTGGAACCTCAACGTGGTGTAATGGTTAGCAAACTTGTCGGGCTAAATCTATTATGACTGAATAGTGAGTTCAATCCTCACTGGGTACCCCACATTTTTGGCCTTGTGTCACATCTAAGCTACACTTAGAAAATTTTACGGGCACCCTGAGGCAATGTAATGGTTAGCAAGCTTATCTTGCTAGCACAATTACGATTGAGTAGTGAGTTCGATCCTCACTGGGTGCCCCTTACATTCAGCCTTGTGCCACATCCAAGCTACGCTTGGAAAATCGCTACTATAAGCGCATTGAAAAACATTACAAATGAACTTTAGTTATGGCAGAAAACTTTACTGTATATAGCATGAGGTTCAAAGAAGGTTGATCCTCTCTAAGGCCTACAGATTTAATTCACTTAAAGAAACTTTTAATCACTGATATAAGTAATCCATTGCTTACAGCTAAAAATTTAGACATTTTTGAATGGGTTTGGCACCATGTATGACATCTACATGAAAGTCTCAATCTGACAAAGCTATTTAAGAACATCACTCAAGTTCTTAATTGTTATTGTAATATTACCTGTTTATCTAAGAGGGAACAACCAGTAGTTTTCAGTTGATATTTATAAAATCTTTCTCTTAAAACAGTTTATCAGGAAAATAGTTTCCAAAGACCAGTAGCTGTTACTGCTTTTTTCCAGTAATGATGGAAGTTTCCTCCTAACCTTTTATTTGAAGGAGTGTGGAATGTCAACATCATGATTATGTCATCATTTTCTCTTTGAGTTTCATGTGCTATCCATTTTAGTTTTTGCTGCTGTTGAAAGTACCATGAAAGTATTTCTAGAAAAAGTACAGAGAGGCAACCATAGGGCAGTGGAAAAGTGACTGAAGTCAAGCTGCCAGATCAGGACCAATAATATTGCTGATTCTTCTTTGGACTTTATCAAGGTAAACAGTAGGGGCACCAGACCATCTGTGGCAGCTATATTCTAAGCATGAATGAATGATAGACTTATAGATATGTATGATAAATTTGAGAGAAAATTGTCTTGCACAATACAGTGAAACTAGCAATGAATTCAATATAGTTTTTCCATTTAATGTCAGCTGATAATATTAGGCCGAGAAGGCATAATGAGTCACTTTCATGGAGGTTAGCATTAGCCATGTTGAGAGAAGGCAGAGAGGAGTCTCGAAGATGATTAATGGAGAGAAGTTTAGTTTCAGTTCCCATTAACAATGGACTGGAGGTTGTTTTGGACATCATTTTAAAAGGTTTTTATAAATGTATTAAGTCTTTATTATTCTTTTATCGTTTATGTTTCTTTTTTTCATTATGTCTTTTATTTTCTTGAAGTGCTAGGGAAGTGGCTTTACTCATCTGAACAAAAAGGAAACTGTCCTTCCTTGGATTATTTCTGTGAAAATAAACTCAATGCCTGGGCTCACACAGCAAAGCACACAACAGAAGCCATAAAACACTGCAAAAATGCGCTCTCACCATTCCTCAAGCAGTTCCATAATGACCTTGTGGCTCACATTACTGGTTGGTAATCCTTTTTTTTTTTTACATTGATTTACTTTTATTTAATTATATTTTATTTTAATCACTTCACCACAAGCAAGTCCATAAAGCTACTAACATGCAAGGGGTTACCGAATGTTAGAGAATATAAGAAAAATACACTATTAATGAGAGAGAACAATAAAAGAAAAAGAATTAAGAATTAAGAAGATAACAACTGACATTGCAATTAAAGTTTTGAAGAAAAAAGTTGCTAGAAAAGAATTCTACAAGAGAGAAGTGTGAAAGAAGAAACTGTTAGCATAGAACTTATGGTTACATCTAGTCATTTCAACTGTAAAGTGATGAGACCTAGCTGCCAATCTAGTACTGACTTTAAATTCATAAAAACTAGGTAGCATAGAGGAAAGTTCATCAGAACAACTGCCATCAAAGTATTTCTATAAAAGGCACAGGGAGGAACCTACATTACAGAGCTGGTAATGTGAGCTGAATTTGAGATGGCATGTTAGGACCGATATTTTATTTATTTATGTCACTTTTGCAAATTTTTTTTCTTTTTTGTTTCTTTTGTTACACAGGGTACTTGGATTCTGATTTTATTACTAGTTGAGAAAATTTCTTAAAATTCCGAATTCTTGTGATAGAAAAATCAATATTCTTTCGGTTTCATTGCAAAAAATTTCTGCATTTTAGTTTATTTGTTTCTTTTTTCATTGCAACATTTATGCATGTTCACATGTGTATGTCAACATTTTAAATTACAATTTGGCATCTGCGGAAAATGAAGTTAAAGTGCATTAAATGAAGACATTATTAAATGGTAATAGTAACAGAAATATTAGCCATTTCCTTACAAGAATTCTTTCTGTTAGGAAAAGAGTTTTCTCAAGTCCAGTAACTGTTATTACTCCTTCTCATATAGATGGAGACTTCTTTCTAAATATTTTTAGCATAATGATTGTGTTATTATTTTCTCTTTGAGTTGCATGTGCTATCCATTTTCTTTGTTACTGCTGCTGAAAGTCTTCAAATGATGTGATTTCTGTTATTTGGTATTCTTCTTTGTCTTCAATTCTGTGTTAGTCTCATTATAAGGAAAAATTTGGCATTCATTAACAGATCAGTTAATGTTACTGCAGGTTGAAATTTATAAAACCTTTGGCTTTAAGGAATTTTTCAGAAAAATATATTTCTCAATCCAGTAGCTGTTATAACTCTTTCTAGTACTGATGAGGCTTTCCTTCTTAAACTTTTGTTTAAACTAATGTAGAAAGTCGACATTTTCATTATGTCATTATTTTCTCTTCATGTCACTTATGATATCCATTTTAGGTGTTGCTGCTACTGAAAGTCTTCAAGTAATATTGTTTCTTTTACCTGTTATAAAAAAAATAGTATGTAATTTCGATAGTCCTTTTCTAAATTCAGAGTAGGATCTTCAATAATCTAATGTAACCCTCAACACATCAATATTGTTTTTTACAATGGCAAACATGGCTATTCTTACCCCCCTGAGCAAGTGTTGAATTCTGGTGAGAAATAAAAATGCAATAAATAAATTAAAATTATTTGTAAAATTATGCCAGAAGACAGAATGTGTGGTTTTCAGCAAAAGGGACGTTCCTAGACAAGAACTACAAACTGGGGATGCCAAAATCAAGCAAGTACGCAAATGTAAGTATCTACATGTTTAACACTGAAATCTGAAGACACATAGAAATATCTAAAGATGCCTTCCAAAATCTAAGTAAACTATTGAGAAACAGGAAAATTTCATTAGAAACATAGAAAAGAGTACTGAATTGTTATGTCATATCAGTCCTTTTCTTCCAGATGCTGGACAATAGCATCACAGATGAAGAAGAGAATGGAAGCAACAGAAAGATGCTGAATATATCATGGAAGCAACAAGAAAGTTTTAAGGAAAATGGAAACAAAAAGGTAACTTATGCATAACATCAGAAACAGAAATTTGAAATGTCTAGGATATATTATATGGAAAGTGGGCCTGGAGATTTTGACACTCACAGGAGGTGTTAAAGGCAAGAGGGAGTGAGGAGAACAGTGAGTAACCTACCTAAGAAGCTTTTTAAATGAAAGGCAGAACATGGAGTGCAAAGATGGTGAAAAGACAATCTTTACTAAGATCTATCTATCTATCTATCTATCTATCTATCTATCTATATATATATATATATATATATATATATATACTATTTACATTATTTGGACTATTGTCCTCATCTTTGTTGCCAAATTTATCACATCATTTCCTCAAGGACACATGGCACAGTGGATAAAGGCGTTAGTTAGATCCAGTGACAGGACCCAAAGAGTGTGAGTTCAATACCCAGTTAAAGCAATGGAGAACTTGGAGAGGGGAATTAACAGGAGAAAACTGATAACTGACATCCATTAAACATGGCACATGGAACTAGAACAGTCTCCCCCAGTGAGTGAAATAAAGGGTTCAGTTCGGCATTCTAACCACCTGAAGAAGGCCGAAACGTTGTAATAAATATGGGAGACAAAGATGAGGAGAATAATGTAAATAGTGTACATAATACCTCATCTCAGAAATATAGACAGATATCTATCTATCTATATATTTTATTATTTTAAAGGTTATTTTAATGACTGTCCATTTATTTATTAAGCAGTATATTTATTTTTGTCTACTGTCCTGAATATTCAAGAAATCTTATAAAAGAAAAATATGCACTCTCCAGAAGAGGGAACTGTCGTTAGATCTGACTGAGCTGCAAAGAACTGTTGCCCATCAGGCATGGCTAAATAGGGCCTTGAAGTGAAAACCTTCTCATTAGACCTTCCTTCAGCCATGATATTTATCAGAATCAAAAATTAATGTTTTTTTCATCAATTTAGAAGACACATTCTGTTCATAACATCGATACAGTTTAAAATCAAACCCTGCTTTTTCACAAAGTCATCTGGACCTAGCTGGATCTATATAGAAACAGATATTTTTTTTTTAAATATTTCTTTTAACTCATTACCCGCCATTTGCGATCTATTAAAATTAAACTCACTACATGTAATTCCTTGTATTTACATTAAATTGCTTACATACATTGCATTTTCAGAGGTATATTTAAAACACTTAACCTTTAAAATTTTTATTATTGGCCATAAGAAGACACTTTCTGTTGTAATTTTACATTTCATGAGTAGAAAAATAATGACTATTTTGAAAAGTAATTTTTATTATTTCTAATCAATATTATTTTTTGATGTTTTATACACATATATATTTGATGTTCTAGTTTCTATAAAAAGAAGAATGGTAACTACTGAAATTAAAAATAAGGAATAAATAAACTCCTAAGACACCTGTCTGGGCCAAAAATGCACATTAAAAAAAATTGGCAGTTAATGGGTTAAATAAAGAACAAATGGATATATCCATTTTGATTAAAGAACAGTAATTTACATTAATTATTAAAAGTATTTATCTGTTTATTTAAGATAAATAATTGTTATCCTCACCAATATTTGTATTTGTGCACCTGAAAAAATCCCACCACTAATAAGTTTTTAAAAATGTTTTAGAAATTCAGAAAATTTAAAAAAATATGCAGATATCAATGATGAATGCAAAATTGATATTTGTAAATAGCAACTAAGTCAAATAAATCTGTAAATGGATAGCAGTTGATTTTAAACTCTATTAACATTATGAACAGGATCCCATTTTTTAATTGCTAAAAAATCAATTCCTTTTGATTTTGACAAATGTCATGGCTTGAGGAAGGTTTAATGATTGCTAATCTACAGAATGATTCCCTGAAAATCTTTTCTCTATTTTTAATGAGTAGACTAGTCTATTTTAGTAATACCAATTAAAATATAAAGTGGATTCACACATTTTTTTGATTAAATGCTGTTCAAAAATTAAGACAATAATCAGATATATATATTTATTTATCTTACTATAAGCCATTTTCTAAGTCAGGTTTAAGATTCAAACTTGCCCCATCATATATCAGACATGAGGATCAATGGACGTTACTGTTATATTAAATGTTTGGTAGTGAGAGAAAGGAATAATGAAGATTAGATTTTGAACACAGTTTATTGTTGATATGTCATACAGCAACATTGAAGGATGAGTGGAATATCCATTTTAGTGGCCAGCTGTCAGGGATGGCAGTTGGGTGTAAGGGAAGCACCAAGAGTTGACCCAATTCTTGCGTGGGTTTGGTCTGAGGTCACATAATATGTTCAGTACATGTTGGCTGATCAAGGTTACAGTGGTAGGCATTTTCACTGGTTGGTAGGCCTATTTTATAGGATGGCTTTGCGCATGTTGGTGGATTGGCATTAAGTTGGTGGGTTGAGTAAGATGCTGAGGCATTTGCAAGCATTAAGATTTGGGAGAATTCTCAAATCTGACTTTGCCGATGCATAGGATGCAAGCGTTAGGAGTTGAAGCTGAGATGTTACCAAGTCAAAGCTGGATAGCTGAGGTGTTTTCAAGCTCGGTTACTGTAATGGCCATTAAAAGGTGAGGTCATGTTTAGTGATGGCAGTGAAGGTGGTGACACTGGTGGTGGTGGCTGCAGCAGCAGCAGTGCCCTGTGTGACAGCTAGTGGCCACACCAGTCCACAACTGTCCTGGTCGTTCTCAGAGACATGCTTTTAAGTGGGTCTGGTAGTCCTCAGGGGCATCTCCCTCTCTGGCAGGAATGTTCATGATTGGCCACTGCCAGAGCTTGCTTCATAGACCAAACGTGATGCGTGGAGCCTATGCGCAGAAAATGACATTTTTTATTTAATTCTTTGCCTTGATGATGTTCACATCCAGCCAGCATGCAGAAGGAATCAAAAGAGATCTAATTTCAATGCAGTATAACATTACTCTGTGACACTGACCTATGACAGATTAGAGGTTTGAATTTTGAGTTGTCCTTCTTTAAGTGTTCACACACACCAAGACTAGATGACTGCTCTACAACTCTACACATACCTGGGAGGGGAGATGAAATTTGAAGTTAGCCTGCCAACTTCATTTTCCACACAACAATTGCAATTCCAGTCCTACATACATGGTTAGATTTAAAAATAAAAAGATACTTTCTCTGTATCATATATGTAAACAGATTTTAAATCAGTTTTTAGTGACAGTGGTGTAAGCAGGAGGAATACAACAAGCCATCACAAGCTGATTGCTAGAGTCAAATAATTGTGAGTCAGTGACGAAATGAGGGCAGTTATTTGTATAAGACATCAAATTTCGACATGTTTATACATGTTTCCTTTACTTTTTAATACTAATTTATTTTCATACAGTGGATTTGGCATTTATAGCTAAGATTTATCCTATTACTGATTTGTGAGTTATGTCTTTTATTGGGGTAGCAACAATGCTACTTGTTAGGGCAAAATCTGTATTCTGACCAATACTTTGAAAATATGTTTCTTCTTCTATATACTTCATTCTGGGTATGATGATAAACTACATCCTGCAGCAAGGCCTCTGATATGAAAGATTTGAGGAGCATAGGGCCACCTCTTTATTGCTGTTGTTCCCAGATCCATCCTGACCTGGTGTGATATCATCTGTTATTGTTCCAAAAGTCTATGAAAGTATAAAAATACATTTTTATAGTAAGAATAATTAACCACAATACATTAAAAAAAAATCAAAATATATTACCAGCAATACATTTTTTTAAAAGAAAACATTACCAGCAATACATAAAAAACATATCAGAAATACATTAAAAAAATAATACCAGCAATACATTTTTGAAAAAAAAATACTTTCATTAATATGATTTATTGTTAAAAAATAAAAATTAGCAGCAAAACAATTTTGTAATAAAAAAAATTTAGCAGAAATACAATTTTTTTAAAAAGTTCCCAATAATATTTTTTTGTAAAAGAAATTAATAATACTTGCAAGAAAATTAAATTTCAGGATTAAATAACCCATAAGGATTTGACATATTACTATAAAAACAGTTTTCTATATGCCATGACCTCCAAGATGTGGCTGATCATGGCTCTCCACAATTTCTTTTCTTTTGTATCTCTTTTGTCTTTTTGCCATCTCTCCTAATTCCTGTTCTGCCAGCCACTTAGCCAAGCTTCTTAAGTCATGCACTAAACACCAATGTCCCAGTTACCTTTTATATGTCTTGAGAGTGTTAAATTTTCTAAGCCTTATTTCTTTAATATATGTTCTTTCAAATTTCAACTCTTTCCGATGTTAAATATAAGTATTGTTTTTGTTTCCATCTTTCTTAAAATTTTGTTATTCACATGTTTTCTTCATAGTATTCTCAGCTTTCTTCTGCAGAACCACATTTCTGTAGCTTCAAGTCTATTCTTCATCTGTGATGAGATTGTTCAGCATTCACTACCATATAGGAGAATCAATATCACATGACTGCTAAGTACTATTTTCTTTGTTTCTAATTAGACTTTCCTGTTTCTTGACACTTTTCTTAGGTTTCGAAAGACAATTTTTGATATCCTAATCTATTTTCTGATTTCAGTGTCACATTTTCCATCCACTTTCTCAATATTTAAATTGTTGTACTTACTTGACTTACACATCTCCAATTTGTAAGTCACATGTTGAAATTTTCCATTTGCTGGCAACCATGCATTTGTACTTTATTGTAACCTAGGGAAAGTTACTGAATAGAATAATCAAACAAAGGTTGGTAATGAATGATAATACTTAGGACAAGAAAAACACATATAAGATTTGCCAATAGTGTGCAGAAGTAGTCAAGTGAATTCCACAATGAATCTCCAAATTAAGACCAACATACAGTATTAACTACTATATTTATGTGAATGGGAACATAACCATTATCGTCCACAGGTATGCTACAGCACACTTCTTACAATTGATGCTTTGTCTTTTATCTTGCTTTCCTTTACTAACTTCTGTAGGATTTCTTGTAGTTTCATTTCTGTGTCTGCTATCAGTACTGTTATATAGTTGCATATCTAATGCCGTCAAGGTTATGATTGTCAATATTGAATCCTGGTAGAAGTTCTAATTCACTCAGAATCACTTCACTGTAAAGATTAAATAAATATGTTTTCCTTTAGAGTTTATTGCAAGGTTTGCAGACATAAAAGATATGAACACAAGTTGTCAGAAGCTAAAATTTAATATCTTGGCAAATGATTTTGTCATAGGTGAAGTGTTGATTTGTTAGAATTTCTAGAAGGAATTATTAGATTTCTAGAAGGATCTACATAGTAAGTTTGCAATATGTTGGAAGACCAGATCTAATAGAGAATCTAGGAGATTTAGCCGACACAATAGTAAAAAATTAGACAAAATGATACAGATTACATGAAAGGCTACATTCATATACATATATCTATATAAAGGCCCATATACATATATATATATATATATATATATATATATATATATAAAGGCTCAAACACTAATATTCCATGGTTATAATTTATTATATTGGAATCGTAATCTCAATCCAAATCATCAGACCTACAAATTCAAATATATATATATATATATATATATATATATATATATATATATTCAAAATATATATCTATATCTATCTATATTCAATATATATATATATATACAATATATATATATATTCAATATATATATACTCAATATATATATATATTCAATATATATATATGTATGTATATATATATATTCAATATATATATATATATTCAATATATATATATATATATTCAAAATATATATTCAATATATATATATATTGAATATATATATGTATATATATATATATATTCAATATATATATATATATATATATATATATATATATTCAATATATATGTATATATATTCATTATATATATATATATATATATTCATTATATATATATATATATATATTCATTATATATATATATATATATTCATTATATAAATATATATATTCATTATATATATATATATATATATATTCATTATATATATATATATATATATATATATATATTCATTATATATATATATATATATATTTAATGTATATATATATTCAATCTATATATATATATAATGTCATCCACAGACAGACTGTTTCGCTGTATCACATCTCATCAGTGCGGCTAGACATCCGGTTGCCCCTAGCTAGGATCGAAACCCGACTGAATTGGTATCAGGCGGATATTCTACCACTAAGCTGTCGGCGCACGGTCGGGATGAAGGTGGATTTTTATCAAATTTATTTTTGGAAACACGCTTGCGAAGAGTCTCGCTATATAGCTATAATAGTCACTGTTTACAAACCCATACCTCAGCCTGAGAGTGCTCAACTGGAATTAAATTTAATTCAGGCGCTAATATAATATATATATTCAATCTCTATATATATATTCAATATATATATATATATATATATATATATATATATATTCAATCTATATATATATATATATATATATATATATATATATATATATATATTCAATCTATATATATATATATTCAATCTATATATATATATATATATATATATTCAATCTATATATATATATATATATATATATATATATATATTCAATCTATATATATATATATATATATATATATTCAATCTATATATATATATATATATATATATTCTATATATATATATATATATATATATATATTCTATCTATATATATATATATATATATTCAATCTATATATATATATATATATATTCAATCTATATATATATATATATATTCAATCTATATATATATATATATATATATTCAATCTATATATATATATATATATATATATATATATTCAATCTATATATATATATATATATATATATATATATATATTCAATCTATATATATATATATATATTCAATCTATATATATATATATTCAATCTATATATATATATATATATATTCAATCTATATATATATATATATATATATATATATATATATTCAATCTATATATATATATATATTCAATCTATATATATATATATATTCAATCTATATATATATGTATATAACAACATAATGTTGTTACAAGAATAATTTAGAAACATTCATATATATTCATTGAGTCAAATGAAAAATCACATCATTTACTTTTTATGTTTGGAGAGAATTTTTCATATGTAGAAACATTGTTTGAATTGTTGTGAAGATGGATTCAACTTTTTTATTCTGATTTCTTGATATATATCTTCAAACATAAAAAGTAAATGACATAATTTTTCAGTTGACACAATGGATATATATAAGCATTTCCAAATTCTTCTAGTAACTAACAGGATCTTGTTTTTGTTTATAGATACTTTACTTAAATAAATTCATTTTGTTTTTTGCCTTGAAAAGTCCACATTGGACAAAACACATTCGCTATGATTACATACAGTTTTCTTTATGTCTTTTTTCCTTCATATATATATATATATATATATATATATATATATATATATATATATATATATATATATGAAATAAATCTTATAGAGCCAGGAACAACCTACCTAGGTTTCACCTAAAACAAATCTTCAGAGAAAGCTTTATCCCTGCTCTACTTAGCATATTGAACATGTTTTAGCTTTTTTACTTGCTTGAGGTTTTTTCTTCGGACTAGAATCTTAAGGCACTGAACAATTTACTTTGCCCTGTTTGAATGTTTCAAGTTCTTTTTTTCCAATCTTTTCCTTGGGTACCAGTTTTGATAGACTTACAAGTTGTGCTATCTGAGGTTTTTTCCAAATGAGTATTACTAGTAGATTAATTATATATATATATATATATGTATATATACATATATATATATATATATATACATATATATATATATATATATATATATATATATATATATATATATATATATATATATATATATATATATAGTTTAAAGGTGTGCTATATTTATTGGATAAAGTGCTCTGATATTGAGCATTTTATCCATATGAGACAGAGCATGTGTAAATATAAGTATAAAAGTGAACATCGAAGTCAACCCTCAGAGGCCACAGCCTGTCTCATGCTAGACACAAGCATCATGCTGCTGATTGCGTTCAGCATGAAACACCCTGTCGCCTCTGAGTGTTGACTTCAATGTTCACTTTTATATATAATATATATATATATATATATTCATTTGAAACATGGATAATGATGGCTAGCAAGCTTGTGTAAATAGATGTCAGAACAAGGATTAGGGAAGATAATTGTGGAGAGCCATGATTGCCAATGTTCTGAAGGTACACAGGACATAGAAGAAAACTAATGAAGTTCATTAACCTGCCAGTATTTAAGGAGAATATGGAAAATCATTAGTTCTATGAAGGGATGATGTGGTAGGGATGCTGAACATCTAAGAATCTGTCCTGTTCTCTCCAAATATCTGGTTTGAAAGTCAGAGATGTGTAGCACGTCTTAAGCAAGTGCACCTAACAGAGTCCATCCCTCTCCAGGTTACATCACAATCAATACCTTCTAACTTGATTTGCTTTGGTTACATCTGACTAAATAGGAAATACATATATATTTCTCTACTAAATTATTATTTTTTATTAAAACTTGATTTTGGATTTAAAAAATTTTTTTTTTGTGAAAACACAAAATTTATCCTTAATTAATCTCATATCAGATAAAAAATAAAATCCATCAGTTTTTATGAGATAATCTCCAGGAAGTAAAGGTGATTACTACAGACTAACATCATTATCCTTGTTATTTTGATTACTGCTTTTTGGCCAATGGTTTTCTGTTATTTCCATTGCATGCTTTATATTATAATCTTCATTTTTCTTCCTTCTTTTTTAGTCTAATCTCTATTTGATTTGGCGACTTTTATATTAACCAATTTAGTCTTTTTTGGCTATCAGACAAAATTCATGTGTAAAAGCCCACAAGATTGCTTCGGTTGGTTTTTCCTTCTCTTACTGTGAGTTTATTTCTGCCTGCCGTGAGTCAGGGTTCCTATCAGCACATGTGCCTAATTAAGTCCTCTTGGTTCATCTGTCCTGTCATCCATCTGTCTGTCTGTTTAGCTATTTGGCCGTCAGATGATCCACAAAGATGCCAGTCTGTCTGAGATCAGAGTGAAGAAGATAATGAGTTGCAAAATCCAGTTTGTCCCTGATCAATACATTAACATTGCTCTTGGCAGTGTACAATCAAAAATGCATACATTATAATAGAGACACTGGCAAAATTACAAATAATATATACATATAAATGCATAAAACTGTAAACATGATACTCATACATCTGTATCTATTTATATATATATATAATTGTATATACCAGGTATGTCCAAAAACTTCAAGGAAAGAGAAGCAAAAATAAGCAACATAGTTTGATTGGGTGTTAAACCAAATGTAAAAATTGGTTAGAAATTAATTAGTAGCTTAAACGTGAACCCAAATTAAATATTTATATGATTGCCTGTTTTAAATTAACTGTTGGCCCCCAGACAAAGTTTGGTAGAATATTTCAACATGTTGGGATCCATCTACCTAAGTATTGGAATTCCAAACATTTAATAATAATAAGGAAATCTGTGTATGAATTTCTGAGTTCAAAACCTGGTTATGGTAGTGGAAAACTTGGAGAGGTGAATTAACAGGAGACAACTGATAACTGACATCGAATAGACATGTGGAACAGTCTACCCCAGTGAGCAAAATAAAGGGTCCAGTTTGACATTCCAACCACCTGAAGAAGGCCGGAGTCTACAACAGCCAAAACATTGTAATAATATGTCAGCGAAGACGAGGACAATAGTCCGAATAATGTAAATAGTGTACATAATACCTCATCTCAGAAATATAGACAAATAGCAACACATCTTTTAAATGAGACATAGAAAAGGTTATTTTCTGAGGGAAATGTAGAAGAACATCAGTTGAAATAATATTTATATATTCTTTTCAGAAATATACAATAACAATAAAATATTCAATTTTCCTTGCAGTGAAATTTGTTTTCTGAAGTACTTAAGTGTTCTTAGGGCAGTGTTTAATGTGTGGAGACTTACTTTATGACAGTCAGTCTAATGTGTTTGTGAGTTTGTCAACAAAGGCTTAGTCAGCAGCTGCTGGTAAATCCCTTTCATTGTGTGCATGACCAAGGCCTGCTGGATGTTATCTCTTCCGCTGTGCTCATGTGAATGTGTGTGTGTCTGTATGTATAGATTAAACTCTCCTCTGAAATCGTTTTGATCTCTGAGAAGCAGTAGGCTTCTATTTTTATATCCATAAAGGAGATCCAAAATTTAATTTCGCATAGAGGTGGGAATATTTTGAATACAAGATTTTCATTAGTTAGAAAATAATTTCACACTAGCTTGCAAAAATCTTTTTGCTAAAATTTGCGGGAGTGGTGAAAAGAGTTATTACTGTTATTTTTATAAATGGTATGTCTACAACTACACCTGCAATTATTTTGGTGGTATTTACCAGTGTAATGATTTTTTATACAAACAAACCTTTTGATGAGATTTTATTGCTGGAAAATATATATTTATATATATAGGAGTTAATTTCTATATCCTCAATGGTGACTTTAGCTTGTATGCAAGAATTTAATTTTTGTATCTGTCTATATTTATCAAGGACACATGGCACAGTAGATTAAGTTGTTAGTTAGATCCAGTGACAGGACCCAAAGAGTTCAATACCCAGTTAAGGCAGTGGAGAACTTGGAGAGGGGAACTAACAAGAGATAACTGATAACTGACATCCATTAGACATGGCACGTGGGACTGGAACAGTCTCCCCTAGTGAGTGAAATAAAGGGTTCAGTTTGACATTCTAACCACCTGAGGAAGGCTGGAGTGTACAATGTCTGAAACGTTGTAATAAATATGGCAACAAAGTTGAGGACAATAGTCTGAATAATGTAAATAGTGTAATTTAATTTCCTCATTGTTGATCAATTTCTTAATAGTGATGTTGATCAAGGTAGAAATATATAGCTTTAATTTGTTTAAGGTAGACCTCAACTTGCCATGAAATGGATCTATACACCTGATTTCATGACCTTCCTTTGTGTCACACATGGAATGAGACATGCAGGATCCAGTTAGGAAACTGCAATGGACTGCACTGACCCTTATAGTTTCAAGTAGCAGCTTCTGTACCATGTATATCAGGTGTAGCACAGTTCATCTGTTGGCTCAACCGTTGAGATCTGTTGCAATCAACATCTGCTTGTTCACTGTTGGAATCTTTCAGGATTGGTCCCACTTATTCTGGGTCCTTGTCTTTGACCTTGTCATCAAGGGTGGGGTCCTACCAGGAGTTTTGAATGCCTGATGGCATCACTCTCTGATGTAATGAATATGCATACACCTGTGTTCGCCCTCACAGGAATATGATTGGCTGGTGTCAGCCATAAATACAGGCTGATGTAGAGCTACAGGATGATGCCCATTTGACTACGCTATTGGCTATCCTATTGGTCTACATCTATTGCCTACACTTATTGATTGTGACTACAACGAGTACCAGTTCCATTACTGCTACCTTCTAGATTGTTCTACTTGGTTACAGTAGCCTAAACCTCTTAGCTACTTCGATCAAAAATATCCCTTTCCAGGACATATCACTCTGAAAGTAATTTGAACCATACAAGCCCCTCCACTATAACAAGGAGCAGTTATCAGAGGAGATTCAACATATACATGGGGAGAAACATTCCTTTTTCAATAATCTGCTAATGTTCTGCTCAAGGTATGGAAGTAACTGACAATATGTTTATTTGAAAATGAAACATAATGGCATTAGGTTACTAGTTTGTTATGGGAGTCATTTGTTTTTGAATCAGGATGTATTCTTGTGTTAGAAAGTGGTATATAATCCTGTGATATGTTGTAGTGGAGATATCTTTGTGGTCACATAAGGGTGTTTTTCAAGCAAGAGATAGTGTAGTGTTCGTATTGTGTAGTATGAAATGCAAGACCTGGTTCATTAAGAACATTGTACAGGGACAAAGAGACACATCTTGTCACTACTGTATCCTATGGTTCAAAAGCAATAGAAGAGAGAAAAGATTTGTACCTTTTTGTTTTATGCTACTTTATACAATGCCATCTAGTGGATATTAGGTTCAGTATCAAACAAGACAATTTGGGGGTAATCCTACATGCCAATGGAAGAAACTATTATTATTTTTGTTTTCATTCTTTTATGATATGTATTTCACCAGGTAATAACATATAAGATAAATAGCTTAGCATATAACGATTACTATTCGCATATAATTATTATAACTATTATTATAACTATCATTATTATATATACACCCTTGTGCAAATTAATTGAAACAAAACAAATAATTCTGTTATTTACACTTTTGTATTTTTCCAATAAAACATGACACAGTGCACATGTTAGTACTTCATATATCCGTTCCACAAAGTTGTTCCTTGCTGATTGACCACAGATTCTCGATTGGATTTAAATCAGGAGAATTTCCAAGCCTATCTATAGTACTTTGATTTTTTCACTGGTAAGGCTTGCAATTTTTGTACACTTCCTTGGAGTAACATCCCTTGCAGACAATGGCTGTAAAACAACTAACTGACAGTGCACATGACCTAATCTGAGAAAAAAGTAGAAATTGGTTACACCCTGCAACCCTAGTGGGTTTAAAACTGTCTGTATGGTGAAAGAAAGGAAACTAAAGTGTTTGTTTGTTTTTTTTTCAGTTAATTTGCACAAGGGTGTAGGTTCTTAGCATATTAGAATATCTTTACATATAAGATTTTCTAAAGAACCCTATCCTTCCTCATTTAATTACCCAGGGAAATTCTGAAACGGCGCTTTCCGCTGATCAGTGAGACCATCAAAAAGGAGTAGAATGCATACATTTGTCCTTTTCATGAAGGACGTAAATACAAAACTCATTATTTTAAAAAAAGAAAAAAAATCTTTTGCAAAATTTTTAAAACTAATAAAAAAGTTATTTTTCCACTACCACAAATCTGTTTGCTGATCAGACAACCAAAAATTCTTTATCTTTGGCTTTGAGTTGATTAAATCAGAAACAGATGGATCCTTACAAGGAGGGGGATTTCATATTATAGTTCATCAAAACCGAGAGTTAAATTTATTATATTATAGTCTAATTGTTGCATTTGAGTGTCGCTTTTGAGTATTTCATCAGATATTTGTGCTTATTTTTGATAAATTTTTCAATTTTACACAGTGGAAATAAATCCTGATACACTTTGAAAATAAACTTAAAATAGCAAACTAAGTTGATTTTGTAAATATTGTGTTGTCTCATATAAATGGGAACCTCAGAAGACTCTGCATATAATCCTGATTTCTCTCTTTTGTATTTATATGTATTTTGTCTAGTTTTGCTTTTTTTAACACTAGCCCAAAACACATTCCCATATTTTAGATTAGGATTATAAAAAGAAAAGGAAAGCATTTTCATGGCTTTATGATCTGAACACTTACCTTCATGGCAAATAATGTCTATTTGACTTGATAATATCTATCTATATTCCTAAGATGAGATATTGTAATTACATTATTTGGACTAATATCCTCATCTTATTGTCATGTTCGTAACATTTTGTCTAGTGTATGCTCTGGCTTTCTTCAGGTGATTGTTACTGAGACATTAAGTTTATAAGTCCCAAAAATTCATTCAATGATGTCCTGAAGGACATATGGCCCACTGGATAAAAGCGTTTATTGGATCCAGTGACTTGACCATGTGAGTTCAGTACTTGGTGATAGCAGTGGTGAACAAAATCTTGGAGAGTTGAGTTAAACTGAGATTTCCGGAAGACACATAACACATGGAACTAGAACAATCTATCCTGCTAATAAGGGGTTCTGTTTGAAATTCCAATCAGCTGAAGGAGGCTGAAACATCATGAACATGACAATAAAAGATAAGGACAACAGTCTCAAAATGTAAATAATTTAAATCATTGATTTGTAATGTAATGTATAAAATATTGCTTGGAGCAGTTTAAATTCTCATCAGTCAGCACCCCAGGAATGTAGATCTTTCATATTTGAAGAACAAAAATGTACATCATCTTCCATATTCGAAGAACAAAAATATGGATCATTTTCCATATTCGAAGAACAAAAGAAGCCTTATTTTGTTTTATCCATATTGAGTGGAATTTGCTGCAAACCATTCATTAATAAGGGATAAATTCTCATTTGTTGTGTTAAAAATGATGCAAAATTGGATTCCATTAAAAAGAGATTTGTATCATCTGCAAATAGTGCGTTTAAGAGGGTGATTGAAAAATGCCCATCATTGACATAAATCAAGAAATGAAAGGGATCTAGTATCTGTCTATATTTCTGAGATGAAGTTTATGTACACTATTTACATTATTCAGACTATTGTCCTCATCTTTGTCACCATATTTATTATATTTCACTGTTGTACGCTCTGGCCTTCTTCAGGAGATAACTGATATCCATTAAACGTGGCACGTGGAATTAGAACAGTCTACCCCAGTGAGTCAAATAAAGAGTTCATTTCGACAGTCCAACCACCTGAAGAAGGCCGGAGCATACAGCCGAAACGTTGTAATAAATATGATGACAAAGATGAGGACAATAGTCCAAAAGGGATCTAATATAGAACCTTGAGGAACATCACAGGTAATAAGTTTTTGATTAGATGGGTTATTATCAATTTGTATAAGTTGTTGCTAAGATAGTTTTTGAAAACATGAAAATTCTGTTCCTGTAATAATTTTTCAAATTTCTTTAGTAAATTTATCAATTTAAACTTTTCTTCATAAAATATGATGAGTCAGACTATGATAGGTTTGAAGAAATTTAAACTGATTAATTTTTATATTTTCAAAATAATTTTTTATATTTTCAAAATATTGTGCATCAAATATTGCTGCCATGTCTGTTCTGGTCTCACGCTTCTGTTAGACATGTAGAGATTGTTGAAAAACAATCCCAAAAAAGAATTTGCTACGTTATTAGTCCTAATCTGGCATTTCAACTTCAGTCACTTTCCCACCACATTAACATAGCTTTTCAGTGACTTTCCTACAAATATTTTCATGGTAATTGTTTTGATAAACTTTCCATTTTGTTATCACGATGTAAAAAATTTAAAACTAGTACTAGATTGGCAGATAGGTCTCATAATTTGACTGCTGAAATTGCTAGATGTAACCATAAGTTCTATGCTAATAGTTTCTTCTCCTGCACTTCTTGCTTGTGGAACTCACTTCTGACTTCTTACTTTCCTGTCAACTATGATATTCAAAAATTGAAATGCAGCATCAATTGTTATTTTCTGTCTCCTTGAATCCTATTCTTTTATTGCACCCTCTCCCCAATAATGTTTTTGTTAGTTTCTTTAATTCTCAGTAAGTCTTTGTGTCTTAGCAGCATTATCATCTTTTGCTTGTGATGAAAGGATGAAAAACTGCATTTATTAATGCCTCATGTTGCGTATAACATTTTTAATTCTCTACTTTTAAAATATATTTTATGAAACAGTTTTAGTTTCATAAAAATTTTGAACATGAAAGTTACACTGATTGGGCCAACCTAAGGGAAGTAAAATAGCAGTTGGCTATCCATGGATGGTGAAGTCTTTGGGGTTAGGAATTCTTCAGATGGTGGGATTCTTACGAGATATCATTTATTGTTACTCATCATGTCAGTCTTTTAATATTGGGAATTCTGCCATTGTCCACTAAGGAATAATGAAATAAGATACCATTCTCTGACATGAAGATCTCAATGTAATTTAATACTATTGGCATTGTCTTTGAAAGAAGGAATTTTTTTCCAAGCGTTTATTTGGCTGGTGGAGGATCTGGCTTAGAATGGGGTGTTTTTTTTTTTGGTAAAGTTTTACTTGTGGCGAACAAAGAAAAATGAATTGCTTAGCATTACTATTTACATGTGAACTATTGGCCTTATCTTTGTTGTTTTTATCACAGCATTTTGGCGGTTGTGTTTTCTGGCCTTCATCAAGTGTATGTTAAAAATAAATTTATTCCACATTTAACACACACTTAGAATACATCACATACATACATAGTCACTGCACACCCATGTAGAAATTTGGTACACACACATAAACACATACTTCTCATTTTTTCTAGCTAGCATCTACAGAAATTAGACACACACAGACACTATGCGATGGACACAAAAAGACTGACTAGAATTCAGACACACACATAAATACTAACACCCCTAAAATATGAACCTATCATATCTATGCAATTAATGAAAATAAACAGCCTAGAATGTGAAATACCAAAACATTCTCTATGTTTCCATCATTTTTTAAAAATCCTGGTGAAGCTAGAATAAAAGCAGTAAAACATGTCAAATTCATACAAGTTTTCCTATATATTCTTATTTAATCATCACTGAAGTATATGCTGTTATATAGATGTATACTGATATATCAAGGACATGGGATTGATACCTAATATCATATAGGACCATCTCTAAGCTTACCAATACCTCATGGACCATGATGATCATTATTGGCGGCCATATTTCTATTAGGTTGGTGCAAAAATAATGTCTTTTTTTGACGATTTTTTTGATTTTCGTTTACCCATTTATCCAACTTTTTTGACTTCTCTATTTGCTTTAAATGGCAAACGACTGTTGAGTGGTCGACCTCGAGTTCAACAGCAAGTTCTCGTGTGGTTTTGCGAGGATCGGCTTCAATTAAGGCTTTCAAATGTCCGTTATCAACCGCAGTCAGCCGGCCGCGACCGTCTTCATCTTCGAGGCTCTCGTCACCATTGCGAAATTTCTTGAACCACCGTTGTGCCACACGTTTGTTAGTGGTTCCTGGGCCAAACGCATCATTGATATCACGAGCTGTCTCGGCAGCTTTTCGGCCTAGTTTGAACTGGAAAAAGAAAATCATGCAGATTTGAATTTTGTCCATGCTGTCGAAAAGCCTGCAAAAAAATGAATGAAGAGATTGAGAATGGTAACGAATACCACGATTCAATAGAGCGAAAAACGCGCTTCAAAATGATATGTAACATGGCTATATATATCAATGAATTAATTCAGAAATCATATATAAAAGTAACATATGTGAGAAATTCGACATTATTTTTGCCCCAACCTAATAACAACATAAGACATGCCAATGACACAATGTTGGTAGCAGACACAGAAAGGTAACTTTGTTAACTCCGACAAAATATAGTTAAGGAGAGTGAGAAGAAAGTACTTAACCTCCATTTTAAGAAGAAGAGAATGTATGGTCGGCAGCCAATCGAACATGTGAATTACAAATTGGAGATACTATGATCAAGCAACTACAAAAATTTAAATATCTAAGAAGTATTTTATCAGGGGATGTAAAATGTGACACTGAAATCTAAGGATGCAGAGGGATAGCAAAATTTCCCTTGTAAAAGTTAAGTAAAGTATTAAGAAATAGGAAAATTTTCTTAGAATCAAAGAAAAGAGCATTGAATTCTTATATCGACTCTCTTGTATGGCAGTGAATGCTGAACAGTCTCCTCACAGATGAAGAAGGAACTGGAGGCAACAAAAATATAATTCTAAAGAATGAAGATGAGAATATCATGGAACAAATATGAGAGCAATGATGACTTTTTTTTTTTAAGCAAATCACCCCCAAGCAAGGTGGGAGTGCCACTAGCATATGCAAGGGGTTACAGATAATGAGAATAAGAATAAAGAGGAGTGTTTGGGAAAAGGATAAAGAGAAAAGGAAAATGGAAACAAAAAGGTCACTTTTACTTAGAATCAGAAAGAGAAAGTTGAAATTTCTATGTTACATAATGAGGAAAGAAGGCTTAGAGAATTTCACACTCACAGAAGGTAGAGAAGGCAAGAGAGACAGAGGAACGCATCATATAACCTACCCAAGAAGTTTGTGGAAACAGTTGGTAGAACAGAGGAGAGATAGCAAAATGATAAACTTTATTAAGAGATACAGATTGCAGGAAGTTATGGAGAGCTACGATCATCTATTAGGTTGGTGCAAAAATAATGACGTAACAATGTCGTTTTTTGACGTATTTTTTAACGTCAAAAATGACATTATTACGTCAATATTTTTGTACCAACCTAATACATCCCGAAGGGACACGCCCCATAGAAGAAGAATAAGAATCTGTAAATGATCATTGTTGGTGGTAATAGTGGAGTGATTCCTAAATGTTTTAAATTCAGATTTATCTTTCTCATAAAGCAGATGGTAACCAAGGCTAACAAATTTAGCTTATTCTGCTATTTAACCCATTGTGACACTATTTACGTTGCTAGAAAGAAAGAAGAAAAAAGAAAGGCAAGAATTAAATTTAGGTGATAAGAAGCCATCACGAAAAGGACACTAAGCGATGTTGTTCTTTTTGCCAAAGAAAAATGCTAAAAGTTTTATTCTCATTGGATATTTTGGATTTAATCTAATTTATGTTATGGGGCGGCGAATAAGATATATCCAATCTGCCATGGCAATGGTAAACATTTCAAGTTGGACAAGTGACCACCCGCAGAATTCTAAAGAGATAAAAATTAAATAGGTCATCCGCTGACCGAAAAAACAAAAATGTCCGCTGACCAACATGAAGGAAAGATTAAGCCTTTGTCTATATGTAGAATATCATTGAAAGGAGCATCTGTTTATTTTCAGGGCTGGCTATGATAGCGAAACTATTTTATCGGAACAGTTAATTAGTGACAGAATGCAAATATGTCCAATTGACCACCCACTTGTTTGGCGAAGACCCCGGGTGATAAAGTCCAAGTGACATTTGGCTAAGATAAGAGTCCAAGGGTTTGTTGTCGGGCAGAAGGAAAGAAAGAAAAAGAAAAGAAAAAGAAAAAAAATGAAAAAGGAAGATAATTTTTTTTTCTTTGAGCAAGATTTTTTAAACTGAGGCTAGTCTGGCCACACCCACGCCACTGAGCGCCCATTGGCTGAATGGTGGCATGAGCGTTAGGCAGAGGTAATCATGTGAAGAAGGAGGGGAGGCCTGTTGCACCCCCCTGAAGGGATAGGTGTGAGATGCCACTGTGAGAGAGAGGGGAAACCCGTTGACACCCTCTGAGGGTATGGTGAGATACCAGTATGAGAACAGAAGAAGGTGGGAAGACGAAAGACTTCCAAAAATGGAAAATAATAAATTTTCCTGACCGTAAACAAAGAAGTGGATTGTGGATTTAGAATTATCAAGGAACCTCAAACCCCGACAAGCCCACCCCGGTTTTGGTCAGCATCCTTATAAGCAGAGTCACAGCGAGTGAAAAGCAGTTCGAGTTCCAGTTGAGAGGCAGTTGAGTGAAGTTCGCAGTTGAAGTTGCACCCACCTTGCAGAAACCTGGCTGTAAGATTCCACACAAATCACGACCTCAACTTCTAACCAAGAACAATTTATTTTTGAAGAACGACTTAGACTCACACCACCAAAACAAGTTTTACGAATATCGCCTGAAGATACACCAAGAACCAGTTTCTTAAAGAACAAACAACTTAAGATGTTAAGACTGACCTAACAAACACAAAGTGTCCCGAATCCATATAGCGGGTTGGGAAGAAGATGCAGTCCTGTATTCAGCAACCAGATAAAATATTGTTATCCTTTTTTAACACATTTGAACTTTTCAAGTTATTATTTTATTTTATTTTACATATACTTGTGCGGTGTTACCCTTGATCAAACTCGGCTTGCATTATGGCCTGGCGACTGATTGATTTCATCAGCCTAAGATCAACGTGGGTAGGTTAGACTGGGAATCAAAACAGTTACTTTGGTAACCAGATGTTGGAGGTGAGCTGGTAATGACAAGGCAGATACCGAATCTAACCAGATTCCCATCCGAATCACCAAAAGGTTAGAACGTCACATTTGGTGCCGCGACCAATACCAAGCCAGTTGGTCGTCACAGGACAGGATAGCACAATGGACGCAGCCAGGCAGATGTCACATTTGGCGCAGCGACACCGGGGGACGTCACACCATAGATTGAAAAGTGCAGAAGAAATGGATTCATATGTTTTCCAAGAGCAATAATAATAATATAATAATGATAATAATGTCCAGTTGCTAGTATCTAAGTATACCCTATCTGAAAGGGTAGATATACAATCCCAACTGCAGATGCTTGCTCAGGAATATTTGTTTTTTTGTCAACAAAAGACTCCACCTGTGATTTATACTGCAACAATGCTGAGCAGATCTTATTTACAGTTTCTGGTGTGATCAGTAGTTAAATATCCAGTACATTTGACCATAATCACTTATGACTCTATGACAACATCATCTTCAATTAATTCTGTCAATCCAGTTTTATTCACAAGGCCTGCACCAACCCATGGCATGGTTAAAGAGCACCTCCCAACAGTGACAAACAATGGGGTCATTTCAACAAGAAGTTACCACCTTCAATTTATGAAGGCGGTGACTTTGGTAAGATTCGAACACTTATGTCATGGTGGTAACCTTGGTAAGATTCGAACACTTATGTCATGGTGGTAGAGTTATTAAATAAGATGCATGATATGAATGAAAGATAGTAGAAAGTGAAGAATATGAAGATAAGGATGACAGATAACAATTGACTTGAAAAGGTGAAGTTTGTAGAGTTCAGGGAAGCAACCGGATGGGAACCTGTCTGTAAATATTGAAACCATATCCTGACAGGTATCCCTTCTAAATTTCAAACCTAAAGATTTGTCTTTGGGTGAAGACAACAGAGATGTGGTTTCACAGAAGGTTGTCGAGAATACCCAGAATGGAGCATCTAAGCAATGAGGAACTTTTCAGGAAAAGATATCTCTACTTGAAATCAGAAATAGACATTTGCAATTTTTTGGATGCATAATGAAGAAAGAAGGCTTGTGAAAATTTTACACTCACAGGTCATATTGAATGTAAGAAGATCAGTGAGAAAGAGGGAACCAGTAATAAGGAGGGCCAGAGAAAAGCGATAATAACAACAAAAATTGCAATATGAGCTCTGGTAAAAACATGTAATGATAACAGCAAAAAATTGCAATATGAGCTCTGTTAAAAAAGTGGTTGCTGAAGACATTAGTTTTATAATACCCAGAAATTGCTAAAGGACATGTGGCACAGTGGATAAAGGTGTTAGTTAGATCCAGTGACAGGACCAAAAGAGTGTGAGTTCAATACCCGGTTAAGGCAGTGGAGAACTTGGAGAGGGGAATTAACAGGAGATAACTGACATCCATTAAACATGGCACGTGGAACTAAAACAGTCTACCTCAGTGAGTAAAATTCAGGTTCAGTTCAACATTCCAACCTCCTGAAGAAGGCCGGAGTCTACAATGACTGAAATTTTGTAATAAATATGTCGGCAATAGTCCAAATAGTGTACATAATACCTCATCTCAGAAATATAGACAGATACATAAGGGAGTAACCTACCTATCAAGTTTTCAGAAATTGATTGCAGACCAAGGAATGGGAGGGATAGTAAAAAGGCAAACATTGCTTGGAGCTATGAAGGATAGGAATTTATGGAGAGCCATGATTACCTGAAAGTACATGGTGAATAAAAGATTGTTAAGTAGACATTTCTGTGGTCAAATTGGTGAAGTGTTGTCTATATCAGATTGTCTAGCAAAGACATGAGAAGTGGGTCCAAATCTCGGTAGTAACTATTTTATTATTTAATTTATAGTGTTAAAGCATTTTCAAATGTAATACAACATAAAATTGTGATTAAACGAACAACAATAAAAATGCAAAGAAAAACTGAGAATGGCATCCATCAGTTTTTCAAGTCTATGGTAAGGAAATTGAACATAAAATAGGTTGAAGTTTTGAAGAACTCCATAAGATTCTAAGAACGGAAACATCAACCAAAAACAAACGAGTCATATTCTTAAATAGACTTGTCAGATTGAGGCTTTTATAGGGTTGTCATGCATGGCACTGGACTTGTTCAGAAATATCTAAATTGTAACTGTGTAAAACCATTTTATCAGAGCAATAGTTAAAAATAGCTTCCACAGAATGAAGCTTGTAGGTCTTAATAAGGACCATCCTTCATTAAACCTCATGGACTGGTGCTACAGGATTGCAAACAAAGAACTGTACCAAATAAGAGAAACCACATCACTTGAGGACTTTCAATAATAGCAGAAACTAAAATAGATATCACAGAAAATAATGAAAATGTTGCTATTCCACACTACTTTGAACAAAAGATTAGGAAAAACACCCCCATCAGTTCTGGAATGAGCAATAATAGTTAGCAGACTAGAGGAGCCAATTTCCCTGGAAAATTGTTTTAATAGAAAGATGTTATAAATTACAACCTATAGTAGCATGGGCTGTGCCATCAGTGAATACTAAATGTTTCCTTATAATGAAACAGCTAATATTACTATTATTATTACAATTACCATGAATGCTAACCTGGCAATTCTGTGTTTATCACCTTAAGTGTTTTGTCCACTGTGATGATTTTCCCTGTTTCTTGGCTCAGGCATAAATGCAGGTATATAATAAATGTTGCCTTTACTAGGTGAACTGTTATATCAATCTCACATGCTAAACAGGTCAGGATTACCTGAGGCCAACCAGCAAAAGAACAAGACAATTGCCACATTTAAGTTATTGGCAGACAAGACCATAGCCAAATAGCAAAGTGTTCAATTCATTCTCCATGTATTCTAATTATGGAAAACTTCATTCGTCTTGGAAGCAGGTGGTTATGACTTCTTAAGCACATTATTATCAACTTGTAGCCTTGGGCTAAATTGTGCTTTAATCATGAACAATAAAGTCTTGATTCCGCAAGGCTTAAGAAACTGAAAAATATCAACAAATTTTGCTTCTGTTGTGGCAAGTACTTGTTCTCAGCCCCTCCTGAGTGTGCTTGAGTCTGAGATTGCAAATAAAATGGAAATGCAGAAAAAGGCAAAATATTTGCAATTTTATTAAGTAGAAAAATTATTTGTTTTTGAAAAAAGAAGCATCTTTTTGATGTAGATAGCAGACAATTAAACATAGTGAGGTAACCAAATAGAAACCAGCAATAGTGTTGTACTTAATTTTTGAGATGAGTAGTTGTCAGTATTTTCTTCTGTGGAATTTCCATGATCTACATTATTTGATGCTACCATATTTGTAGAAAGCTAGAATGAATCCTTGGAAGGATAGATCAGTTATGGCTTTCTATAAATATGTGAGCAATGAAAAACTTTTAAGGAAATTGGGAACAAAAAGGATAGATACTTTTCCTGAGAATCAGAAAGAATCAGTTTGAGACACATAATGAGGAAAGAGAGCTTAGAGAATATGACACTCACCAGATATATTAAAAGCAAAATAGGCAGGAAGAAGCAGTGAGTCACATAACAAGCTTGTCTAAATGAATGGCAGAGCATGCACAGGGTAGAATCAAACATTACTTAGAATTACAAGAGATAGGAACTTGTGGAGAGTCATAATCACCCACATTCTGTAGGGACATGGCACATAAAAGAAGAAGATGCCAATATTATTTCATCCTAGGTTGCTATAGATACAAAAATGAAATACAAAATTACTGAAAAGCAGTATAAAACTTTCATGATAACCAAATATCAAAACTATGTACATTTGAATATAAAAGGCTCTAAAAATGCATGCAATTTATGTACTTTAGGATGATCGCATAACAGATATTGGAGTTAATTGTACATGTATTACTGTTCTTTCATGGATATGATTTCAATCCCTGGATGAGGTAGTTCAACAATAGTTCATCAGATATGAACAATCATCTTTTATTTGTTTTAAAATGATATTCACCTTTACAAGGTTCAAGAGCCACTTGAGGTAGAGGGTTAATGAGTAAGAGGTACTGTTTATGTGGAGAAGATTGTAGTAATTAGGGAAACATCCTCTTGGGAGTCAGTTACAAAAGAAGCAGTTCATGGGAGGAAGCTGATTCAATGGATTTTACCTCTCACCAATGGAATACAAAGGAATGAGACCAGTTCACTACAATGTGCTGGACATGGAAGGTCTAAGCTGTGAAGGTTAGAATTGGTGGAACAAAGGAATATAGTTTGCCTGAACGCTTTCCATGAAAATAGTGATAGAGCAACTAGTGAGTGGCTCATGAAATTTCATCTGTGGGAAAGGGGTTGCAGGGTGGAAAATAATGTGTCACCCACAAGGAGGTGGAGAAGCTTTTGGACTCTACTGAGACTTGAAAGTGAAGACTGGGCAGCTCCTGCCCATATATGGCAGTAGTATTTTCAGCCTGATCTGGCCTTTTGTAAAAGTAGAGATTGCACTTCACTCATTTGGCTTTTGAAGCACTGAATGTAACCAGCCAGTTTTTTCCCCACTGAGCTGTTAGAGCTAAGTCAGAGGCGGGATCAACTGCCAAGCTGCGCTCATCAAGAGTTTTGGAGGAGCACACATATACCGTTCTATCATCAGCATAGGTATTCATAAATGATCAGAATATAATCTTCAGGTGATCAGGAGGGAAGCATCCTCATAGCAGTCAGTACACATGTGCGTGGTTCATGGAAAGAAGCTGATTGAACGGAATTTACCTCTCACCAATGGAATACAAAAGAATGAGATCAGTTCACTACAATGTGCTGGACATGGAAGGTCTTAGCTGTGAAGGTTAGAATTGGTAGAACAAAGGAATATAGTTTGCCTGATCGCTTTCCATGGAAATATTAGGTTGGTGCAAAAATAATGTCGTTTTTTTAACGTATTTTAACGTCAAAAAACGACATTATTTTTGCACCAACCTAATAGTAACAGAGTAGAGACAGGCTTGCAACATTTTGTCTGTGAGAAAGAGGTTGTAAGATGGAAAATAATTTATCAGCCAAAAAGACATGGTGACAATTTTGGGCTCTATTGAGACTAGAAAGTGGAGACTGGGCACCACTGTTCCTATATATCAACAGTTTTCCATTTTTGACCTGATCTGGCACTTGTGAAGGTAGAGTAAGGTATTTAATGGAGTGGTACAGGCACATTGTAAAGATTGCAGAGCTGTTGCAAGATATAACAAAATTACAAAATAACTGTACACAAGTGGATAGTATAAATAGCATACTGACTCAGTCATCTGGATACCACTAAGTTTTATAAGTGTTATGCAGTTCTATAAAAAAGTTTAAACACAGCCAATAGAGTCCAGTAACTTTATTACACACCTCCTATCTTCTTTGAAATTTGAATTTATTATATTTAAGTTTATGAAAAGTCAATAAATGTGAAGATAATATACATACACACCTAGATCAATTTCAGTTCAACCATTTATTTGATGTCACCTTGAGTGATCTGAAATTGGCTCAATCAAATATGAGAAAGCCAGAATTAAAAAAGAGTTTTATAAATGCACAGAACAATCCCTGAAAACGAATGTCAGAACTCTCTCTTTTGTTATAATAGATCCTGTCAATGAGTGTATCTTTTGTCCTCTTATTTCTCTTATACTTTTATACATATCTAATTTATCTGTGATAGTCATTCTTTCCATTTCTGCACACTTTCTATTGAGTCACTCCTCTTTTGCCTGCATTCATCTGGTTTAATTTTTAATGTATAATATCCTATATTCTGTACCATACTTTAGTGTTGTTTACTGTCTCTTTTTCATTATGTTGAGAATTTCATCTGTGATCTATTCCTTTATTCCTTGTTAGTTTCCTTTTGGATGATCATATTTGTTCATGATACTTATGCTTTGCTTAATGTGTTTCATGTTGAATTCTCATTTAAGTCATTGTATCTCCTTTTAATACTATCAGTAAATCTAATTCAAATTGATGTTTAGTGCTTTCTTCTCACTTTCATTTAATACCTTCTGTAGTCCCTGCAGTTTCCTTTCTGTGTCAGCTATCAATAACCATGTCATCTGCATATCTTGTGCTCTTAGGATTGTGGCTGCCAATAATGAATCATGGGAAGACTTCTAATTACTACTGGCACTTTTAGAAACCTATAATTAATACTAGGATTTTTATAAACCTATAATTAATACTGATTTTTTTTTAAATAAACCCATAATTAATACTGAATATTTTATAGACTAATACATGCTTTCTTTTGAAACAAATAATTAATGCCAAATATTTTTAGAAGCCTAAAATTAACACTGGATTTTATTTTAATTTTTACAATTAATACCAGATTATACAGTGGCTATTAATGGGCTAATATCGAAATTCATTTCTTTTGAACTAGTATTTCCTGGTGATAATGTTTTTTTGTTATGCCAGTTGAAAGATAACAACAAAATTATGAGGGGAAACAGCCAGGTTTAATAAAAGAGAAAAATACAACAATTGTAAAAATATGTTACAAAACTTTCTGCTGAGATCATAACAGTTGCCAGGATTAACAAAATATGCAACCATTTTTGACAGTATGTTTAAGTAGTAAAATGATAATTGTGATACAAGGGCTTCACATTTATGAATTC
The DNA here is from genome assembly GCA_963932145.1 of Acanthosepion lycidas. Lineage (NCBI taxonomy): Eukaryota > Metazoa > Mollusca > Cephalopoda > Sepiida > Sepiidae > Acanthosepion > Acanthosepion lycidas. The sequence goes on from OZ010573.1 coordinate 125,414,228, forward strand.
AAAGAATAACTAGAAGGATGATCAAGCATAAAATTCAGAAGAAAGACAGAAGAAAATGATAGGGGACTGGTGAAAACAATATGATGATGGTAGTGGTATTGATGAT
>OZ010573.1:125419333-125654333 GCA_963932145.1 Acanthosepion lycidas
TAGAATCTATACTGGGAGCAAACCACCTGGATATGGATCAAAATTGGATTCAGTAAATATACAAAAATAGAAAAGGCTTTTAAGACATCACACTTATTCAAACTATACAGTCAGGTGATTCTGAAAGAATTAGAAGTAGTAACAGTTTTCATTACTGACAGCCACAATCTTAAAAACTTTAGATATGCACAACACACAGTGTTGATACCAGACATGGAAAGAAAACTCCAAGAACTTTTACAGAATATATTGTAAAAGGAAAGGACTGAACATCAATTGCAAGAAGCCAGAATGCATGGTTGTCAGCAAAAGAAATTGTACAACATGCAAATTACAAATTGGAGAAGCCAAAATCAAGCAAGCACAAGAAACTGAATATCTTGAAAGTGTTTTAACAGAGGATGGAAATTTCAACTCCAAAGGCGCATTAGGATAGTGAAAGAGGCATTGAAAAAACTAAGCAATCTATTAAGAAACAGGATAATTTTATTAGAAAAAAAGAAATGAGTATTGAACTGTTACATAATATCAGTCCTCCTATATTGTGGTGAATGTTGGACAATCTCTTCACACATGAACAAGAGAAGTAACAGAAATTTGGTTCTACAGAAGCTGATGCTGAGAATGCCATGAAGTGAACTTGTGTGCAAAAATAAAATCATTATAGTAAATGGAAACAAAAAAGACATTTATATTTAAATCATAAAGAGACAGTTGAAATTTCATGTGTATATAATGTGGAAAGAGGGCTTGGAAAATTTGATACTCATAGGACATATTGAAGGCAAGGTATCAGAGAAACAATGCATAACTGACCTAATGAACTTATGTAAATGTATGGCAGAACAGGGTTTAAGAGAGATAGCAAAAAGACAAAATTTACTAAGACTTACAAAGGAGACAAAGGTTGTGGAGAGCTATGATCGGCATACAGAAGTAAAGAAGATTTCAATCTGTGGGTAGTGTACTTGGACTTAGTGGAAATGGGATGAGCAAAAACTATGTAGTACTAAATAGGAACCAGAGGAGATATCGCTATGCATGTTCATCAAAACAAGAACAATATACACCTGATGATTAAAGAGTTCAGTTTGAATTTCTGTAAAGGTTATACAGATTGAGAAGCAACTGATGAAGGCCAGAGGGGATAACAGCTGAAACATTGTGATAATAACATTAAAGATGAGATAAGCTACATGTAAATAAGGTAAATAAAGGATTTAGTTTGATATTCCCTGAAGGTTTCATGAAGACACCTGAAGAAGGCCGAAGTGTACAACTGTAGAAATGCTGTGTTTGTAATAACAAAGTTAATACGTTAGTCTGGCAATACATAATGTAAATAAAAGTAAGTTATGGTAATAATAGTATTGTTTCTTTGAAATATGCCAAAAGAAGTATAATTACCTTTTTTTTTTATCTGGTATCATTTCAGGAACCAGTTTCATAATATAGAGGAATGACAAAAACCAAAATCATCACATTCCATATTTAGATAAACAAAAACCCCAAGGAAAGAGAGAGAGAGAAATAATCAATTATAGGAGTTGAATATATTATTCAAAAATCAAATAACCAATAGTATTTTCCCATTTTATCCAAACATGATTTACAGGAAATAATTTTGAGTTCATTGTTATTGAATTAGTAGTGTTAGGTATGGGCTAAGGTTAAAGGTTAAAATACCCAGCTTAGAAAACCGAAACCTGTCTTGAGGAAAAAAAAAATGATATAATGAGTTCTTCAAAAAAGTCGAAAAGAAATTCACTCTGGGATTTGTGTAATTATGCATTTTGCTTAATGTAAAACTTGGCAATTGTGATTTGACTGTGGTGTATAATTGTTTCCCAAACTGTTTATATTTAATTAAATACTGCGGAAATGTTTTTGCTGGTCTCAGGCTAGATGGATAAATTAAATATGATTTATTAATTACAGACACATCAACAGAAAAAAATAACTGTCATTAGTCTGTACCTACAGATGCTTTCTTAATCATTGTTTGTTTTGCTTCCTCCTCTTGCAAAAATATAGGTGATCATGGCTATTCATAGCTTTCTTTTTATTTTTAAAATCTGTAAACTGTGCATCATGAATGTAACATTCAAAGCACATATTGAAGGTAAATAAGAATAAGCTACTTGTCAGTTTGAGTGAAATGCTGGTAAATACAGGAAGTTGGGAAGAGTCATAACTGCTTACCTTTTGAAAGGATATAGCACATAAAGGAAGAAGCAACTGTTCACCACCTTAGTTCTTGCAAATGATATGGAAGATGTTTCTTGTTACTTCACTGTTTTGAATTTAGAATCGTCTTTCTCCTAGATGGGTTACCAATCAAGGCTATGAAACCCATTCTGTCATGTTATTTAACCTATAGTTAAGGGGGAAAGAGTAGAGAAGTATACATGTCTTTTGCAAATGGATTAGTGCAAAGTGAATGCAAAAAGCCTCTGCTAGAATTTGAATTTTATTCTTTTTTTTTCTTTTTCTTCTTTTTCTTTTCCTTCTTCTTCTTTTTTTCATCATCTTCTTTTACTTCTTCTTTTTCTTCTTCCTCCTCTTCTTTTTATTTTTCTTCTCTGTGCCATGTCTCCTCGGGATGTTGGTGATCATGGTTCTTCACAATTTCCTCTTGTTTGTAGTGCTTAGTAAATTTTCTCTTTTGTCATCTCTCCTAAACCATGTTCTGCCTCCCACTTGCACAAACTCATTAGGTAGGCTTTGTGCTGATACTACACAACATTTCAGTACTCTTTTCTTTGTTTCCAATGAAATTTTCCTGTTTCTTAATATTAGGTTGGTGCAAAAATAATGACGTAATAATGTCGTTTTTTGACGTATTTTTTAACGTCAAAAAACGACATTATTACGTCATTATTTTTGCACCAACCTAATACTTTGCTTAGCTTTTGGAAGGCAACTTACTAACTCTCTTTTCCATGCTGGTAACCATTAGGCCACACCCACTTACCTTTTCAGCTCTAAGTAAATTTGTCATTTCATCATCCTTCCCAGTCCTTTTTCCATCATCCATTTACAAAAACTCATTATCTAAATTATATGCTGCTTTTCTCTGTCTTGCCTTCATGATGTAATGTGTCAAATTCTCTAAACCTTCTTTCGTCATCACGTTTTCTAGAAATTTCAACTGTCTCTTTCTGATTTTAAGTATAAATATCTATTTTTGTTTTCATTATCCTTAAAACTTTCTCATTAATCATGTTCAGTCCATGGTATTTGCAACATCTTTCTCTAGAATCACCTTGAGTTCTTCTTCATCTGTGAATATATTGTCCGGCATTCCCTGAAATATAGAAGCACTGATATTAAATATTAGGTTGGTGCAAAAATAATGACGTAATAATGTCGTTTTTTGACGTATTTTTTAACGTTATTACGTCATTATTTTTGCACCAACCTAATAGCCGTTGAACACTTATTTCTACTGAAATTTTCTGATTTCTTAACACCATGCTTAGTCTTTGGGAAGCATATCTGCAATTGTAATATGCCTTTGGATTTCTCTGCCACATTTTCCATCCTCTGTTAAAACACAAATTTAGTATAAGGAAATTTTGCACAAAATAGGCTAGAGGTAGTTGGTATTTTTTCCCAACATGATTACTTTCTACAAAACTAGAACATTAACCTAAGAACACGTGTCATGATTTTAAATAACCTTTTTGGATCGAGACTTTCATATGGCTGCTATGCATGGCACCAAACTCGTTTATAAATATGTAAACAATTAGGTGTATGAAACAGCTTTCTCAGATCAATGATTAAAAATGGCTTCCAGAAAATGAAGCCTGTAGATTTACATGAGGACCATCCTTCTTCGAATCCTGTAGACTAGCACTACAGAATAACAATCAACTGTACCAAATAAGAGAAACCACATCACTTGAAGATTTTTAACAGCAGAAGAAACTAAAATGAACATCACACGTAACTCAAAGAGAAAATAATAAAATAATCAACATGTTGACATTCCACACTACTTCAGACAAATGGTTAGGAAGGAGACATCCATCACTAATAAAAAGAGAAATAATAGCTAATGTACTTGAGGAACCTATTTTCTTGAAAAATTTTATAAATTTCTACTGACAGTAGCACTGGCTGCTCGTTCGATGAATTCTAAATGTTTCCTTATAAGGAAACTGCTAGTATTGCCTTTAACATTACTATTACCAGATACACCAACTAATAAAAATAAAATCCCTGCTTTCTTTTGGAACAAAGATATGAAAGTTATATATTAAGCCCTGGGGGACCTACTTCCTAAGGCTGTACCTCCCTACTGCATTGAGAGGTAGAGAGAGAATTTTTTTGTGAAATCTGTGATATGCCGAAATGCAAAGGTTAGAAAACATGAAAGAAGTTTTTTTATCTGTCCCCCTCATGCCTGCAGGAGCTTATGTTGAAATTGCCCTCAAGGGGAGACAAATACCAACTAAAAGCATAGCCCAGTGGATAAAAGTGTTGGTTGGATCCAGTAACTTGACCCATAGAGTTGTGAGTTCAGTACCTGGTTACAGCAGTGGGGAACAGAAAACTTGGAGAGTTGAATTAAAGGGAAATAACTGAAACCTCCAGGAGAAGCCTGGAACGTGGAACTAGAACAATCTATCCTGGTGGATGAAATAAAGAGTTCAGTTCTAAATTCCAATCACCTGAAGAAAGCTGGAGCCTACAACAGCCAAAACGTCATGAACAATGTAAATAATGTAAATTATTATTATACCTAATCTCAGAAATATGGACAGATAACAAAATAATAGTTATTGATTTTACTTCGAGATGGTTAGATGCTGTAAAGGTCAACTATAGGAGTAACAGCTTTCTGCTGTTTCTGGTCATGTGAGAGTGGCTTTCCAAAGTGATCACTCATCCATTTTTTTTCGTAGAGTGGGGGGCAGGGAAATTGAATCCATGCCTTCCCCAAGGATATTAAGACAAAGGTAACATGAGCAATTTTGCTAGAATTTTAACTATCTTTACAGATTTACTAATAACCTTTTTAACACAGACTCAAATCCAAACTGCTGTATAGTTACAGATTTTACAAGTATTAGGGTAAATTTATAAGATTGTGGTACTTTTCTCCTTCTTCTTCTTTGTGCCTTCTTGATGTGGACGATCAAGGCTCTCTCCAGTTTCCTCTCTCTTGTAGCTGTTAGTAACTATTATCTTTTTGCTATCCCTCCTATATCCCTGTTCTGCTAACCATTTTCATAACTTTTGCACTACTTTTTTCTATCTCTCTTGCTTTCAGTATGTCCAGTGAGTATCAAATTTTCCAAGCTCTCTTTCCTCATTATGTGCTCTGGAAATTTCAACTCACTCTTTCTGATCCTAAGCATAAGTATCTTCTTTGGTTCCATTTTCCTTAAAACTTTCTCATTACTCACACGTTCAGTCCATGGTATTCTCATCATCATTCTGTAGAATCACATTGCTGCTACCTTATGTCTCTTCTTCATCTGTAAGGTAATTGTCCGACATTCACTGCAATATAGGGGGACTGATATTACATAACAGTACAGTTAAAATTGTTTTTTCTTGTCTTATACAAGTTTATATCAAAAAGCCTCACCAATTATAACTTATTTGTAAGAAATACATGAAAGCTCTGAAATATGGTCATGAAGGAAAAAAACAAATCTCACCTTGAAAAGGAATTTCTGTTCCCGCAGCTTTTTGTTGAAAAAAAAAAATCAAAATAAAGGTGAGGTCTACATTAGTAAAGTTGTGAAATAATGATAATTCTTTGCAGTCTATATATAAATACTTGTGCTTTTTATCCTCATCATACAGCAAGAAAAATCTCCTGGCTGAAAAAAATGGAGGACAAATTTTAAAATATCTTGTCATTGCATGTATCTAGGTACCGCTAATTGCTGGACAGTTATTGTATGAGGATCTTCTCAAAAGTTCATAGGCTGACCAAGATATTCACAAAGGATGTGACCAAAGGTTTAACTTTTAAGATAGTCTCTCTCTTGCAGACTTCATAGTCTCTCTCTTGCAGACTTCACATTTCCTCCAATGTTTTGATTGCATTGTTGCAGTGCTTTGATCACATTGGTGAATTAGCTTTCATCTTGTTGGACAAAAAGTCATCAACAGCAGATATGATGCCATCCCAGTCAAGTTTCTTTTAATGTTGGGGAACAGATGATAGACATATGTGGATAAATCAGGAGAATAAGGAGGATAATCAACCAGTTCAAAGTTACAATCATGCCAATCAATGGCCATTGAAACCACGGACTTGTGTGCTCGAGCATGGACCTGATGAAACAAAAAACTCTTTTGTCAGTTATTAATAAGAAAAGTTGAAATTAATGCATGCAAAGTTTAACAGTTCTAGCATTATTCCTTCATAGTCAGTCTTTGCTCTTTTCAGTCCACCCTTGTAATTTGAAGAAATCATCTGATTGATTTTCTTAACTAGAAAAAAAGCTTGCTCTATAACAAAAATTATGGAGATCACTAAAAGACTACAGAGACTTTATCTCTTCACCTTCATAAGAGCATGGTCTCTCTGCTTACTGATTTATAATCTTTGGAATTATGACCCCAGATTTCTGATTTTGGATCGGAACTTTCCACCCATTGCTATGTTCCCCACAGTAAATTAATAATGACAGTGTTTCATGTTAGAAATTAATATTTCATGTCTCACCTTATTTTGTTTGACTTTTTTTTTTAATCAATACATACCAAGCAAGGCAATATGCCACTAAGACTCATGTGGCTGCTGGATGGGAAAAAGAATGAGAAGACTTTAGCAGGAACCAGATACCCAATCCTAAATAGGAAACAAGAGATAAACCTCTACTCCTGTTTAAAAGACTGGGGAGGAATGTAAACTGGGCGGTGGGTCTCCTATGGAAAAAAATGTAGGTGTCAGTTTAAACTCCTAACAGGAGGATTGGGGCTAAAGAAAAATTGTAATGAAATTTACATTTGAAATTCATTTAAACAAAATGGCTTCATAGTTTCTGTTTTTTGCTTAATATGGCAGACATATCAGACTTTAGGAAAAATGAGATCAGCATAGACGCATATAATTTATTTTGAAATAATTTTCTTTTTTTTCTTTTAAGGTGAAGTCATCTTCGATGTTATGGGCCGGACATTTATTTATAATTTAAACAAAATTATTCCTGCCTTGGTTGAAGGCTTGTGCCTTCTTGGACAGCAAAAACATGTAAGTACTTTTTTCCAGAATTTTCTTCACATCCTCTCAATGTGTTTGATGCCCTGAATGACATCCATATAAAAGTCTTGATCTGATGAAGTTATTTAAAAACTTGAGTTTTCAGGTTAATGTTTTAATTTTGTAGTAATTTGCAGTGCTCGGCAAAACTGCCTCTGGCACAGGCTATTCTATGTTCAGTTTCCTTTTCTCCTATAATAAATTTGTTTAAACTGATCCAGACACCAAGGTATTTAAAGTGTTTAGTATTTACTAATTTCACATCTTGAAATTTTATAATGATGGATTAAAGGTATGTGCCATCACTGCTTTTATTCCAATTCTAAGTCATAGTTTCTCTTTTGAAAAGGTTTATCTTGAGTCCTATTTCTTGGAACACTTGTTTGAAGATGTTGATTTTCTGTTCATGATCATTCTTATCCTAAAACTACACCAACATCATCAGCATAACCTCACTCAACATCAGTACATTGACCTCAGGAGTGAAAGCAGGATTGTTATCGTCTACTTGTAGATTGGTAAGCCTATAAATGACAAAAAAGTAAATAAATAGTTACGCTGTATTTACAAAACAAACATCTATAGATTATTGTAGAAAGAGGTTACTTAAAAATTTATCAACTGCATTGGAACAGCTTTCATTAGTATTGCTGAATATTTCCATGATTTTACATACAAGTATTCTACTAATTTTTTTCTCAGCATATGGTAAGCGCTACTCATTTATTATTTAGTAGCAGGTTTGATCTTCAGAGGGTGCTCCAAACAAAACATAGTATTAAATAACAAGGGTTGACATGTCATAAAATCAAACAAACAAACCAAATTGCATTATATATATCAGTAGAATAATAAGCTAAAAAACCAGACATCCAATACTTACAATCTCCCTCCCTGTTTATATACTTGATTAGGGTGGGAGGATATAAGTATGGGATACCTGGTAGCTTAATTCATTAGAGTAGGAGTAGGAGGTTAAAATGTAAGATGTCTGGTAAATTAGTTCATGAGAACAGGAGGTAACAAATGTGGTATGCCTTCTGATTTAACCCATTATGGCATGAGGTCATAAGTGTGGGATGCCTTCTGATTTAACTCATTATGGCATGAGGTCACAAGTGTAGGATGCCTTCTGATTTAACTCATTATAGCATGAGATCACAAGTGTGGGATGCCCTCTGATTTAACTCATTATGGTATGAGGTCACAAGTGTGGGATGCCCTCTGATTGAACTCATTATGGCATGAGGTCACAAGTGTCGGATGCCTTCTGATTTAACTCATTATGGCATGAGGTAACAAATGTGGTATGCCTTCTGATTTAACCCATTATGGCATGAGGTCAAAATTGTGGGATGCGTTCTGATTTAACTCATTATGGCATGAGGTCAAAAGTGTAGGAAGCCTTCTGATTTAACTCATTATAGCATGAGATCACAAGTGTGGGATGCCCTCTGATTTAACTCATTATGGTATGAGGTCACAAGTGTGGTATGCCCTCTGATTGAACTCATTATGGCATGAGGTCACAAGTGTGGGATGCCTTCTGATTTAACTCATTATGGCATGAGGTCACAAGTGTAGGATGCCTTCTGATTTAACTCATTAAGGCATGAGGTCACAAGTGTGGGATGCCTTCTGATTTAACTCATTATAGCATGAGATCACAAGTGTGGGATGCCCTCTGATTTAACTCATTATGGTATGAGGTCACAAGTGTGGGATGCCCTCTGATTGAACTCATTATGGCATGAGGTCACAAGTGTGGGATGCCTTCTGATTTAACTCATTATGGTATGAGGTCACAAGTGTGGGATGCCCTCTGATTGAACTCATTATGGCATGAGGTCACAAGTGTGGGATGCCTTCTGATTTAACTCATTATGGCATGAGGTCACAAGTGTGGGATGCCTTCTGATTTAACTCATTAAGGCATGAGGTCACAAGTGTGGGATGCCTTCTGATTTAACTCATTATGGCATGAGGTCACAAGTGTGGGGTGCCTTCTGATTTAACTCATTAAGGCATGAGGCCACAAGTGTGGGATACCTTCTGATTTAACTCATTATGGCATGAGGTCACAAGTGTGGGGTGCCTTCTGATTTAACTCATTAAGGCATGAGGCCACAAGTGTGGGATACCTTCTGATTTAACTCATTATAGCATGAGATCACAAATGTGGTATGCCTTCTGATTTAACCCATTATGGCATGAGGTCACAATTGTGGGATGCCTTCTGATTTAACTCATTAAGGCATGAGGTCATAATTGTGGGATGCCTTATGATTTAACTCATTATGGCATGAGGTCACAAGTGTGGGATGCCTTCTGATTTAACTCATTAGGGCATGAGGTCACAAGTGCGGGATGCCTTCTGATTTAACTCATTATGGCATGAGGTCACAAGTGTGGGATGCCTTCTGATTTAACTCATTATAGCATGAGATCTCAAGTGTGGGATGCCCTCTGATTTAACTCATTATGGTATGAGGTCACAAGTGTGGGATGCCTTCTGATTTAACTCATTAGGCATTAGGTCACAAGTGTGGGATGCCTTCTGATTGAACTCATTATGGCATGAGGTCACAAGTGTGGGATGCCCTCTGATTTAACCCAGTATGGCATGAGGTCACAAGTGTGGGATGCCTTCTGATTGAACTCATTATGGTCTGAGGTCACAAGTGTGGGATGCCTTCTGATTTAACTCATTATGGCATGAGGTCACAAGTGTGGGATGCCTTCTGATTTAACTCATTATGACATGAGGTCACAAGTGTGGGATGCCTTCTGATTTAACTCATTATGGCATGAGGTCACAAGTGTAGGATGCCTTCTGATTTAACTCATTATGGCATGAGGTCACACGTGTGGGATGCCTTCTGATTTAACTCATTAAGGCATGAGGTAACAAGTGTGGGATGCCTTCTGATTTAACTCATTATGGCATGAGGTCACAAGTGTGGGATGCCTTCTGATTTAACTCATTATAGCATGAGATCACAAGTGTGGGATGCCCTTTGATTTAACTCATTATAGCATGAGATCACAAGTGTGGGATGCCCTCTGATTTAACTCATTATGGTATGAGGTCACAAATGTGGGATGCCTTCTGATTTAACTCATTAGGCATTAGGTCAGAAGTGTGGGATGCCTTCTGATTGAACTCATTATGGCATGAGGTCACAAGTGTGGGATGCCTTCTGATTTAACTCATTATGGCATGAGGTCACAAGTGTGGGATGCCTTCTGATTGAACTCATTATGGCATGAGGTCACAAGTGTGGAATGCCTTCTGATTTAACTCAATATGGCATGAGGTCACAAGTGTGGGATGCCTTCTGATTTAACTCATTATGGCATGAGGTCACAAGTGTGGGATGCCTTCTGATTTAACTCATTAAGGCATGAGGTCACAAGTGTGGGATGCCTTCTGATTTAACTCATTATGGCATGAGGTCACAAGTGTGGGATGCCTTCTGATTTAACTCATTATGGCATGAGGTCACAAGTGTGGGATGCCTTCTGATTTAACTCATTAAGGCATGAGGTCACAAGTGTGGGATGCCTTCTGATTTAACTCATGATGGCACGAGGTCACAAGTGTGGGATGCCTTCTGATTTAACTCATTATAGCATGAGATCACAAGTGTGGGATGCCTTCTGATTTAACTCATTAGGCATGAGGTCACAAGTGTGGGATGCCTTCTGATTGAACTCATTATGGCATGAGGTCACAAGTGTGGGATGCCTTCTGATTGATCTCATTATGGCATGAGGTCACAAGTGTGGAATGCCTTCTGATTGAACACATTATGGCATGAGGTCACAAGTGTGGGATGCCCTCCGATTTAACCCAGTATGGCATGAGGTCACAAGTGTGGGATGCCTTCTGATTGAACTCATTATGGCATTAGGTCACAAGTGTGGGATGCCTTCTGATTGAACTCATTATGGCATGAGGTCACAAGTGTGGGATGCCTTCTGATTGAACTCATTATGGCATGAGGTCACAAGTGTGGGATGCCTTCTGATTTAACTCATTATGGCATGAGGTCACACGTGTGGGATGCCTTCTGATTTAACTCATTAAGGCATGAGGTCACAAGTGTGGGATGCCTTCTGATTTAATTCATTATGGCATGAGGTCACAAGTGTGGGATGCCTTCTGATTTAACTCATTATGGCATGAGGTCACAAGTGTGGGATGCCTTCTGATGTAACTCATTAAGGCATGAGGTCACAAGTGTGGGATGCCTTCTGATTGAACTCATTAGAGCATGGGGTCACAAGTGTGGGATGCCTTCTGATTTAACTCATTATAGCATGAGATCACAAGTGTGGGATGCCCTCTGATTTAACTCATTATGGTATGAGGTCACAAGTGTGGGATGCCTTCTAATTTAACTCATTAAGGCATGAGTTCACAAGTGTGGGATGCCTTCTGATTTAACTCATTATAGCATGAGATCACAAATGTGGTATGCCTTCTGATTTATCCCATTATGGCATGAGGTCATAATTGTGGGATGCCTTCTGATTGATCTCATTATAGCATGAGGTCACAAGTGTGGGATGCCTTCTGATTGAACTGATTATGGCATGAGGTCACAAGTGTGGGATGCCCTCTGATTTAACCCAGTATGGCATGAGGTCACAAGTGTGGGATGCCTTCTGATTGAACTGATTATGGCATGAGGTCACAAATGTGGTATGCCTTCTGATTTAACTCATTATGGCATGAGGTCACAAGTGTGGGATGCCTTCTGATTGATCTTATTATGGCATGGGGTCACAAGTGTGGGATGCCTTCTGATTTAACTCATTATGGCATGAGGTCACAAGTGTGGGATGCCTTCTGATTGAACTCATTATGGCATGAGGTCACAAGTGTGGGATGCCTTCTGATTGAACTCATTATGGCATGAGGTCACAAGTGTGGGATGCCTTCTGATTGAACTCATTATGGCATGAGGTCACAAGTGTGGGATGCCTTCTGATTGATCTCATTATGGCATGAGGTCACAAGTGTGGGATGCCTTCTGATTGATCTCATTAGGGCATGGGGTCACAAGTGTGGGATGCCTTCTGATTTAACTCATTATGGTATGAGGTCACAAGTGTGGGATGCCTTCTAATTTAACTCATTAAGGCATGAGGTCACAAGTGTGGGATGCCTTCTGATTTAACTCATTATAGCATGAGATCACAAATGTGGTATGCCTTCTGATTTATCCCATTATGGCATGAGGTCATAATTGTGGGATGTCTTCTGATTGATCTCATTATGGCATGAGGTCACAAGTGTGGGATGCCTTCTGATTGAACTCATTATGGCATGAGGTCACAAGTGTGGGATGCCTTCTGATTGAACTCATTATGGCATGAGGTCACAAGTGTGGGATGCCCTCTGATTTAACCCAGTATGGCATGAGGTCACAAGTGTGGGATGCCTTCTGATTGAACTGATTATGGCATGAGGTCACAAGTGTGGGATGCCTTCTGATTTAACTCATTATGGCATGAGGTCACAAGTGTGGGATGCCTTCTGATTGATCTCATTATGGCATGAGGTCACAAGTGTGGGATGCCTTCTGATTGAACTCATTATGGCATGAGGTCACAAGTGTGGGATGCCCTCTGATTTAACCCAGTATGGCATGAGGTCACAAGTGTGGGATGTCTTCTGATTGATCTCATTATGGCATGAGGTCACAAGTGTGGGATGCCTTCTGATTGAACTCATTATGGCATGAGGTCACAAGTGTGGGATGCCTTCTGATTGAACTCATTATGGCATGAGGTCACAAGTGTGGGATGCCCTCTGATTTAACCCAGTATGGCATGAGGTCACAAGTGTGGGATGCCTTCTGATTGAACTGATTATGGCATGAGGTCACAAGTGTAGGATGCCTTCTGATTTAACTCATTATGGCATGAGGTCACAAGTGTGGGATGCCTTCTGATTGATCTCATTATGGCATGAGGTCACAAGTGTGGGATGCCTTCTGATTGAACTCATTATGGCATGAGGTCACAAGTGTGGGATGCCTTCTGATTGAACTCATTATGGCATGAGGTCACAAGTGTGGGATGCCTTCTGATTGAACTCATTATGGCATGAGGTCACAAGTGTGGGATGCCCTCTGATTTAACCCAGTATGGCATGAGGTCACAAGTGTGGGATGCCTTCTGATTGAACTGATTATGGCATGAGGTCACAAGTGTAGGATGCCTTCTGATTTAACTCATTATGGCATGAGGTCACAAGTGTGGGATGCCTTCTGATTGATCTCATTATGGCATGAGGTCACAAGTGTGGGATGCCTTCTGATTGAACTCATTATGGCATGAGGTCACAAGTGTGGGATGCCTTCTGATTGAACTCATTATGGCATGAGGTCACAAGTGTGGGATGCCTTCTGATTTAACTCATTATAGCATGAGGTCACAAATAAATAAATAAAGTAAATAATAATAAACAAATTAACAAACAAATTCCACCAAAATAACCTTTAGAATAGACTACAACAACCAATACAAAAAGTGGAAGTAAAAATAATTATAACTACTATATAATGATAAAAAAATACAATTACGTTACTCAATAATTGAAAACCAAATAGAATAAATAAAAATATACAAAAAAAATATGCAAATAAGTAAAAACAAATAAAAATTAATCCAAATAAATAAATAAATGAACAAATTTACAACTCGTCCCCACTAAAATAATCATTAGAATTAATAAAATTAAGCATAAATAAGCAAAAACAAGTAAAAATTATAAATCCAAATAAATAAATAAATGAATAAAATAAAAACTGTCCCCACCCTGACCAAAATAACAGTATAGACTATGGCAAGCTTTCAAAACATTGAAGGAATAAATAGCTTTAATTATCTCCCCTGACCAAGACTAACTATTAAAAAAGCCACCTAAGCAAATCCCCATTAATTTTTTTTACTAAGTTAATAAAATATCAAAAACTGTAATGAATAAATAATACAAAATGTAAATGAAAAATAAATAAATTAACCCAAACAAATAAATCAATAAACAAACAAGACACTCCCGCAAATATAACCGCCAGAATAGACTTCCTAGAATACACCACTGAACCATATATATATATATAAATAGTCAAGGAAAAATAAAAAAAAAAACATTCATTCTCATCTTACCTGGATATATATATATATATATATATATATATATATATATAGTTTTACGATGTGCTATATTTATGGGATAAAGTGCTCAATATCAGAGATAGAGTATATGTAAATATAAATATAAAAGTGAACATTGAAATCAACACTCAGAGGTGACAGGATGTTTCATGCTGGAAGCAATCATGGTTGCGTTCAGCATGAAACAGCCTGTTGCCTCTGAGTGTTAACTTCAGTGTTCACTTTTATATTTATATATATATATATATATATATATATGTGTATATATATATATATATATATACTTAGTCATAGTAAGTTTTTTTTATTCAGAATGATTTTTATTTGTATGTCATATCTTCATGCTTACAATATAATTGTACTTCAGAGATAGATACAAATATGTACATGACATAGGTATATATTTAAATATATTTATATATTTGTATGTGATTTCAAAAATTATTCTTGTCTGAACCACCTATTTTTATATCATTGATTAAAACATACTGAGACTTTATAATTTGATAGTAATATTTTGTCAGGGATATTTTCCGTATTTATAGAAAGAAATGACTTATTATTAGGTTGGTGCAAAAATAATGATGTAATAATGTCGTTTTTTGACGTTAAAAAATACATCAAAAAACGACATTATTACGTCATTATTTTTGCACCAAACTAATATTTTATATTCATGTTATACATACATCACCTGACAATTGCAAAGCAATTTGAGTAGCAATGTTCAATTTGTCTTTTCTTTTTCTTTTTTTGAGTGGTCGTTTTGGCGGGAGTAATTGCTGTCTTCATCATTTAGATAAAATATAACAAAATTTTGGAATTTATGATTCATAGTCATAAAATATCTCACACTGAATTACTATGGGATGAATTTGATAGGAGAGTTCAAAAAGAATACCCCAAGTGTCAGAGTGAGCTTTTTCAGCGATTGAGAAATGCTTGGGAAAGTTTGCCATCTACTTTTTTTTTTTTTTCAAAACTGTTGGACAGAATGCCAAGAACTTGTGAAGCAGTAATTAAGATGGTGGTTTTATTGACAAAAAGATTAATGGTATTGATAACACTGTCCTACACAATTTGTTTTTAAATGGTTTATAACAAGAGGGAGCTATGAAAAGAAAGATTTTATTCTCACTTTTGCATTGCCTTCATTTATTAAGATCATATTTGATGGATGAAATAGAATGGGTGAAAGGAAAAGGAATGAAAATATGTTTTGTTCTCAGAAAGACTTTTATACCACTAAGATATACAGAAAACTATATACATATATATATATATATATATATATATATATATATATATATATATATATACATATGTACATTCTCTAGTGGAGAACAATATATCATGTAGCAAATCATAGTGTAAGGAAGAACAAAAAGGCTCTTACATATAATTACTTATACATAAGATACTTTTGTGTTTCTGGAGAAGCTATGTTTAGGAGTTCAAATTCAAATGGGCCAGATTCATCTACAATGTCCCAGGTCAGGACATATTCCACCAACTGGAGTTTTGGTTTTTTTCCAAATTGAGGACTGTGAGGCAAAGTTTCTTTCTATATCTGGGGAAGATATATTCACAAGAGGAAAAGGCACCATGTACTTATAAGCTTTAGCATTTGCTGGAGGAGACAGACCTAACCTCAGGTCAGGGTCCTTTCCCAGGCTAAAAGAAACCAACTGTTCCCTTTGGATTCTGTAAACCAACTGAATGACTGGCCACTGTTATCTCTATATGAAGTGGTATCACTGAGTGGCTGTCACATGATCCACATGACTTATATCCACCAAAGAGAGATAATCACTTTCCGTCTCCCTACAAGTTGAAGGGATATCATAGCTAATTTTAAAAAATTTCATGGTGCTGAATTTGAATATCATAGTCATTTATCTCAGCTCTAGTTTTCTTGCTTCAGATGATGGGCAAACATGAAGAATTTGATTATTTTAAGTCATTTGTCTGAATATCAAAAGATGAATAGCTATGTAAATGCAAATCAAATAAAGTTTCAGCAATGAGGTAAGAAGAAAAGTACTTCAGAACACAAATATCTTAGATTAAATATGAAGTTAAAAAGTAAAAAAGAACAATCATGGTAAGAACTTTTGCTTTTTTGATTTTTGTTAATGATCTGCAGTTTTGTTCCTCTTTAGGCTTCAAAAGTAATCCTTCTTTTATCCCATCTCCTTTGATATCTGTACCCTGTGACTTTTATATCTTTTTCCTTGTTCCTCATAGCACAATAGTTTTCTGGAAACCTGTCCAAATGACTATGCAAGAAATGTAGTTTGATACTCATGTTAGCAACAAGGCTCCTGTTAACTTTTTTCCTGTGGCCATCCATCTTGTGAATACCAACAAAGTTTTTTTTTTTTTTTTTTATGACAGCAACAAATAAAATCCAGGTATTTGATTTAACATTCAAAGAATTGGCAAAGTTGTCATCCTTGATGAGTTTTCAAATGACAGGTCCATCAAAAATATCTGGTTTCAGTTTTTTTTTTATGCTGAGACCAGGACATGCACTGCAAATATACTGAAATCATTGGTCTTACTTATCGAGTGCTTTCACAAACAGCTTCATGAGTCCTAATTTGATATGTAGAAGTGTGAAGATAATTTTGTCTCTGGGAACTAGAGGTTTAGTTGGCATATTTTTCTCTCTGACTTTCATTTCTACACTGACCAGCCATTCTCTTCCATTCCAGTATAGACATCTGGCTCTATTGTCCCATCAAAAAAGGTACTTAGTGTAGTCTGATTAAAATGTAACCATTTTCATGTCAACACAGATTATCTAGTTATGATGAAAGTAATTTATTCCTTCTGTTAACTCTTTGATAGGTTCTTGTTTTTCTTTCAGCATTGTGCTTTGTCCAAGGGGTATTGATGCATATACATTGGTGTTGTGCAGCAAAACAAATTTTAAACTACACTTTGAGCTCTCAATGAATAGTTACCATGAATTTGTGTCATAGTCATGAACACCAACACACAGCAAAATTCCTCTGACATCATTACAGTATACAAGTTCATTGGTTTTTGATTGAAGAAGAAAATAGATTCAGCATCTCTATTGTTATAAAATATAACTTAAGTAGATTTTTTTTTCTTCCGTATTGAAGTTAAGTTGAGAATTCACTGATTAAGTCATTCAGTTCTCCTTGATCAAACAGTATTGGTTCAAATGATAATCTATCAAAAATATTGTCCTTGTCATTCTCACTCATGTTGATGATTCTTCAATGTCAATTGGTCTAAAACCTTTGAAGAAAGGAATTGGTATTTCATTAGGTTGTGGCACAGGTTTGATAGCTTAATTGAAAGAAGGATAGTTCCCAAATTTTTGTTTCTTCTTCAAGACAGCAAAACCACTTAAGCAGAAGTAACAGTTGTTAACGTGATTTTGTGGCTCATGCTAAATCATTGGAATGCCAAACATAAGTAAAGTTCAAGTACCCCTAGTTTATTGACATAAATCCTCCTGGCATTTTTTGCAGAGAATATGTGATGTCCATGATTTGCCCGGCTCACCCAACTTCACTTCAAAGTAATCATGATAAGCTTTTCTGACAAAATCTTTGATCAGTTTTCTGTTATTCATTTTCTAAACCTGCCACAGATGCAATATATGAAATTGAGATTGCATTTGCATCATCATTGCTTTCGTGTTAAAGTCTAGAAATTAAACAAATTGTGATAATAACATTATATTCAGATATAAAGTAAAAGAAAACTACTTTTGTCCTCAATTTATAGTTAACACTACACATTGCATATCAAGTAAGTTCAATGAACTCATATAAAACACCAAATTTATTTTATATAGATCATGTTTATAAGTATATGGTATGTGCAAAAAATATATACATGGGTATAACACTGATAAGACTATGAATAGTTTGATTATGAATCACCTTTAATAGTTTGAATATTGATGTGCACTGAGATATCTATACACATTATTAGTTATAAAACAAAAATAGTAAAATCTAATGAATAGATTTCATTTTTTATAGTCATCATTCATCATTTGTATATCAAATTAATTTTCATTAATAAAGTTTGTTTTGAGTTGATTATGATTTTAGATTTTAATTTTCTAATCTGAAAGCTGTGAATTCACACAATAAAAAAATGTGGTGAAATTAATTTTTTTTCCAAAATGTATCATTTTGATACAAACAAAACAGTGACTAATATGAAAAAAATTGATGGATTTGGTGCCTTTATATTAGCCAAGAAAGAGTGTATCACACTTGCATCAAATATGTGTTGACCAGTATCTGTCTATATAAATCTGTCCTTTCTCCCCAGCTCTGGGTTAAATAGCACTTCATAATATGACCTATAGCTTTGGTTCACAAGCACTCTACAGCATAAAGTAACGGCAGTCTACTGTGTTAATTCTTCTGCCAAGTTAAGCAGGAATCAAAAAAAGCAGGGTCACGCCTATAATGTAAGGAAGGAAGGAAGGATTAGTTTTAAAATTTCTTAAACGTTCGAAACATAGCATATATATTCTTTTCATATTACTATATAGTAAATTTTAGTGGTTACTTGTGTCGGTGTAAACATCCCCAGGTTTTCCTAAATTTGAAATTGATATGTACCGACCCAGAGGATCTTATTAATGTAAATGTACCTTTTGACAGGGTCTGACTATATTTCTGAGATGAGGTATTATGTACACTATTTACATTATTTGGACTATTGTCCTCATCTTTGTCGCCATATTTATTACAACGTTTTGGCCATTGTACGCTCCGGCCTTCTTCGGGAGGTTGGAATGTCAAACTGAATCCTTTATTTCACTCACTGGGATAGACTGATCTAGTTCCATATGCCATGTTTGATAACATAGCATGTGGAACAAGAACAGTCTACCCCAGTGTGTGAAATAAAGGGTTCAATTTGACATTCCAACCAACTGAAGAAGGCCGGAGCATACAACGGCCGAAACGTTGTAATAAATATGGCGACAAAGATGAGGATAATAGTCCCAATAATGTAAATAATGTGTTTTAAAATAAAAGTAAATGCACTGTAGTTACTGAAATTAATCTCTTGAATTAAAGAAATACAAATATATCTCATTTTAAAGAGTTTTCAAAGAAATGCAGGCTGGCCTCAAACTTTTTCCCTGTAGCATATATGCTGGACGCTCATGTCTTTTTTTTTTTAATGCATGAGGGTCAAGCAAATCAGTTCCTAGGAACTGACAGCCAAACACCTGCACATATGATCTGCTTATAGTGATAAAGGCTTTATGCACAACCAACCACACTTTTTGAAGGGCTGAATACAGAGACTTGGTGCACTACGTGCCACAAGGTCCCCAAACAACCGTCTACAGGTTTTGAATTCAGTGTTGTCTTTCTCTAGACTAGTTGCTATCCAAAGCTATAGAACTCAGTCTGTCCTGCTATTTACCCATAGCTGGGGGGAGGAGAAGAGGATTCATACCTTTCCCAAGGGTATTAGCACATAAGTGAATATAATGTATTCAACTAGAATTCAAACTCAGCTCTCCATTTCCTCAATCTGAGCCACTATCCATTACTCAACCATGCCTATATATATATATATATATATATATATATATATATATATATATATATAAGAAGCTCAAACACAATTATTCCATGGTTATAATTTATTACATTGAAATCGTAATTACGATCCAAATCAACAGATCTACAAATTCAAAAAGAAAGTTTTCTTTTTAAATTTGAAAGTATGATGATTTGGATTGTGATTACGATTCCAGTGTAATAAATTGTAACCCTGGAATATTAGTGTTTGAGCCTTTTATATTATATTCTTACTCTGTCCTGACATTGAGTTCTACCTGGATTCTCTCCTCTTGGGAATTTATGTATATATATATATATATATATATATATATATATATATATATATATATATATTGATGTGTGTATTTTGCAGCAGTTAACAATGTCAGATATGAACATAGTACCGAAGTAATGGCTACATTTAGGAATTAATATATGTCTCCCCTTCCATAACATTTTTTTATATTAACACTTGTACATCATTTACAATAGTACAATAAAAATCCTACAGTTTCTGCACACTCACTTTAGTAACAAAAGTAAGCTCTTGTCAGCATGCAAAAAAGGGATTGCCTGCATCTCACCCCAACCCACCCATGAAAAAAGATTGATTCCAAAATGTCAGTGTTTGAGCATCTTCAACGTTTCATGTTCGTGCATAATTGTAACAGATGGCCTTTCTACTAAACATACATGATTTCATCAACAAAAACCTTACTCTAGCCTGTTGAAGTACTTCTAGAGGTCAACATGTATTACACAGAATTTCTTACAATTTGTCTCTTATTTGTCATGTATATTTGTCTCTCATTTGTCATGTATATATATATATATATATATATATATATATATATATATATATACAGGGTGTCCATAAAGTTCCTGTGCACTTAAAAAATTTATAACTTTATTTGTATTTGCAATAGAAATAATCTGTAAAAAATGTTATAAAGTTTAATGTACCTAGTTTTAAGTGTAGGTAAAATAACTAATGTGATTTCAGGCATTACTGTAAATCAGTTGGAAAATGTTTTCCGTGAACTGCAAAATCGTATTACCCTTTGTATTGTTAATGGAGGACATGTGGAAACTTAAATAAAATTTCAATAAAAGTTTAAAAAATATCGATTTCCTTCTTTCTAAATCCTTTTTACAAATTATTTCTATCACAAATACAAATAAAGTTATAAATGTTTTAAAGTGCATACGAACTTTATGGACACCCTGTATATATAAAATTAATATAAGTAAAAGCTTGTTATGATTTTGATTGATGTTGCCTTCAACATCCCAACTCTAAAGTTTCATAGGCAGACTTGTCTGTACACTCTTCAGCAATTAACTGCTTATTTATTTCATTTTTTCTTTTTTTTATGAACTTATCATTGGTGTAAGTTTTTTTTCTGTATTGTTTGTGTTCGGGTGTATGTTTCTGTGCATGTGGTCATGCACCTGTCTGAGCAAATGTGCATTCAGGCATGTGCACTCATCTGAGCGGATGGGCATCATGCACATGTGCCTGGCTGTGCAGATGTCTGTGCATGTAGCGTGCTGTAATTGTTTGTCCTCTTTTTGTTTTTGTTTTTTTCACTTTACCCTCTCGACTCAGATTTTTCTTCTTCCTTTCTTTCGACAGTTTACATTTGTGGCTAATTATTATTTTCTCGAGACATACCATCATTTTTAATTTTATATTTTTAACATTCTATTTTTTTTTTTTGGGTGGGGCAGGGACTAGGGTGTGTTGCATTTAATTTTTTTACATAAATGACTGATATTAATGTTTAAATGATAAATATTTTATATATGTAATACTAATGATATTAATGCTTAAATAATAAATACTTTTTATTGTTAGGATTATTATTGTTTTTAATTATTTAAATGAATTGTAGTTTAATTTTGAATTTGGATTTAGGCCCAGAGTAGAATTTAAGATTGCAAATGAGATTAAAAATAAGAATTATAAATTTTAATTTAAAAATAGACGCATTTATTAAGAAAAAAAATGTTTGAAGATCAAGGTGGGGTAACTATTTTTTGTAGGAAAATTAATAATGAAATATACAGTGATATAATTAAGATACTAATGAGAAAAAATAACAATGAAATAAAAATAAAATAAGAATAAAAATAAAAACATATAAATAAAAATAAATAAACAAATAATTGAATAAAAATAATAATCTTAATACTAAAAACAGAACACATTGATAATAGTAATTTAGTGTTTAATGTTAATACTAAAAACAAAACACGTTGCGAATAGTAATTTAGTAAGACTAAAAGTAGGATAAAAACAAGAATAATGGTAACATAGTAAAAGTAGTAATAATATTAATATAAAAATGAAAAATATAAAATAATAATAATAATATTAGCTTAAATGTTAAAGGCATTACAGTCTAATCTAAATTTTGAATTATGCCCAAATTTACATTTAAAATAGAATATATATATATATATATATATATGCATGCACACATACAAATATATTAATGTATCTTCACTAGGCTATTATTTTGTTTTCTTATTTGGTCTGGTGGTATCTTAACTATTAATTGTAGGATGTTATATTTATAATTAAATTTGTATTTATTAGTGTTTGAACTTATGTGCTGTATTTATACATTGGTGCATATGCACACATGCATTCATGCATGTACCTTTAGAGGTATACACACCTGAACATATATATATATAAATGTGTATACACAGATGAAAAAGGGCAAATCAGAAATTAAATGTGATTTTGAAATTATATGGTAAAAGCAACATTGAGGCGCTGATGTACAACACAACTTGCTATCTCATTGCCACATCTTTGGCAACTTGAAGGAGATGTTATGTCCAGCTTGTATGGTGAGGCCCAGCAAATGGTGCAGACATGGCTTTGTAAGCAACTGATAAGTTTCTTTTTAGAAAGGAAGAAGAAGCTCACTAAACAATATCAGAACTGCACCACCATGTACTTGCTTGCCATCAGTGGAAATAAAGGTGTTGATGTGAAATTGCCTTTAATTTTTCATTTACCCTCATATATACATTGCGTGATGGATAAATTATCGCCTAAATTAAACATAAAGGAAAATAACATTAACGTCTCATTTTAACAGATATATTTACCAAAATTACACAAAAATATCTTGAACTACTAAAGAGTAAATTTATCCAATAAAATCACCATTGGCTACAACCACAGCTTCTAGACGACTTCCGAATCTCCTGCAACTCTTCTGGACAATCTCCTTGTTTAAGTTGGTGAATGCTGCCATAATTCTTGCATTCAGTTATCTTTGGTGTTACAAGGAGTTTTGTTGGTCTCTTGATCAAGTGCACTCCCCATTGGGAAGTTAGTTGGCTAGATGTAAGGGGTGATGGGGTTGGAGAAATTGTCTGACTGCCATGACTGGTTTCTCTTGCTTGTGTGGCATGATGCAGAGTTCTGTTGTCAGACATAGGGTCTTCCAGCAGCCAACTTCTTGACCTAGGGCAGCACTACATCCTTAAGGTACTTGATGTGTTGAGTCTGAGGCACTGTAGGGAGATGAATGGAGGCATGACATTACCATCACTAGTAACCCCTCCAAACGCCATCATGTTGACTTGATATATTGGCCATTCTTTCTCAATCTGCTGTACTGTTCTCAGAAAGTCACCTGAACACTCTGAAATGTTCATATTGGAATTTCCAGCATGAATGCCAAGCAGTAAGGCATGCCGTTTCCAAATTTCTGGTGCAGTGAATTGCATCATGGTGCTCTTTTTCTTACAGACAGTCCCCAATTGACCCTAACAAACTGTGCAGTTCACCAAATCAAAAACAAACAATGCACATGTGCGAAATTAAAAATATAAAATGGTAACAATTTACACATCACATCCTGTCATATATATATATATATATATATATATATATATATATATATATATATATATATATATATATATTTATATATATATACGTGAGGTGAAACAAGTATTTGGACAGTAAAAAATGGATTTAGAATCAGGTATTGAAAGAAAAGCATTGTCTAAAGCTCACAATATATTCGTAAAACAATTATGAATGCAAATAAACAGCTAAAATAAATTATTTGACACGTATATATATTTTATATACAAATTATTAAAACAGGTAGTGAAAAAAGTATTTGGACAGAATATAAATTATGCTTTAAATGTGTTTAATATTTAGTTGGTCCTCCCTCATTTGCAACCACAGCTCTCAGTCTGTTACTGTAGCTCTCTACAAAACTTTCAATTCACTGAGGTTTTTTGGTCACCTTTCACGATTCTTTAGTGTTCTCCAAAGATTCTCTATTGGATTCATGTCCAGCGATTGGCTGGGCCATGTCAACACTTTGATGTTATTGTTTTGAAGCCATGCACGTGTTGCTTTGGCTGTATGTTTCGCATCATTGTCCTGTTGAAAAACCCAATCTGGTCCAAGTTCTAATTTCTCAGCTGATGACTCCAAGCAATCTTCTAAAATCTGAATATATTTGGCTGCATTCATTGTGCCCTCAATAATTTTCAGTTGTCTCATACCATTATATGCAAAGCATCCCCAAACCATAATGCTACCGCCTCTATGCTTCACAGTAGGGATAGTGTTCTTTTGATTGAAGGCTGTTCTATCCTTTCTCTAAACATGGGTAGCATCATTGTGGCCATAAAGTTCAATCTTGCTTTCATCAGACCATAAAATTTGCTTATAATAGTCATCATGCTTTTGTAAATTAGTTTTGGCAAATTCAAGTCTGGAATTTAAATGACGTTTTTTTAGCAATAGGGTCTTGCGAGGAGAGTGAGATTTTAATTGTTGTCAGTGAAGTTCAGAACTTATGGTCCTCTTGCATATGTGAGTTCCTTCATTGCTGAGATCTTTTTGAAGTTCTCTCTGAGTCACAAAAGGGTCATTTTTTACTAGCTGTACTATTTTCCATTAACATTTTTGTGATATTTTGCATGGTGCACCTGTTCTTGGCATATTTTCATGAGTTCCGAAGGCTTTCCATTTCTTAATTCTGTACCCAGCAGTGCTCACAGGTAAACATAAGTCTTTAGAAATCTTACGATAGCTTTTTTTTTCTTTATGTGCAGAAATAATTCGATCTTTAAGATCTTTCAACAGCTCTCTTTGCTTTGGCATCCTGCAGTACTGTTAGTGCGACATCTTGGGATGAACTGACCAACAAGATAGTTAACACCTTTAAGTAATACACGTTCTAGACAATTCTATAAAATTCTAACACATTTGAGTATGAAATATACTCAAAACATTAATTTTAAACATAATTTTGGAACTGTCCAATTATTTTTTTTCACTACCTGTTTTAATAATTTGTATATAAAATATATATACATGTCAAATAATTTATTTTTGCTGTTTATTTGCATTTATAACTGTTTTACGAATATATTGTGAGCTTTAGACAATGCTTTCCTTTCAATATATGATTCTAAATCCATTTTTTTTACTGTCCAGACACTTGTTTCACCTCACTCTCTCTCTCTATATATATATATATATATATATATATATATGTATATATATATATCTTTTGTGCATGGGTTCCTTTTGCTTTTGAAGATTGCAAATATTGTATGAAACTTACAGTAGTAGAAGGTTATTTGTGTAGAAAAGTATATGTTTCAGGCTCCGTATTTGTTTTGCATTTTACATGAAGATGCTTCTTTTATCATTTCAGCACTTTCTTGTGCAATTATTATATTAGATTTATATATATATATATATATATATATATATATATATATATATATATATACATATATATGTGTGTGTGTGTGTGAACTTATTTATTTTTGTGGTTGTAGAAAGTTACACTTCTGTTGTATAAGTTTGAAGTCCTTAAAACCTCTATTGGAGATTTGTCCCAAGTGAATTGTACATTAATTTCATCTGGGCCATTGTTTGTATTCATTACATTAAGAATTCATTAGTGTCTGAGAGCTGTAAAAGACATGATTCAAAAGCCGGGAAAGCTGGAAAAGAAATCAGTCACATCCCTGCCTCTCTTCATTTTAGTTTTCTTTTCCTGCCATGATCACGAACGACTTGGTGGATATTTCAAATGTAGGTTTCTCTCCTTGCTGAAGCACTCTTATGACAAACAAAAATTCTTATAACTAATTCATAATCGCAAACAATAATTTCAATTCTTTTCTGATTGCCACTAAAATTTATAATGCATATTCCTTTGTGGTGCATAGATTGCAAACACATAAATTTTTTCTAGTCTATTATTTTTGCCTGCTGTAGTGACAAAAGAAAACATTAATAAAAATCTTCATTGGATGATGCTTGTTGGGAAAGAAAAAATTGTTCAAGTTATATAAAAAGAATATCTAAAATAAAAAATTTCAACTTTTAATGTTATGTGTACTGTTAGATAGCTTGATATTCACTCGGATCTATCACAGATAATTTTTGATTTTAAATAACTCTGTTTCAATTGACATGATAGTAACATTATTCAATGATAGTAACTATTCCTAAGGTATTTGAGTTTTGCTTGTCAGATTCCAGTCTATTTTGCTTTGTAAAGCATGATAACAACAAATGGTTATCCACTTATGGGCATTATTTCAAAAGACAAATCCCCACCGTTGAAATGTTTAAACCAATTTTGTGTTGTACAGTAAGATACTGTTTCATTTACTTCCCCTTCTGAAATTCTGTAATCATAATCAATAGCGTTGGGGCCCTGTTTAAATAAATCCCTAAAACTAGCCAGAATCCTTATACTTGCATTCACTATTTTAAATCCTTTTAAATCATTTCACGCCAAGCAAGGTGATAAAGCCACTAACATGCCTAAGGTTACAGAGAGTGAAAGGAAATGAGAAAAAATGTCATGAGAAAGGATAATAAAAAGAACAGGATTCTGGAAGACAGAAGATGGTGAATGATGTTGCATTAAAGCTTTTGAAGATTGTAGGTGACATGGAAAGAAGAAGCAAAAAGAAAGTTCCACAGGCGAGAAGTGCAAAAAAAAAGGAAATATTAGAAGAGAACACAAGCAATTTCAACAGTAAAAAAATGAGACCTAATTGCTTATCTAATACTTATTAATCTTATTACATTAATGCAGGGGTCCCACAAAGCTCTATCCTTGGACCTAACTAGTGCCAAATTTTCATCAATGACCTTCCTGATGTCATCAGTTCTGAACTTGGTACCTATGCTGATGACACAACTATTTACTCCTATCTTAAGAGTTAGTCTGATGGGTCTGATATAATCAAACTGATAGCTAATCTCATAAATGACTTACAATTTGTTGTTAACTGGGGCAAGGAATGGCTTGTTATTTTAAATGCCTCCAAAACGAAATTGACTGAGAGAACCTTTTTTGCATTACTTGAGGAGAGTAACTTCTTTCTTTTCCGCTGACATGAATGGAAAGATTATATTGAATCAATTGCTTAGTCTGCAGCTAGGAAAGTTGGTTTCCTGTGCTGTGCTAGACAATTTTTTCTTGTCATAATCTATCTTACACATTTAAAAGTCTATAATGCTGTTAGATATTTAGAGATTATTGATGAAAGACAAAGAAAAATCTGCAATATTATTGGTCCTGATCTGACATCTTAGCTTCAATCACTTTTGCATTGCTATAACGTAGATTCTTTCTACCTTTTCTATAAATATTTTCATGGTAATTGTTCTGATGAGTTTTCCTATTTTGTACCTAGACTTTATGAAGCCAGAAGAGAATTTGGAATTGCAAAGTGTGAGAAAATAAACTGTTAGCATAGAATGGTTATATCTAGCAATTTCTAGCTGGAAATTAGTACAATACTTAAATTTGTAAAGCTGAATAATATTATATATTCAAGTTTCAATGATCATTGCTCTCCTGAATTTTTTAAAGTCCTGCTAATCAGGTTCTCCTTTTGTTTGATTTCTGAAGTGTGATAATAAAAGGATTGGAGAATTTGACACTCTCAAGGATATATTGAAGGCAAGAGTAGAAAAAGGTAACCTACCTAGCATGCTTGTGTAAATGAAAGACAGAACAGACAGTAGAAGGAATATGAAAAAGCCAAGTGCTGCTAAGAGCTTCAAAGAATAAAATGTTGCAGACAGATATGATCTTGACAGGACATAGGCTTATAAAAGAAAAAAAAATGACAACTGATGGTGATCAATCTCTCGGCTTTATTTCAAGGGACGATGCTTCTTTTATGTGCCGTGTCACTTCAGGACATGGGCAATCATGGATCTCCACAATTTCCTGTCCTTTGTAGCTCTTAATAAATTTGTCGTTTTTTGTTATTTCTCATAAACCTTGCTCTGCCATCCATTTAATCAAGTTCTCTGTCCCTCTTGCTTTCAATCTGTCCTGTGAGTACCAAATTTTCCAAGCCCTCTTTCCTTATCAAATTTCAGCTATCTCTTCCTGGTATTAAGTATGTTTTCTTCTTGATTTCATTTTCTCTAAAACTTTATTATTATTATTGCTCACAAGTTCACTTTGCATTGTTCTCAGTATCCTTCTGTATAGACACACTTCTGTTGCTTCAAGTCTCTTCTTCATCTGTGTGGAGATTGTTCAGCACTCTCTGCCATATAGGAAAACTGATATTATGTAACAATTCAGTTCTTTTTTCTTTGTTTCTAACAAAGTTTTTGTTTTTTAATACTTTGCTTAGCTTTTAGAAGGCCTCTTTTGCTATTTCAATGTATCTTCAGATTTCAGTGTCATGTATTCTGTCCTCTGTAAAAAACACTTCCCAGAGGTTTAAATTGTTGCCCTTGTTTGATTTTGGCATCTCCAATTTGTAATTTGCATGTTCGACTGTCCCTTTTGCTAACAAACATGTATTCAGCATTGTTTAAAGTAATGCCTTAAAATAACCAGAATCTCAATAGTTCTATTAGAGCATCTGAAACAAATTATACAGCTAACCGTAGCTTAATTTGGTCCCATTTAAATGCACATGGAGACCTACCAAAATCCATCGCCAACATACTCATTGATAATACAAATATAATAGCCTCATCCACATGTAAAAAAAGGTAAAAATTAATGGAAGCATTATTAATAAATAAAAGAAAGAAACTCTCAGTAAGATCAACTATGAACATGGCTATAAAATGCTGACCGTGTTTGTAAAAAAAAAAATTCCTATAACTCTAAATATATACATAAAAAATCCATATATTTGCTTAAAAGTAAAAATAAAATCATCCTTGATAATGGCTAAAAGGATAGCTGAAAGTGCTTGGACAAACAGAATATTTAGACAATTTATGTCAAGAAAAGAAGAAAGTTATAAAAATACAAGAAAAATGAAATAAAAAAAATTAACAGTAGTACCTTATCAATTGTTTTTAAAGTAAACTTTTATATATATATATATATATATATATATATATATATTAGATTCCCTGACAACTGGACGAAGAAGTCCTTCTGGATATGAGGAATTGGTTACAAAGTCCAGATATGAGGGTTTATATTTAAATTAAAATAAAAGAACTGAAATCAGGTTTAACATTTATTTTCAATATTTTATCGTAAACAAGATAAGCTAATTGTGAGTGAAATATAACAGAACTGATTTTAAGGAAAAAGAAATAAATTATGTAATGTTAATGAAAATTCATCAAATTAAATATGCCACGTATGCAAAACAAATAATGTAATGAGGATTTTTCACTATTGTCATTCTCAACTTTTTTTGCATTTCGTTTTGCTTTCGTCCTTGAAATTTTTTAAACAAAAGATACTTTTTAACTGTGCATGCGTAATTGCAATTGTCATAGCTGAATGCTGGTTTTCTATCCATAAAACTGACAATCTTTTCAATAGCTTTTTCAATTTTAGTACAGGTTTCATCACAATCATGTTTCTTTATTTCCTTGTTCATTGTGAAAGTGTGAATGCTGGAGAATAGTTTCTTTGGAAGATTTTGTATCATACAATGTTGACTTTCCTATGTTTAAGTCAGCCATTAGTTACAATGAACTTTCACCAGCGTCTAGTTTCCATTATTGCAATAACTCCAAAGTTGTTCTTTCCTTCTTAATTCCATCATCTTTTGCACCAATACAAGAGGTGATGGTGAAATAAGCAATTATCCAAAGTAAATTTCCTGAAAAACAGAAATTTCAAATCAGTTGCATATCATCCAAATAGTTCAAATATACACATCAAAATCATGTCTGGATATGTTGGATTCCAGGTATGAGGCACTCTGGATATAAGGGATTCTGGATAGGAGGGAGGAATTCTACTATATATATATATATATATATATATATATATATATATATATATAATTTTGTATAGTTTTATATATCAACAAACAGTATTTAGAAAAATAGTATGACAAATTTCATAAAATGTGTTACAAAAACCTTTTTCTAATTTTCATATTATTTACATATATATATATATATATATATATATATATATATATATATATATGTTGTTTGTTGTCAAGTTTTTGGAATTCTCGTATACTTGTATTTTGATTGGTCAGCTTATGTAACAGCATTTCCCCTAGGAAGGGGTGTTTGATTGATTTGAACCTTTTAAAACACTTTTTTTCTACATTCAACACCATCACTTGATAAGACAACAGAAGTGTTGAAACAAAATGTATATTTTTGTAGTGATTTTATAACATTTTAATGTTATAATTTTCAAATAAACGATTATATATATATATATATATATATATATATATATATATATGAAATAATGTTACCTAGCAGGGGCTATATAAATTGCATGAATTTACTAATAAAATTTTTAATGCTGCACTCTTTTCAGCTCTTTCTCAGATAGTTATGAGAAAAGTGAAAGAGTCTCTTAAAAATGCTGAAATGCTCTCAACAGATCATTAGGTCATGAAATATGATTGAAGCGCTCACTACAAACAACTGCTTTTAACTAAGATGACACCCACTCCAATTCCTCTATGTGATTTTAATTTGAAAAATCTACTTACAATTCATGGACAAAATTGCCCTCAACGGATGATTAGGCCATGAAAAATCATTTAATTCCTCACTGCAAATAACTGCTTTTGTCTAAGATAAACAATTTCACAATCCCTCTCTGCAGTACACTCTCTTTTGTCTATGTACATCTCTCTCTTTCTCTATATTTTATGCTCTGTGTCTCTCTATCATTCTGTTTCTCTCTATGATGTTCAACACAATCTTGGTTCCCTTAGTCTGTTATAAATTCACAAAGATAAATTTTGGCTCCTGTTTGAATTGGAAATAATTGTAAAATCCTTTCTCTTTCTCAATTTATAAGCAGAAGCATACAGATGCATGCTAAGATTTCTTCCGAGCTAATAAGATTGGAAAATTCTTGGTCTAATCTGACTCAGTTTTGAAGCCAGAACTCTACGTCCATTTATCTGAATTTGTTCTTGAGTGTCAACATCAAATTCTTAGTTTGTGATCATTTTGCCTTATTTCTGTTGCTTTGTTTTGAATGGGTTGTTTGCTTGCTCAGTATTATTTTTTGCCCTGTTCTTTTCTTGTTATTGTTTATTACAATCTTTTTTTATTTCTGTCTGTTGACCAGCTCTGTCATTTACATTTAACCATCACCACATACTCTACAAGAAAGAAAAAATTAATTTCAAAAAGCTACTTTCAGTTCAAGGGTGAACTTCTTGCCAACATGATTCAATCTCTCACTACATACAACTTCATTTATACAAGATGACCCTCCTCTTATCCTTCTCTGTGTTCCACTCTCTTTTTGTCTCTCTACATCCCACTCTCTCTTTCTGTTTTACTATGTTCTTCTCTATTTCTGCTCAGACGCTCAACACAGTCTCGGTTTAATAGGATTTTTGATTAGACTGAACATCAAGTTTATTATATTACAAAATGATTATAATTATGAAAGAAATATTTTAATTCCAAAAGGTCAGTTGCAGTTCAGGTGCAAATTTCTCCTCAACAGATCATTAGGTAATGATATATGATTTTACCCCACATTAAAACAACAACCTTTATCAAAAATGACCCACTTCCAATTTCTGTGTGTGTGTCACACTCTCTTTTTCTCTCTCTATGACCTTATCTCTCATTCTGTTTTATTCTCTATGTCCTTCTCTATTCTGGTTTCCTCTCAGTATTTGTGTTACCAAGTGTGACACACACCATATATTAATATATAGATTATATAGTGGAATCAATGATAAATCAATAAGTCCATCACCTAATGATAAAAGAAGGTAAAAACATTTATATTTCAGCATAATCTCTTTCCTTTTCAATGCACTCAACCTGATGCTTTTCCATTAATCCTATAGATTAAACATAAAATATTTCAGAGCAAAATTCATCTGACTGTCTCATGCTATTACGTTATTGATTGACAACTGGTGACCATTCATTTCTGGGCATTATTTCAAGAAACAAGTTATCACCCTTAAGTTTTAGGTAGCAGTGTTAGCAATGGTTTTATAATGAAACTTGTGCATATATATATATATATATATATATATATATATATATATATATGAATGATATAATGATGTATAATTTTGTATAATTTTTATTTGGTGGGAGGCGCCTCGAGCCAGTGTAATGGTTAGCAAGCTTGTCTCGCTAGAACAAGTACGACAGAGTAGTGAGTTCTATCCTCACTGGGTGCCCCATACTTTCGGCCTTGTACCACATCTAGGCTATGCTTAGAAAATCACTATAACTTTGTATAATTTTATATATCAACAAACTATTTAGAAAAATAGTATGACAAATTGTAAAAAAGTTTTTGTGATGTATTTCATAAAACATGTCACAAAACCTTTTTCCAATTTGTCACACTATTTTTCTAAATATATATATCATTATGTCATGAGACATGATTTAACTACAAACTCACTGCTTTTATCTAACATGACACCCACTCCAAGTCCTCTATGTGATTTTAATTTGAATAAGTCACTTACAATTCAAGGACAACTGGTGACCATCCACTTCTGGGTATTATTTCAAGAAAAAATTTTTCAAGTTTTTGGTAGCAGTGTTAGCAACGGTTTCATTTCCATCCAATTCTTGAGTTCTGTGAGCAGTTTCTGCAGTTTTGCTGCCCAATTGAAAATAAAGCCTCAAAATTGTTAGAGCCACAATATTTGTAATTAATTCGCATCATCATATCTGAAATAAAAGTTAAGTTGAATAGAAATGTTAACCATAATAGACTGGGAACTGAAAAGTTCACAACCTGACAAAGATGTTAATGAGTCATAAAGAAACTGTATCATTTGAAAATTTACAACAGCAGTAAAAGATAAAATGACTATCACATTAAAAGAGAAAATTCATTAACCGATTTATTAAATCTGCATATTCTAAGAAGCAAATGTGGACCATCTTTTGTTATAATACATATATATATATATATATATATATATATATATATATATATGTACAGGGTGCGATGGAATATATATACATGGTGCGATGGAGTAATTATCATTCAATGAGGAAATAATGACATAATCAAGATGTTGAAATTCGACACTACTTCAAGCAAATCTTTTGGAAGGAAGCCCCCACATACCAATACTGACATGAGCAAAAACAACTACAGGACTTGAGAAATCCTATTTTACTGATAGATTTTTTTAAGGAAAAGATTTTAAAAATTAGAAATAAAATTAGTACAAGCTGCTCAGTCAATGATTACTGTGTTTAAACTCTGGAGATTGGAAATAGCTTGATAAAGCAAGATTTGATGAAAATGATGGATAATCCATGCATTCTAACCCCAAATTTGTCAAAATATTCCTTATCTTTTTTTTGTTTACTAATTTTCACCTAATACATGGTTGGGTTTGTTGTTTTGTTTAATGGCATATCAACCTCTATAGGTTATTTAATGCCAAAATCTAAATATTTTGTACATAATTTTATTTATTTTTCTTTTTAGATAATAATGGTTTTAGTAATACAAGGCTTACTAATTAACCCATACCTGGGGAGAAAAGAGGTAGATTCAAACCCTTTACCAAGGGTATTTATGCATAAATGAATACTAACAAAATTGGAACTCGGATCTTCAATTTACAATCCCAAGCCAATATCCAGGCACCACATTCACATCAAAGCTTACAGCATCTGGTATTCTCAAGCAATCATCCATCTACGTAGTGACAAGACTCAACATTGCTTGACTTCATTGATCATACAGGAACTGGTCTTTCAACATGATATGGGCTTAAGCTTAATCCAAGAGCCACTCAAGGTAGGGAGGGGTTACTGAATGATGTATGAGTGTAAGAGGAGGAGGCAAGAAGTGCAGTTTATGAGATAATGGAGGAGAAGTAATGGTTAATCATAGCCTTGAAGAGGATAAAATTGTAATAATAAGGAAATCATTCTCTTGAGAGTTCTATAAAGTAGTAGTTCTTAGGAAGAAGCTGTCCAAATGGAACTTCCTTCTCACTGATGGATTACACAAGCAATGAGGATAATTCATCTGAGTGTATGACGGGTTTTAGATGTGAATGTCTGAACTGGTGGAACTAAGGAGTTGGGGCTCAACAGAGAATTTTCCATGAAAACATTGATAGAGTAGGAAGAAGCTTGTGCAGTTTTGTCTGTGGAAAAGGGGTTGTTGTGGAAAATAATTAATCACCCACAAGGCCATGTCCATGCTTTTGAACTCTATCAGGACAGGCAAGTGTGAATTGAGCAACTCCAGACCAGATATGGAAGCAGTATTTCATTTTCGGTTTGATCTGTTTCTTGCAATGATATAGCATAGTAGGAGGAGTCAGATACTTACTGGAATGGTACAACCAACTGATCAAGGAAATGATGGCTCATATATATGAGTTACACAAGGGATGAGGTTGAGTTCCAATAAGCATTCAAGGCAAGTCGTCTCTGAGAGATTACCCATCCATTTTGATAGGTGAAATTTTATCATGATTCTGTAAGCCATTATGTTTATGAGGAAGCACCATGTACTGCAGTCATAGTAGCAGCATTTTTTCCTGAGCAAGACAGCCTGAGGGAGCACAACCCTTTCTATGTTGGTTTTGTATTTAGTGTTTTTCCTTCTCCTAAACAGGTTAACACCCAAAACTATAGGATCCATTCTGCATTGTTATTTTACCCATAGCTGGGGTAAGAATAGATGTATTCATACTTTTCCCAAATGTAATGAACTTAACTGGGATCTGAACTTAACTCTCTGATTCCTCAATCCAAGTTGCTAACCATTATGCAACCTCCTCGATTGAAATGCTCTGCTATAAAATAACTTTCTACAGCTTCCATCACTGTGTTTCTTTTTTACTTTTCTGATCTTATTTGCCACTCCCTGCAAAACAATAACTCCATGGTCAAGAACATTTTCTGCTGAGATTTGGGTTTTGAATTTCTTTGAATATAGAGAACATAAGCTCTACTTCTGCATGAACTGATTTTTGGCCCCAGATCATTGTTGCAGAAGCATATTTAATCTTTCTTCAACTACAATAGTCATCAGCCATAATTATTTGGAAATCAATGAAAATCAAACAAAATAAACAGGGAGGTGTCCACCTGAATATTGTTTCTGGTTTGCATTCAAACATTTTGGCATTTGCTCACCTCATGGCTTTTGCATATCCACCTGCTCATCTTTGAGATCTGATAATCTAAGCAGATACTGATCTGGTTTTGAAACTATTATGGAATCCTCCACATTTGCCTGTCAACCCCTATGGGAAGATGCACTCTTCCCCAAATAAACCTTTAACCAATCATCACTTTACTTTTCCAAACTCAATCCCCCATTGATTAAAAGGACACTAAAATGTAGCAAAGCTGAGACAAACCTTTTTCCCCGTGCAAGCTCCCTGGAGCCTATTTGAAAACTCGAAAATCTATAAAAAGAATTGCTCTACTTAATTCAAGTCAGTCAGACACTGAGTTTCGAGAGATACCAGCAGACCTCATGCATGCCAACACACTGACTCAATAACCACTAACAACCTCTCAATACAATTCACACAATTATTGCTGCATGAAAAAACTTAACTTACAATTTACTAAAAATGTGACATTATAACTACAAAACAGTAATTGTACATTCAATCAACTTTAGCCTATCAGTTAACGGTGAACAACTCTTCATAACTTAAATCAACACTAACAGTTGTCACACACATACACACTATCACTTGAACTTACACAATTGACAATTTTCCTTGCAGATATTAAACTATTTTAATTCCACAAACAAACTTAAACTATCAACCTTTACTCACTAAATTTCTGCATGGACAATCTTTGTAACCTTATCTCACTTGACACATTTAACAAGTAACTTAATATCACTTTGTGTATGTCAAATATATATATATATATATATATATATATATATATATATATATATATATATTCACGTTATTGTTGAAATCTCTAATGATGTTGTTTTCAGTAATTTCTTGAAGTTGAATTGTCTATTTATTTTTGTTTGATTTATTTGTTGCGAATAAATGCATTATGATCATGCACATTCTTGGCCTTCACAAAAAATCACCTTTTGATACATCTTACTCAGCATAGATTCCGCAACACTATGTTCATCAGATTATAGAACTTTGAGCATTATTCAATTCTTAATCATATATTTTCATTTTTTATTTAACTTTACAGGTTAATTACATGGAATTTCTCAGTATGTTCTTCCATAAAAAATCCCAGTCTGAGCCCCGGAAAATGAATCATGTAAGTACTTCGTCCATTTTACGTTTTATAATCACAATGCATTTGAGAAAATATTTTTTATTAGGAATTTTTCCTCAAAGATCACAAATTAATATCTCTTGCTTAAATGTTTGATATCCACACCTTTTATGTAATAAGTCGGAAGAAACTAAATAGCCATTTTGAACCAGAACTACTAGGATCAGGCAAGACTGAATTAGTGAAAGGAAGCAACTTTATGATTGACATAGTGATGTTGCTAGTGATGAAGCTGTAAAGTTATTCAATCATGGTAAAAACTAGGGTCACAGAGATTAAACAAATTGATGGGTGTTATTTTCATCTTGGTTCATATTCCTGAATATATGCATCTAAGGCCCAATGTTATCATCAAGAGAAGAGATGACTAGCAAGTAGAGAGAATGTGGCATGACCTTGATGCCTAACGTCGCCAGATTTTACCGAATGATTTATGATGTATTATATTATATGATATTATTATAATGCATTTTATTATATATTATATGATGTCTGATTTTATATAATATCCTGCATCATGAGAGGCAATATTTTCTACCACTGCTGGCCAAAATGTTTCAAACATTTAATACCTCAATTCCAACTAATGAAAATCTTTGTCATGATTGTTTGAGCAGGTCACAAGAGGCTGTAATTGATTACTCCTATAGAGCCCCTCACTGACAGTCAAGAATCTTTTTTTGTGGAATTGATAATATGGTTTTGAAAAGTGAAGGTGGAAGTAAGTTTCTAATTATCACACAGAAACCATTTTCTATCAACACTAAATAGATGATCAAGAAAAGGGTGATATTTTTAAATCAGTAATTATTAAACTATATGAACCCCTATAAATCATGGGGTACTCTCTTTTGCATCCCCCTCTTTGGTGATGTATGTCAGATGTTTGAACCATAAATACTAGGATCAGGCAAGACTGAATTAGCGAAAGGAAGCAACTTTATGATTGACATAGTGATGCTGCTAGTGATGAAGCTGTAAAGTTATTCAATCTTGGTAAAAACTAGGGTCACAGACATTAAACAAAATGATGGGTGTTATTTTCATCTTGGTTCATATTCCTGAATATATGCATCTAAGGCCCAATGTTATCATCAAGAGTTGACTAGCAAGTAGAGAGAATGTGGCACGACCTTCACTTCCTGGTTGTAATATGAGGTCAAACCACCATTCTGCTACTCTTCCAGGTTTACTTCTAATGCCTTTATGTCTGTTCAGATTTCTTCATTGTCAAGTGATGCCTTGTGACCATAATGGGATTCATCCAAAACCAAAAGGAATGTTTGGTACTAATGACACATGGACCATTTTGAAGCAGTTCCCATCTCCCACCACTCTTAATGCTGCAAGTGGCTTTGGTATATAGTGCTACAGGATTATAATGGACTAATGTTCACCCAGTAAAAGAACCATTCAAAGTAAAGGGAGACTGAATGGTGTTGTTGTATGTGTATCAAAGGGTGAGGTAACAAGTGCAATTTATCAGGTTGTATAGAAAAGATAATGGTTAAACCAAGACTTGAAGTAGTTAAAATATTAGATTAGTTTAGTTTTTCCTTCCGCTTGTGCTTTTAGGCGTCGCGGGGAGAGACAGTCATCTGTGAGTGGCAAGTGAGTGGCCTGGGGGACAGATATCTCCTGGGCTCTGAGAGTGTCTACCACTGAGTGGCTCCAGTGGCTCCTTGGTTTGTCTCTCGCTCTCCAGCCAGAGTATCTGAGGGTTTATGCTCATATAACTGGTTGGTTGATAAGCATACAAGTGAGGTGTCCGAACCACTTGATCCTCTGTCGGTCGATGTGTTGTATGGTTGGTATTGCTCCTACCATATCACTTACTGCCTCATTCCGGATCTTGTCTCACCTGATCTTGTTCTCTGCTTTCCTCAGGCATTTCATCTCACAAGTGATCAGTTTCCTCTCAAGGGTTTTTGTTAGGGGCCATGTCTGGCACTGGTATGTCAGCATTGGGAGGAAAATGGCATTGATGAGATTTGCCTTGGTGCTCATAGAAATGCTAGTCCATCCCCTCATCCTGGGAGGTGGAAACAGGTAATGCTGGCCAACTGGGCACTAGGTAGAGTTAGAACATGTTGCTGATTAGGATTAAAATTTCAAAGTAAATACATTCCACATATTCAAAAGAAACCACTTCAACATTTGGAGGATTTTTAATGTTTATTTATATAAAGAAAGACATAACTGACAAAAGAGAAAGAAAAGCTGTATTAGCATGTCTGCAGATATCTCCAAAAGCAGAAAAGAATAACAATTATTAGTTTATTGTAGTATCTGTATGTGCAACCATATATACCCAGTCCATATGGTTGGGTTGGAATTAAGTATTAGGTTGGTGCAAAAATAATGACGTAATAATGTCGTTTTTTGACGTATTTTTTAACGTCAAAAAACAACATTATTACGTCATTATTTTTGCACCAACCTAATAGTTGACTGTAGAGCAGTCTCTCCCCTGAGATGAAGATTTCAATTGTTATTGCTGCTGATACATCTCTGCGCCAAAAGAGAAAGAGAGAGAGTTATTCACTTACTTTTATAATGCAGATTGTTGAACTCTCTAGCAGGTATCCTGGCAGACATGATGGGGTAAACCCAACAGATTGAACTCATATATTATAATAATATAAGAATAACAATTATCCATTTTTTCATTAATGGTCTATAAAATAATAAGTAATAGAATTGATGTCATGGAATAACCTGCCAACCCCCATGAGTGGCGGCACTAGAGGTGGTAACCACCTACAAGTATCCATTAGGACAGCTGACAGGAGAGTTGAGCTGGGATCTTTCCCAGATGCACTAGTTGAACTCTCTGCCTTTGGGCAGAGAGGAACCCGGACAAGGCTATGCTAAGGGGCAGAGTTTCATCCGGGGAGGTAGACATTTATGTGGGGTCCATGGGGATTTTTTGGCCGGGCCTACAGGCTCGGGAACCCCACTTTAAATTCGGCCTTGTGCCACATGTGACTGTGTGGGGTAGTTACTAAATAGCATCAAGCTGGGATATTTCCCAGCTGCACTAGTCGAACTGTTTGCCTTTGGTCAGGGAGGAACCTGGACGAGGCTATGCTAAAGGGCAGAGTTTTGTTCAGGGAGGTAGACAGACTTGATCCCGTTTATGCAGGGTCCACTGGGATTTTTTGGCCAGGCCTACGGGCTCGGGAACCCCACTTTAAATTCGGCCTTGTGCCGCATGCGACTGCATGGGGCAGTTGCTAAATAGCGTTGAACTGGGATCTGCAAGAACTAGCGGCCTTCTGATAACAGCACGCACACAACTGTACTGACTTGCGACGACCATGCACATATCACTTCCTTGCTTGTTGTACTGGTTTCTACAATAAACCTCTTACTATTTATCCACCATATTTGTTTATTTCATATTTCCTATTAGCACAGAATATAACAAAAAAGTAAAAAAATAAATTCAATCAATACCTGAAAAGGGGAAACTTTTCTTCTTTGTATGTCATCTCTGTTGCAACTGAAGATGTGGGAGATCATGGTCCTTCACCACTTCCTACCTATTGTTGCTCTTAGCAATATTTTTATTTTTACTACCCCCCTGCTATTTATTCACACAAATTTGTTAGCTGAGTTACTTGCTGTTTCCCTACTCTCTCTTACTTTCATGATGTCCTGTGAGTACCAAAATTGCCAACCCTTTTTTCTTGTTTGTGTGTTCTAGAAATTTCAAGAGAAAGAGAGAGAGAGATTTTGAAGTTGGAATTTTCAGACACACCTGTGTCCTTTATCAATAAGATAAAAAATATACAATGAAATGGGATACATTCTGTTGTTGTTTGTTTGTTTTTTGCCATGTGTTCTATTACTGTAAGAAATCTGATATTTTTGGCTTAGTAATTTGCCACGGATTAGAGTTGTGGAGGGTTTGTAGAAGGAAAACTGTGGAATCAGTATATTTCTGAGTAAACATAAATTCCTATTTAATCCTTTAATATGTAAATCTATTTTGAAAATATATTTTAACTCAGGCTTATGTCATATTCATGGGCAATTAAATGGAGACACTAAAAGCATACAGCTGACGTTATCAATGCTGTGGTGTGGTTGGCTGAAATGTGCAACAACAGGGAAATTGCTGTTGTTGTCTTTGATTGTATTCCTATGGTTATTGAACTGAAGACAGAATTCTGTCTTTGACATAATTCTTCTTTTTGCATTTGTTGCAAAAATGTAAATATACAATATTTGAACAGTCACGAGTCAATGTCAGAGGTCTGATAATTGTATGTGTGCTGTTGGACAGGCATGGAAATACTATCAATGATGACATATTTACAAACTTGGCTTTGGGGTAGGGAGTATTGGTGGTGTTGTTACCATGGTGAGCTGGTGATTTATGTATGCTAGATGATGTTAGTAGTGTCTGTAGGTTGGGGGTTGATGCCTGCCATTGAGTAGGTTCTCCCTAAATATCTTTTCAATTGTGTGATCGAGTTTTATGTACTGGAAGTCTTTTAGTAAGATATGGGAAAGTTTCTACCTCACCAAGGCAATGTCATGTGTACCTGAGAGATAGTGGAAGAAAATGGAAAATTAGTTATCCTGCATTATATGAAAAATATGGGCAACTTAAGATTATTACGTCTGCTCCAACAAGGTGTAAACAAACTAGATAGGATGGAAAAAACTGAATAATGACTAATGTAGCTAGGGGGTCAGATATGAATATCTTTACTTGATGGGTTTCTCTAGCCAAATTTTCAAAGTTTTGTTTATATCAGACAGGCTGCCAAGGATAAAGAATGTGAGTTCAGATCTTTTCAGAAGCTACATCTTTATTTTTTTACCATATTGCTTCCTTTTTTTCTGTCTCTTTCAAATTGTTTCCTTGTGGATCCTGTTTTCCTTAAGACATCTTTTGGTGCTTACATGTTATGTACATCATATTCTTAGAATTTGTCATTAGGACAACATTCACTGTTGCTTCAAGTCTCTTCTTCATCTGTGAGGAAATTATCTAGTATTCCCTGTTATACAACAGCAAAATGACAAGGTGTAATCTCTATCTATAAAAGGAAGGATGTTTGTGTGTCTCTGTGTGTAATGAATGCACAGCCGCAATTTTCAATGGATTTGCACCAAAATTTACATGCACATGCTTCAAGTTAGTGGGAAGGCCAAGACTGACTTTGCATTTTCCAACTCCCATCGATAGTGAAAATAATCAATTTTTTTCATGCTTCTACGGCAGTTTTCATGTAGTTTGTGGCCATTTTCTACTGGCCAGAGTGAGAGCCAATAGCTGGCTGCCACGAATAGGCAGGAAGATTCTATTGGCCAACTTGAGAGCCAACAGCTGACTGACATGAATGTTAAATAGCATGCTCGCATGCAAAAAAATATCGATAGCTGCATTTGTCACAAGTGGGAAAAATTTAAATCTGCATGGCACTTTACTCCAATTGGCTCATTCGCTTGCTTAAACTCAATGTTGATTCTGATTCCGCAGAACTAGGTTGGGTGTGAAAAAGTATTTGTTGTTAACATTCTTTTTTCATTTGGTTTTTCCAGTTACGAGTCCTTTTTTGAAGCTGATCATTTTGTGTTCATTTTGTTTAGTTCTTTTTTCGTAACAGATTTAATGTTTAGTATAGAGCTTAGAAAAATTCGCAGTGTGAGATAGGCAAGAAGTAAGGCATGTAGCAACATCAGCACCTCAAAGGGCACTCCTTTAAAGGCAAAGAAGGGCAAAAATATTTTAAGTCAAGTGATAGTGATTGGTGTATGAGTCATACGATTTTTGAATCAAGCACGGGCAACGCCGGGCCATGCTGCTAGTAAATATTAAAGCTTTCCTCTCGGCATTGCTGAAAGTAAAAATCCAACTGTGAACATTGTTCCTCTTTTTCTTTACACCAAAATTTAATATAATCAACTTTCCACACTTACTTAAACAAAAGGCTAGGTAGGAAAGTCCCATCTATACCAGAAGTATGTTATCAGTTAAGGAACTTGCAAAGTTTAATTTCCTGACAAAAATGTTTCAAAAGAAATAATTGTTAAAAATACTAACTGTTCAGTCAATGAATGCCTAATGTTTGCTGTATGGAAATGGTTAATCTCACCATGACTAATCCCCATATCATTATGTCTGCATTCCTTAGAGTAAATTTTCATGTATTTATTTAATCTTATGAAATCACAAATTATATAAACAGTTTCATGAAGATTTTATCCACTCATCAGGAGGCTTGATCGTAAAATTTTAGAATCAAATATCATGACCACTGGATGTAATACAGCTAACCCCCCCCCAAAAAAAAAAACTCTAAACAGATAAGATAAGTGATCCTTTTTCAAGTTTCTTCTTCATCCGTGAGGAAATTATCTAGCATTCCCTGCTGTACAATGGGAAAATGACAAGACGTAATAAAGATTAAAACTTTCCTCTCTGTATTGCTGAAGATAAAAACCCAACTGTGATAATTGTTCCTATTTTTCCTTATACAAAAATTTAATATCATCAACT
This sequence comes from Acanthosepion lycidas, assembly GCA_963932145.1. Classification (NCBI taxonomy): domain Eukaryota; kingdom Metazoa; phylum Mollusca; class Cephalopoda; order Sepiida; family Sepiidae; genus Acanthosepion; species Acanthosepion lycidas. The sequence continues at coordinate 125,462,611 of OZ010573.1, forward strand.
TTCCACACTAACTTAAACAAAAGTTTAGGAAGGAAACTCCCACCTATACTAGAAGCCAAGATAAATGATCCTTTAAATTTATTTATTGCTTTTAATGCTCTGTCTCTTGATATTGTCATAACTGCAAAGGTTGCTCGCCTTAAAAGAGTTATCTCTCAGAAATAGCCAGCTAAACCTTTTTCGTTTTTTGTGAAACCGCTTTTTTTAATTATCATTAGACAGTGTGTTTCATTCCGTAGAGAATATTTGCAAGCATTTATACATAGTTCTTTCTCTTTTCAGGAAGTTGGTGAGACAACACCAGTAACTGACCCCTATGATGAGGAAGTAGCAAATATAAATGGTGCTAAATTACTTGATAACATGGATGGACTGACCACACCCAGAGAAGATATTCTCAAGTCCCCTGTTATAATTTTTACTGATACCTGTCCAAAATCATTGCTTACTCAGAAAGGTATTATCTATTTGATGATTTAAAAAAATTTAAAAATTTTATAGTTACCTGTTCAAAATCATTGCTCAATCAGTAAGATATCTTTTTGAATTTTTAGAAAAAAGATTTGAGAATTTTATTGATACATGTCCAAAATCTGTCAGAAAGGTACTCTTATTCCCCATGTATAATACGCATTTTTTCTAAAAAATAATAGGCAAAATAAAGGGTGCGTATTATGCACAGTTCCAAAAAAATCTTTAAAAAATTGCTGTAAAATAAAATAAGGATTATCATAAAACTAAATTAGAATAATATTATTCTATGTTTAAAACCATGTTTTAAATAAAAGTAGGAAACATTAGCCATAATGAAATTGGTGAGGTACAATTTATAGGGTTTAATTACCAAACAAGGGATGCATATTATGCATGAGTAGAATTTTCCCACACTTTCAGCATAATTTCAGGTGTGCATATTATGGATGAAGGCATATTATACATGGGGAATTATAGTATATCTTGCAGTTTAAAAAAAAATTATAGTTACCTGGTCAAAATCCTTGCTCAGTCAGAAAGGTATTATCTTTTTGAAGTTAAAAAAAATAAAAATTTTATTGTTACCTGTCCAAAATCATTGCAATGTCAGAAAAATATTACATTGCTGAATTTTTAGAAAAATTTGAAAATTTTATTATTACTTTTCCAAAATCATTTCTTAAACAGAAATGTATTATCTTTTTGAAGTTCAAATCAAAATTGCAAAATTACATTGTTGAATTTTTAGAAAAATTTGAAAATTTATTATTACCTCTCCAAAATTATTTCTGAAACAAAAATGTATTATCTTTTTGAAGTTCAAATCAAAATTGCAAATTTTATTGTTACCTCTCCAAAATAATTGTTTGATCAGAAAAGTTTTATCTTTTGGAAGTTAAAACAAAATGATAATTTTATTGTTACCTCTCCCAAATCAATTCATTATGAGAATAATATTACATTATTGAATATTTAAAAAAAATATTGTTACCTGTCTAAATTTTATTGTGACCTATTAAAAACCATTGCTCAGTTAGAAAGGTATGTGATGAGTATGGTAAGAGGTTTTACCAGGACATATCTGAGATAGATTGAAAGTATGAAGTCTGATTCAACTGAAACATGATAGGTCTCTATTTTGGGTTTCTTGCATAGGAGACCAGCTCAGTACAAAAGCACAACAGTAAGTTTCTTAAACATTTTTGAAAATACCAGAAATAAAGAGATTGTTTTACATTATTTCTCTTCTTCATGTAAATTTTCATTGAAAAATTAACTAATATTTACTAATACACTATTTTCACTGACATTTTGTGTGGTTCTTTTAAAACAATTTTGCTAATTTCCACATTTTGTACGTCATAGAATTATAAATTCATTATATACTTTATGGTTCAAGTATATTGGTAAATGGCTTTTCATTCTCAGTATATTTTTGTTAAATGCTTTCCAACCAATCATTATAAATCATTTCATTTTAATTTTATAGTCTTTCTTTAATGCTACTACATGTATTCCTGGACTTCTTTCAGTTCATCATCCTTTATTTTTGTGATATTTTTTATGGACTTCATGGTAAACAATATTTTTTAAGAAAATTTACTTTTTTTTATTTTTACTTTTTTAACAATGAATAATAAATTCTTAAGATTTCTTACTCTTAAGCATGCAACATACAACTAGGTATGTGTAAAATATTTCTTTTTGGAGTCAAATTCCAACTTGTTGAAGTGTTTGGCCTAATGATTTGTTCATAGTTCTTGAAAATGCAGGTTGAACTGGTAACTAGATTCTTGTATATATGTGAAGTTCAATTCTAATTGTTTCTTTTCTCAAACTCTTTTCTGGTTTCTTTCTCTCTTTTCAACTACAATCTTCAGACATTTTATTAAATATCAGTTGCCTTCTTCTGTCCTTATGAAATCCTGTTATTTTATTGTCCTTTCTTCTTTCTAACATTTTCTCATTTTCTTTAGCTCTCAGTAACTCTATGCATCTTAGTGATGTTATCACCTTACTTGGGGTGAAATGATTTAAAAATAGCCTTTTCATTAAGTTGAACTGACTTTGTGTTGCCTTGGAAGTTGCTTTACTTAAGTGATGAGAAAGTGGAAAAATACAAAATATTGTGTGACAGATTTTCTTCACGTCAAGCTTGTAATGTGTCATTATGCTAGAACAGGCTTTGCATATAATTTCAGACCAGACCAAGTACAGGACTAGCTTGAGATGATTCCTACCAGGGGTGGAAATTATGATTTACCTGCTCTCATTGGTGACCCCAGTAGGTGAATATCTGTGATCCTTCACCTGATATGTGCATATGTAAGATAAACCATTGGATGGATGGTTATACAAACCACTCCAGAAATGAGTTGGTTAGTCTCACAAACATTGCTACACTGCTATTTAAAGACTACATTTGAACCCAAGGTGACAGATGTCACACCACACACTGACTGAGAGGGATTGATGAAATAGTGGAGTGAATAAAATGTTATGTAACAAAGATACATGTCTCATGTTATCATTTAATTGGTATCCTACTTCATTGTACAAATATTGCATATAGGCAGCGTATCAGACCCAGGGCAATCAGAGTTTCATTAAAGACTAGCTAACAGTAATTGAAAAAAAATATTGAAGTGAATAAAATGTTAAATAATCAAAGATTTGAGTCTTGTGATGTTCATTAATCAGCACCACTGATTCATAACACAAATGTTGCAAATTAAAAATGTAAGGTTCATATTTGAACCCTGGGTGATGGAGCTGCTCATGCAATCTAGCCAACAGTAGCTGAAGTGTTCAAGTGAAATAAAATGTATTACCTAGTAATGAAAGCTTGGGTTATCATTTTATCAGCAATCTCACTTCCTTACAGTTACTTGATTCATTGTTCAGGACAGATGGGACCTGGCATCACTGGTGGGGTCACTGAAAATTGAGAATGTATAGTTTCTTGATAGGCTCCAGAAGGCTGTCTGAAATTGAAACTTGATTTTGAATCTTCATATTTATCACCAAGATTTTTTGCTGAGGAAAAGAGGACATTTGGGTCTGCCTTAAAATGACAAATGTGATTTTGTCAATTTGGCTAAGTACATCAAAGTATTCTTATTGAACTACAAAAAGAAGCTAAGTTGTAAACCAATATGTTGATATGGTAACCATTAGATATGTGTATATGTATGTGCAAAAGGTTTCCTTGATACTGCAAACAAACACACACATGTATGACCTCACTTTACTTTTCAGCAATTTTGATTAACGACTGAAAGCCACCATAAAGAATCAATAATGTTTCCTTAATGATGCTGCCAAAGGTCATGAGAAGTGATTTTTTGCTATTCAGATATGACAAACATAAGCCATAAAGAGCTTAATTTAAATGAAACACTTATAATTGTATATGTAGGTTGCTAAGATCCACGAGAAGAACACATTTTCTATTTATTGTGTAATTTTCATATAATTTTTATTACAGTATATAGTCATAATTGCTCTATTTTATTATTAGTTATTGTTAATCTCTTATTGTTCCAAATAAGATCTTCAGTAAGAATGAATCTTCTGTCTGTCACATAAAGTTTATTCCAGTATATTGTTAAAATAGTTTTATTTTATTATTAGTTATTGTTGTTAATCTCTTATTGTACCCAATAAGATATGTGGTAAGAATGAATCTTCTACCCCTTATTGTGAGATACTAATATGTTTGGTTGGGTAAATATTTATCACCATTATGTTGTGGCAATCAACAATTTGGCTAGTAATTATTTAGGGGCTTCTGGGTCATTTCTTCCACAAACAGTATTGGTGAATTCAATGTGAGTCCAGGTAAAAATTAGTACACAAAATAATAAATATAAAACAAATGACAATGTATGTATTAACAAAAGGAATTACAGGTGTAGACAACTGTAACAAAAGGAAAAACATTAGAATAAGCTATAAGACGAATGTGATTGTTTGAGTGTGTAGCAAACAAACCTGAGTGTGATAGACATGTGTGTGTATATGCATGTGTGAGAGAGTTGCAAAGTCAAAAGGGGATCAAAGAAGTGAATTCACCTTTTCAGCAGCGTTCTTATCTGAAATTGAATGATGAAATAGTGGAGTTAATAAAATAAGTAACAAAGTAACTTTTAACAATGAAGAATAAATTCTTAAGATTTTTTACTCTTAAGCATGCAACATACAACTGGGGTGGTGTAAAATATTTCTTTTTGGAGTCAAATTCCAACTTGTTGAAGTGTTTGGCCTTGTGATTTGTTTATAGTTGTTGAAAATACAGGGCGAACTAGTAACTAGATTCTTGTATATATGTGAAGTTCAATTCTAACTGTTTCTTCTCTCAAACTCTCTTCTGGTTTCTTTCTCTCTGAAATATGAAGGCCAAAGCTAAAAATCAAAAAGAGGCACAGTTAAGTTGAGTAATCCACAGGTGTGTGTGTGTGTGTATGTGAGTGTGTGCATTTAAAAAATATGTGTGATAGACATGTGTGTGTGTGTATATGCATATGTGAGACAGTATAAAATTCAAAGGAAGACCAAAGAAACAAATTCCTGTCTATGTGTGACTACATCTGAAAGCCAGAGCTAAAATGACCAAAAAGAATTTGAGTGAGAATATAATTGCCTATTTATATTCTTAAAGTGTGCCTTCTCATATGCATTTTGGTTCAGTCAAGTGGGATAACCCTCTCATATAACTTACTGTTTATTGTTATGATTAGTTATTATTGTTCATCTCATTACCTGATTCATAAATTAAACCTTGTAACAGGAAAATCAGTTTATATCTCTATGCTTTGATACTCAGCATTGTTTAGGAATCTGCTGAAGTTCTTGGAATATATCATGTTTTGCAGATTTGGGATTCCCAGCAGTGCAACTCCCCTCCTCTTACTTGCTTCCCTGACAGCTATAATCTTCAAATAGTCATAAGTAATGTCAATCATCATGTTCTGATGTTTTGATCTTGATCCTCGTCTTTCTCTTATCCTTTCCCCAAACATCTCTCTTTATTCTTGCTCTCACTCACTGTTACCCTATATGTGCTAGTGGCACTCCTACCTTGCTTAAAAAAAAGTAAAAGAAAAAACTGCAGGCTACTGCATGCAGATACACAAGCATTAACTCAAAGCAACCTTCTGTGCCTGTGTGACTACTGAAAAAGTGTGTTTAATCTGTGCTTAATGCTATTATTTATTTCCTTTATATCCTTCCATATTTTCATCTGAGAGTGCCCTTTCTGCCTTCCATTAGCATGGCTGATGCTAACCTTCAGAAGCTTGGAAAATTAATTCCCTATGTTGTGTTAGACAATTTTTCTCTTCAGTATCATCTTTGTTTTAAAGCATTTCACCCCAAGCAAGGTGGGAGTGCCACTAGCATGCAAGGGATAACAGCGAGTGAAAGTAAGAGTAAAGAGGGGTGTTCAAGGAAAGATAAAGAGAAGGACTGAGATCAAGATCCAGGCATCAGAAGATGTTGATTGACATTACATTTGAATATTTGAAGATTATAGTTATTAGGGAAGCAAGTAAGAGGAAGGGAATTCCACTGCTGGGAAGTGCGAGAGAAGATGCTGTTGGAGTAGAAGAGGTGGTTACATTTAACTGTTTCAACAAGTTTATAAGTTTACCATTCATCCATGTATTGAATATTGCTGCCATATCTGGTCTGGTACTCTTGCTATACATTTAGAGATTCTTTAAAAAATACAGAGAAGAATCTGCAATATTCTTCATCCTGATCTGGCATCTCATCCTCAGTCAGTTATCCTGTGCCTATTCTACAAATATTTTCATGGTAATGAAAATGGTTCTGATGAAACTTCCTCTATGTTACTTAGACTTTATGAATTTAAACGCAGTACTAGACTTGCAGAAAGGCCTCATCATTTTAAAATAGTATTGGCTTGATGTAACTGTAAGTTCTATGCTAACAGTTTCTTTTACTGCATTCTTGCTCATGGAACTCTCTTCCAGGTTCTAGCTTCCCAGTCAATTTTGACCTTCAAAAATCTAAATGTAATGTCAATTATCTTCTGTTTTCTTAATTCTTGTTCTTTTATCATTCTTTCTCATTAATAGTATTTTTTTCTTTTTTCTCCTACTCTCTAACACTCAATAACCCTCTTGCATCTTAGTGGCTTTATTGCCTTGCTTGTGGTGAAATGATTTAAAAAAAAAAACAACTTTTCATAGTCAACCCATTTCCATTCTCTTCCCTTCTCTCTTCCTTCAGAAATCAAACCAGTGCAATCCAAATCCCCTGGAGCAAAAAACAAGGAAATCTTTTCACAACTAGAAAATTGCCAGAAATTCTATGGCACTATTGTGACACAAAGGCTTCAAAGAGTGGTATGTAAATTCTCCTAGATAAAATTTAAAGTAATCTGCTTTTACACTTTTTTTTTTATATTTATGTGAATCAAGTGAGACAATCTAGGTCTTAGAGAGGATATTTCTTCTTCGAGCCTTGTAATTTGGCTCCATAGAATCAGTAACAAAGAGCTACCAAATTAGAGAAATGGCTTGAGGAATTTCAACAGCAGCAACAACTAAAATGTATAGCATATGTAACTGAAAGAGAAAATAATAACATAATTAAGATGTTGACGTTCCACATGACTTTAAGCAAAAGGTTAAGAAGGAAGCCCCCATCAATATTGGAAAGAGCGATAACAGCTAATAGACTCGAAAAACTATTTTTAATGGAAAGATTTTATGAACTTCAATCAACTGTAACATTGGCTGTTTGGTCAGTGAAGGAAAAGTGTTTGCATGTAAGGACATGGTTAATATAAAAATTTACCTCAAAGACTCCTGTTTAAATTCTTGATTTTTGATCTGTTCATTTTAAAAATATTGTTTTTTCTTTCTTCTGATGAGCAAATTTATATTTATATGCATCTTTCTATTTGTATATATACCTTATATACCAAAAATCACCTTGTGTAGGTAATGACTTTTCTGTCAAAATGTATTATGTATAAGAAGGCCTCTGACATTTAGACAAGAAATTACTGTCATGTAAATAAAATATGATGGTCCTTCATCTAATTAAATTATTATGTCATGTAATTAAAATACAATGGTCCTTTGTGGAATTAAATTATTATGTCATGTAATTAAAATGCAATGGCCCTTCATTAAAATAGGTGGACCCATGATAAAGAAATCTTTCTAACATAATTTGGATATAGGTTGTCAACAACCAGATTATATTTCATTGAAGAAATATTAAAATAGTAAGAAATATATACAATTTTTGTAAATTTTTTTTATACAGAAAATGATATAGATATATAAATATAGTATATCTTAAAAGTATATTTTCACATATATATATATATATATATATAATACCAATTGGTAATTGGTACGAATAGAAAAAAAACTTTACTCGTGTTATTCACACTCAGATTATTATCCTCATCTTTGTTCTTATTATCACAATATTTTGATTGTTGTGACAATCAGCCTTCTTCAGATGCTTATTGATATGAGTAACTTTCAGGGAATTTTGAAGGGAACCCTTTATGTCATCTACTAGGGTAGATTTTTCTAGATTTACTGACCATATCTAGGGACAACTTGCCTTGTTCCACTGAACCCCAGTATATACGGCTCATGCCAAGGATTGAACTTGTATCTGTCATCAAATTCACAAATCAATGCTTTAATTCACTGGGACAATCCTGAGTGGAGAACTTGAAGCCTGTCTGCTGATGAGTACTACTGCTTGCAATGCTTGACTTCAATCACCAAGGCTTTGTTTTTCTACTGCAGCTGCTGCTACTTTTGTAGAAATGTAGACAAAAAGAATGTTTATTTACATTATTCATGACTGTTCTCCTAATCTTTTTTGTTATTATCCCAGCATTTTGGCCATTGTGACTCCTGAACTTTTTCAGGTGTTTTTAATTCTAGATAACCTTCAGGAAATTTCTAATTGAAACACTTATTTTGTTATATAGGAATAAAGTGTCGCTGCCGACACTAGAGTTTGAACACAGATCACCAGAGAGCAAACACAAGTGATCCTATTTTGAATAAGTAGATCATGTGATGGTAAAGGAAATGTATATATTGGAATTAGTGTGGCGTCTAAGTGATCATTGTATGGATCACTATATGGATTATTATTCAGTGGTTACTTTTCGTGCGAGTATTATTGAACAAGTACTATTAGTTCGAGTTTTGTTTGAAGCTGTCTGATACCAGTAATGTTTAACAGCATTACTATAGTTGTATCTGCTATTATGAAGTCTCTACTACAATGATCATTACAAAAGTAACAGTGAGTGTTCATTGGCATCACAAAAGTGGCAATGAATGTTCATTGACATCCCAAAATATTTCATCTACAGTGTGAGATGGCCATGTTTAGGGATATCTCATTTTACTCTACCGTATTCTTCAATAGCATTACTATAGTCGTGTCTGTGATTACAAAGTCTCTACTACAATGAGCATTATGAAAGTGATAATGAGTATTTATTGACATTACAAACATGGCAATGACTATTTGTCGATATTAAAAAACAAATGTGTCTGGTGTAACCCATGCAAATTGGCACTTTTAAGGTTTAAAATATTGATTTGTACAATCTGCTTTTGCTCATCTTAAATCATGTTCTTAAATAACCTCAAGAGATTCAGACTTTAATAAGGATGTCACGCATGCTCAAATCCATTCTGACATATCTAAACTGTCAGCTGTATCCAACCACTTTCTCTTGAAATATATATATATATATATATATATATATATATATATATATAGGAAATGTATATATGGGAATTAGCATGATGTCTAATTGATTGTCATTTCTATTCTATCATCTATTAGTATGCGAATCACTCTTTCTACACTATCCTCTCTCTATATACTGATCACTATACTGATTACTTTTAAGGGATTTTTTATCAAGTACTCTTATTGCGAGTGTTATTCAAAGGCATCTGACACAGCATTGTTCAATGGCATTACTATAGTTGTATCTGTGATTACAAAGTCTCTACTACAATGAGCATTACAAAAGTGACAATGAGTATTTGTTGACATTACAAAAGTAGCAATGAGTGTTTGCTGACATCACAAAATATTTAATCGACAGTGTTAGATGGCCTCTTTCCATGTCTATGGATACCTGGTCTTGCTCTTACTGAGTACTTTTCAGTTGCTGCTCACCCTGTTTCTTCTGAACCTTGTGTGCACTACTCAATTGTTTGAGTGTGAATAATGATAATGCTTCATTTGAGAAATTCTGACAGAGAGAAACATCTATTGACATTTTTATTTTTTTTTAACAATAAAATTCACCCTGTACAAAGCCCAACAGCCATTCCAGTTAGAGTAAAAGGCACAGCTTATGCAGATATATGGTGAAGATAATGGTTTACCCTAGACCTATGTTAAGATTATGATGAGCAGGGAAGCATCCTTTTGGAAGTTGGTTACCTAAAGCAGCCTTCCTTGAGTGAACCTTAATTTTCACCAATGGAATATGAAGGGAATGAGAGAGGTTCGCTACAATATGCACTGTATTGTTGGAGTTAGGTCCTCGTTAATTCCCTAATTATTCACTAGGGGTCACTCTCCCTACACTATAAATACTGGGAAACTTCTTGCCTCGTTCTCTTTTCTACTTTGCATTTCAGTGGACACATTGAAAAAGTTAATCTCTCACAGTGATCAGTGTTTTTACCCACTTATGGGAAAATGGCATGAAACAAATATACTCATTTGTACGAACATTCACCAAAATACAAACTCTTTACATCCACAAGCAAACACAAATGTTAATGTCTTTGTCACTTGTAAATTTGGTGTTTAATACATATATTTGTTGACATATATATATATATATATATATATATATATATATATATATATATATCAGTTTTGTTTGTTTTTTTTTACATCTTTGGTTGGATTCAACTTGAGTCCGCCATTGTTCTTGTAGTTTGACCTTCTAGCATGAATAAACAGCATGGATTTCTAATTCGACATCACTCAAACCCATACGGTCCTCTACAGTATAGCATGTCTGAGCTATGACGGTTAGATCTGGTGGAACTAAAGAATGTAGTTTGTCTCAAAACTTTCCTGGCTATAGCGATAGAACAGTGAGAGGCTTGTAACATTTCATTCGTAGGTGTTTTAGGATGGAAAGTAATTAATCACCCACAAGAATGCTGAGATGCTTTTAGTCTCTCAAGACTAGAAAGTTCAGACTGGGTAGTTCCTGCCTATATAAAGAAGCAGTACTCCATTTTTGGCTTGACCTGGCTCTTGTAATGGTAGAGGATAGCAGTAGGAGTCAGTTACTTGTTGGAATGGTACAGTGAATGAACCATTTTCCAGCATCTTTAGCAAGCAATCGCATATATGAGTTCCACTTTAGGTCTGTGCTGAGGCCCAGTAGGTGCTCAAGGCGCATGGCCATCCTGAGGAAACATTCGTTCATTGTGGTTGGGGAATTTTAAATTTCTCTCAATTTGAGACATGAAATAAGTTCTAAGTAAACTTTTAAAATATTTTCCCCACATATATTTGATAAATATCCAGCATATGTGACTGATCACTGAATCTTTGGGACCCACAAAGTGTAACCATTTATCTTGCAGTAGGATGGTAGGCGAAGAAAACTATCTCTCAATGCAAACATTCTCTTTGTTCGCAAGTTTTTTTTTTCTGTTTTCTTTTCTGCTTTGTGGTTTTTCTTTATCAACAGCAACAGATGCCCTCTGTGTGAGATTAATGATGTTTTTTGTAGAATTGATAATGAGAGTATGGAGTGGGGTCTGGAATTAATATGAATTGAGAGTGGGAAGAAGTTTTAGATATTGTTATTTGAAGCTGATTGTAATTACTGGTTTTATTTTTCCATTGACCTTAGGGTTAATAACAAGCAAAGTTTCATTTGAGATGCTGCCCTTATGCATAACATTTTCTCTTTTCTTTCCTACTTTCTTTTCTCTTCAACACTTTCTATTATATTTCTTATTTCCTTTTTCTCTTTCATTATTGTTTCTTTATGGCTTTCTCTAGTTCCTTTTTTTCCTTTATATTTAGCTCAGAGCATTACTCTTTTCCTTCCTTCCTTCTTTTTATTTGTGTTCGAAGTCTTTCTTTCACAACTCAAAACTTCAATTTTCTTTTCCTTCTTTATTTCTCATTTATTGTTTTATTTTCATTTGTTTTTTTCATTTTTTTTTTCTCAAAATTTTGTTTCGATTTTGCATTATCTCTTTCTCCTTGATTTCTTTCTTTCTTTCTTTCTTTCTTTTATTTTGCTTCTTTCTTTCTTTTTTCTTTCTTCGTTCTTTTCTTTCTTTCTTTTGTGCTTTTCATTCTTTCCTTCTTTTGTCCTTTCATTTCACTTCTTTCTTTCTTTCTTTTGTGTTTATAATTCACTTCTTTCTTTCTTTCTTTCTTTTTTTGTGCTTTTTATTTCTTTCTTTTTTCAGGCTTTTCTTTTTTCTTTTGAGTCTTCCTTTCATGCCTGTCTTTGTTTTTGGCCTTCTTTTCTTGCGTTCATGCCTTTTTTTCACGTCTCATTTGCAATTATTTTGTTTTTCTTTTTTCCTTTTCCTTTTTCTCCTTGTCTGTCTTCCCTTACTTCCCTTACATGTTTGTTCTTTCCATTTAAAAAAAAAATCTTTTCATTTAATTTACTCTTTCACTTCTCTCTTTTATTTTATTCCTTTAATAAACATTGTTCTTTTCTTTCATTCATCTGTCTCTCCCTTTCTTTCTTTCTTTCTTTCTTTCTTTCTTTCTTTCTTTCAAAGTAATGTTTTTGTTATTCACAGAGTGCTGAAGATTTTACTGCCCAACCAGATAAGCGGACATGTGTTGGCATGGAGATTCTCTCCTCGGAAATGGACTTTGTGCTTTTGCTCAGTGGATTAAAGGCTGTCTTTTTCAAGCCACTTTCTGCTGCATTGGATTCCAACAGGTACTTGTAGAAATCCCAGACAGGGTTGTCAAATTGGGCTACATTTGAAAGCCTAGTGCTCCTAAATTTGAAAGTACTTTCTTATTAGTAGTCCAAGTTAAACCAGCTTGTTTTATAAAGTATATCCCAATAGATTTGAGCAAATGAAGCCTTTAGGTCTTAGCAAGTATCATTCTTCTTAGAAATTCATGGACCAGTGCTGCAGAATCACAAAATAAAGACTGGACCAAATAATAGAAGCATTACCTGAGGAATTTCTAGAACAGTAACAACTAAAATGTATATCATATAACTTGAAGAGAAAATAATGACATAATCAAGATGATGACATTCCACATTACTTCAAACAAAAGCTTAGGTAGGAAACTGCCATTAATACTGGAATGAGCAATAATAGTTATTATATTGATAAAACAATTTTCCTAAAAGATTGTTTTAATATAAAGATTTTATAAATTTCAACTGACAGTAGTACTGACTGCCTGATTAACTGACTGCCTGATCAATGAATGCCGAATGCTTCTTTATAAGGAAATAGCTAATATAATAATACTAGCAGTAGAGTCTGGTGTTGCCCGGGGATGTAACAGTAAGAGATAGATCAAGTATCAACCATCATAAAGACTGAAAAATAAAATTGACAAAGATTATTGTTTAAGGTTGACGGACACATATGTCTTAATTAGTTTTTTTTTTTTTTGTTTTTTCTTACGAATTGGTCAAACCCAAACTCAAACAAAAACATTGTTTTCAATCGTTATGAGTCTACGGATTGAATAGAATTTTATTATAAACAATTGTCTTGTAAATGGAATTTTTAAAGCATTCTGAATGTAAAAATAAAGAAAAATGTGTGCAAGACAATAAGAAACACTACCTGCCAAAAAAAAAAGTGAAGTTTTGTTGAAATCGGTTGAAAAATGTAGGAAATCTGATCCCATATATAAATGAACACACACACACACACAACCTGGGTTTTATAATAAGTATAACTCGATATGAGTTGTCCCCCTTTCATTCTCGTGATGCCTCTTAATTGTGTTTTCAAATTGATTTTGTGCAAAAACAATTGTGTTTTTCCAATTTATGGTGCTGTCAGAACCCCTCCAAGGTAATTTTATGTAGTCCTTTGAAGTTTTGTTGAAATCGGTTGAAAAATGTAGGAAATCCGATTCAATATATAAACGTACAGACACACACACACACACATACAACCTGGGTTTTATAATAAGTATGATTACCATTTCCATGTCATATAAAGCAAAAATTTAGTACTCTTGAGTTTCCAAAGGCACCCTAACTTAGCAACCTCACCCCAAACCATTCAAATGATTCTTCAGTTGTCTTATCAAAAAGATTTACAAGAGAATCAAAATATCTAATTATAAGAACACCATTCTTTAGTTCCACCATTTCTGCCATATTTTATCTTTGCAAGAGTCAAATTAGATCAAAAAGCAAGTATTGCTACTGGACTGAATGTGCTCATATTTCAGCCTTGCATTGAAAATTGTTTCTTCAGTCTAGTGTTGGGGGATGTCTTCTCCATTCTGCTCTCTCGTTCCCACAGATGCAACATTGCAAGCCCCTTGCTACTCTATTACTATTTTCCATGGCAAATGTTCAGATGGGCTCTAGACTTTCTCAGACCTTTACAGCTAGGACATATGCTGCTTCCACAGTGCCGAATTTTCCTCATTTCCCTCATATTCCAAAAGTAAAGCAAATCTTCTACTCCAATAGCTTTTTACCAAGTACTTCTGCTTTGTGAAACAGTCTCTTGTGTGGATACTTCCCTGAAATCTACAATTTTAAACTTTTCAAGTCAAGGGTCAATTGTTACTTATTCTTTTTAAACTTTCCTTCTCATGACCTCCTCTTTTATTCTTATCATAGACCTCATTCATTATTATCATTTTAACGGTAACAATCTGTCAGGGGTGGCTGTTGAGCCTTGTATTAGGTGAACTTTAGTATAATAAAAAATGCTTTCTAAAAACCTTTTAAAGTATTTGCTATTTAAAATTTTGGTGTAAAGGTCAACATATTGTGAGCAAGTTCTGCAATAGGTTAACCTTCAGAAGCCATTTAGTAGATACATTTTTCAGTTGTTTTGCTAGAATAAATCAAATACAGTCACAATGGTATTTATAAATTTTACAAGTATGAGAACAAATATTATTATGTAAATCCTTGTAACTTGATATAAAATAATTTTTTTTCCTTCTTCTATGTCTCTTTAGGAAGTGAATAATCATGGCTATGCACAACTTTCTATCTTTGGAGGCTCTTTTTGATGTTTGCCTTTTACAATCCCTCCCCCACTTTACCTTCTACCATGCATTCATATAAGTTCATATGTAGCTTGCTGACTCCCACTGTCCTTCAGTAGGTCTTGTGAGTGTAAAATTTTCCAAGCCCTTTTTTCTTATTATATGTGTTAGAAATTTCAGCTGTCTCTTTCTAAGATAGGTATCTTCAAATACATAAAAAATTATGACAACTTGGTGCTAAGTGTATGAAATGCATCAAGGAATATTGTACTGTTAAAAAATGTTCATTTTAGAAACCTAATATTTATTTTATAATTGAGTTAAATTATTATTTTCACAGTTTAGGAAAATTAATGACAAAGTGACAAAAAATCTGTGTGACAAACTTTCATCATCCAGGATGTCATCAGGCTAAAGTAATGTTTATGTTGATGCAATGATATGTCGTGTAGGAAAGGGAATATAAAAATGCAAGCGCTGGTTACATTTAAGAAACAGACATGAAAGACAGAAAATGTTGGAATGCAGAAAATGTTGGAACGTTGAAATTTTTGATTTTCTTTAGATGTGTTTGGGAATTTAGTTATGTCTATTTCATTCAGTTTTCTTGTGCTTTTCAGATCTGCTGAGAAAGGAGAAATCTTGTAAGAACCAGGATCCACTGTCATTGATCTAGCAATCAAAGCACTTTCTATAAATAAATGAAGCATGTTTCCATCTTAGTAAATTGCTATGTGGTGTAATGGATACTGGTTCAGAAATGGAAATCAGAAAGCAAGGTTCAAATTCCAGTCAAATTCATTACATTCACTTATGCACAGATACCCTTAGGAAAGTGTTATGGAGTGGTTTCACAGTGGAGGCTTGTATTTGTACTAAGTCGGTCCTAAAATAGGTTCGACATACAAAATGTTAGGAACTTGATATAATAGGTAATGATGCAGAGAAATCTAGTTGTGGTCGCTGATACTTTAGTATCCGACTAACAGTCATCCGGCATCGACTGACTGACCGAACCACTGAGCGACTCCCTTGTTACTCTTACTACCCCTACTTATTATAGGTGGGAGAGTCTATTAACTATAGAATAGGTGTGTTTCACTAAAATAGAAAGGCATGAATCCACCTATTCTCCTTCCAGCTATGGGGAGAATAGCAGGACAGACTGGGTCCTATATCCTTAGTTGGCAACCAGTCTACTGCTGAAAGAAATGGCAAACTACTCTGGTCAAAATCTGTTTAGTCAGTAATGGATTAAAAGAGACATGGTCAACCAAGCATTCATCACATATGGCTATTAACTGACTGACTGAAATTGCTTTGTCTTTTAATTAAAGCTGCATTTTTTAAATCAAAATTATGGTCAGACTCATTACAGTGAGAAACCAATGCACTGAGTGTGTTGCTTTGTAGAATATCCTTTTTGTGTTCATATAATCTTTATTTAAATTCCTAGAGGTTTCTCCTATGTATTATTTGTGGCAATTATTATAGTTATAGAGTAAATTTCTCATTCAAAGTTTTATACTAGTTACATTATTTGGACTGTTGTCCTCATCACTGTTGCCATATTTATTACAACCTTTCAGCCGTTGTATACTCTGGCCTTTTTCAGGTGGTTGGAATGTCAAACTGAACTGAACCCTTCATTTTGCTCCCTGGAGTTGACTGTTCTAGTTCCACGTGCCATGTTTAATGGATGTCAGTTATCAGTTATCTCCTGTTGATTCCCCTCTCCAAGTTCTCCACTGCCTTAACTGGGTATTGAATTCACACTTTTTGGGTCCTGTCGCTGGATCTAACCAACGCCTTTAAGGCGGTGGAGAACTTGGAGAGGGGAATTAACAGGAGATAACTGATAACTGACATCAATTAGACATGGCACATGGAACTAGAACAGTCTAACCCAGTGAGCGAAATAAAGGATTCAGTTCAACATTCCAGCCAACTGAAGAAGGCTGGAGCATATAATGGCCGAAACGTAATAAATATGGCACCAATGATGAGGACAATAGTCTGAATAATGTACATAGTGTACATAATACCTCATCTCAGAAATATAGACAGATATCAAAGTTTTATCTTATTATTTTCTTTGGCGTTAAATAAATTCCTTATTATTTAAGAAGTAGTTGTAACACATTTTATGTTAAATTCTTCTCAATTATAGTTGTGAGACAGTTGGTCGGTAAATTAATGTATCTTTATTTGTTGATGTTATGTTTTACATATCTCACTTCATAGTAGTAGTTATAGTACAGTTCTTTGTGTCCTGAATATCAACTGGGTTTGTTAGGCATAGTTTCCCTATGTTCGCCAGTTGTTCTCTATTTATATTTGTCTATCTAATTGGCATATGATAATACAGTTGGATTTGTCTGAATGATCATCACCTCGAATTTGGAATTTCTTATGTGTCTTTGGTTTTTGAATATTTATATATATTGTTTGGATGTGTAAAAATTCACACATTATCTTCTCTTATATAGTTTTTGCATATAATTAAAGTGAAGAACTATTTTAAAAATATAATTTTCTTGTACTTTACCCATTTGATTGCATGAACGTGTATGCTCTTACACCAGCTATTAAAACTTCTGGCCCATTACTCTAACACTGAAGACTTAATTGTTTTAGACCAATGAGTTTTGAGACACAGAGTCTTACAAGCATGCATGTTAAATGGCATTTAAGATTACTGAATGAAGTGTGTAATATGAACATAAGACGAAGAAACAAGATGTCCTCCTTATCCGTATAATCTTCAGATTATGAGGATAGGGAGGATAGATAAAGTTTGATCCTGGATTTGAAGAGGTTAAGGTAATAGTGTTTGGGAACTATCTATATGAGAGTTTGTTCCACAAATCACTAATTCTTGAGAAGATGCTTTCTGATTGGATTTTATAAAAGCTATAATAATTAACAGAAAATTAAATGAGCCTAAAATTCATCTTCCTTGAATCTTCTCTCATAACTAACATTAAACATAATAAATATCCCCATTTTAATAATTTCAATGCTGAAAGGAAATAGCTAATGGTTCTACTAAATATAAGGCTTCAGTGTTATGAAACTAGCCACCAGGCAATTGAGATTCGAGTGACAATACCTCTGACGATTTAATGTCAAACCATCAGAACTTGTTAGTCTGCTACATACCTGAGGTCTGGAAATTGACGGCATTCACTTGATAGCTAATAACAGTCATAATGGCAAATAAAAGTGATGGCATTGATCAGAAAATTGCTATCTTGTAAAGATATTTGCAAGTCAGAGTGCATGACAATATATCATGTAAATGTGTCTGTGGGTAAATATTGCTCTTAACAAACAATGGAGTGATGACTATAAGAACTAGAAGAGGAGTAATGATGGATAATAATAATAATAATAATGATAATATCAGATATGTCGAAAAGAAGAAACGGAAGCAGTAATGATAATAACGAGGGTAGTAATAATAAAAATTACTGAATAGGAGGAGAAGAAAATTGATGATAACAATAAAAGAAAGAAAGGATTATTACTCTTAATAATAATAATAATGTTAATAATAATGATAATAAGTCTGCAATTCATCCATGCATTAAATATTGCTGTCACATATGGCCAGGTGCTCTTGTTATTTAGAGATTCTTGATAAAATCCAAAGAAGAATCAGCAATATTATTAGTCCTGATCTGGCATCTGAGCTTCACTCACTTTCTTACCACTGTAATGTAGCTTTCCTGTGCCTTTTCTGTAAATACTTTTATGGCAGTTTTGTGGATAAACCCTTCACTTTGGTAATTCAGCTTTATGAATTTAAGCATCTCATCAATTTACAGCTGAAATGGCTAGATCTAACTGTAAGTTCTATATTAAGAGTTTCTTTTCTCGCACTTCTCGTTTGTGGGGCTCTTTTTTTGGCTCTGTATTTTCTAGCCAAATTTGACTTTTAAAAATTTACATACCATTTCAATTGTTATCGACTGTCTTCTTGATTAATCTTTTATTGTTCTTTCTCCTTAATAATATTTCTCTTTTCTTCTTATTCTTTTACACTCAGTAACCTCTTGTGGCTTTATTACCTGAATTCGATTAAAAAAATATAATGTTCCATATGATACAAGAGTGTAACTCCAAAAATCTGAAAAGATGGAAGAATACCTAGGGAGCTGAAGAATTCTTGTAATTTTGTGGGAATCTTGAACACCACATAGAAAAATGTAAAGAGCACTTAGTGATTGATAGATTGATTTGTATTTCATGGTTTATCGACACTTTGTAGGTTATTTAAAGCCAATCTATATTTTCATTTGTAAGAATAATTCTTTTTTTATGAATGACTATTGGCTTAACAATATTTTTTTTATAATAACTGATTTTTACAGATCTACTATTTAACCTATAATGGGGAAGAGATGGAGTCATACGTTTCCCAAGGGTATTTGCATGTAAGTTAATGAACCTACCAAATTCGAACAAACAGAAATTAAAACAATAGAAAAACAAGTATAATTGATATATTAATAAATAGATTTAAATTTACTTATTCTTGCTTCTTTTCAGAGCCATCATCAGTTTGCAGAATGTGGAGATCATCTTTACTGACATCCTCACTATTCACAAGGTTCACAAGTAAGAAAACATATCTTTTGAAATATTCCCCATTAATACAAGTCTCTTATTGTGCAGATTGATACAAAATGTTAACTTTTCCATTCAAGTGAACATAGTTTTGGAAGGTTTATTTTCTTTTTATGAGTATAAATTGTATCCATGGTATGTTTGAACACAAAGAGAGAGAGAAGAGAGATGAGAGTGAGAGACAAGAGATAGATGAAAGAGAAATGAGAGAGAGAGAGATTAGAGAGGAATAGACCCCACCTCCTTTGTAGCAGGCAGTCATCCTGATTAGTTCTTTGGTAGTTAAAGGAGTTGATCAGCCTGTTTTGCTTTCTGGCTAAAGGGTAGGGATAACTGAACTCTTGTCAAGGGTTTATCTTGAGGTTGGTAAGTGGTTGTGGGGGGTGCAAGTAGGATTGCTCTATGCTTTCTCGTAGAGGGTCTTTGGTCTTTTGTATTGCTTATCCAAGTATTCAGAACTTTCAGAAATGAAGTTAGCTGCTTGACCTGTCCTTAAGATTGGTTTGGTTTGGTTTGGTTTACGACATATCAACCTCAATGGGTCATTTAATGCCGACAACTTTTTTTTTTTGTAATATTTTTGTTTTGTCAAAAATCTATTTCTGTTAATATTTTTTATCTCAATATTATTTTTTCAAAACCATATAACTGGCAATATTATTTTTCAAAAACGTATAGCTAGTAATATTACTTTTTCAAAAACGTATAGTTGGTAATATTTTTTTTCAAAAATGTATTGCTGGTAATATTTTTTTGTTTCTTCAAAAATTTATTTCTGGTAATAATTTTTTTCCAAAGTTGTTATGGTAACTTACCTATAACGATAATAGACTCTTCCTGACACTATAAATACTGTGCCTCACAAGAGGCATAATGAATGAATGGTGTAACGAGTCGAGACAATATTAGTTCACTCTAAACCAGATGGACAGTCATTACTAACACCTTCAACTTCTTGTACTATATTTCTGTTGTAATATATCTTTGTTATTCTACTCTTGTGTTCGTGTTGTTCTTCCTTGGTTCTAACCTTGGACCATAACTGTGGTGCAAGGATATTGGACCATAACAAAATTATTTTTGGTATTAAAACCTATTTTTACACTTTTATAATGCTTTTTACCTCAGTTTCGGGGTTAACTATTTGCCCATAGCTGGGACCCTAACAGATGCTACCACCAAGGGTCAGAGTGGACCTGGGAACATCAGCAGTTAAGAGGTGGTTCCACGCTCATCAAAGCCTCTTCATCAGAGACCTTGCTGTTGGATATAGTTTATCGTCATACCCAGGACACCTGTCCTTAAGAATTGTAGGTGTTAATGTTAATGAGATGTAAAGTAAGTAATACTTTCCAGAGGATTCAAGAAATATTTCTATTTTATCTTCTTTATTAATCTTTGCCTACAACACTATCATATTAAGGGTACAGAAACAAAGATTGATTGGCTCTTTTTATAGAAATATGATGTCAAAATTGTTTTCAGTTTTGAGAAAGAATGAAAATATATATGATAAAATATAGTTTCAAGGTATACTATATCTATGACTTAAAGTGCTCAATATCAGGTATAGAGCATACGTAAATATAAAAATGGACATTCAAGTCAACACCCAGAGGTAACAGTCTGTCTCATGCTAGACACAATCATCAGGCCATATATTGGGTGTATCAAAAATATTTTTACAAAATTTGGGGGAAGGTTTCTGACACCAAAACAAGGTAAAATATGCATATAAACGTATGTCTAAAAGGCTATCATTGCACCTCAACATAGCAAAACATAAATGTTCAAAATGTCATCTACTTGCTTCTACACATGCATGCACCTGTCAGATCATTGAATGCCGGATCTTTTCAAATACTTCCACACGATGCCAAATAGTTTGATACATTAATGAAGCATCTCTGCATTATTAATATCTGCTGCATAAACAAATTGTTTTAGGTAGCTCCACAGCTAAATATCCAGAGGATTGAGGTTGGGGGAACCTGCAAGTCATGTAACCAGTCTTCCCCATCTATCCATGTTCCATGGTAGATGTGAGCAATAGGACTAAAATGTGCTGGAGCCCCATCATGCATGAAACATGTGTTTTCGTATTAGCAGGAGTACATCCTCTAGCAGGTCTGGAAGTGTTTTCAAAATAAAATCCATGTAGGCAGCTCCTGTGAGGCATGCTGGGAGAATAAGTGGACCTACCAGACAGTCGCCTACAATTCCAGACCCCACACATTAATCATAAACTGATTCTGGTGCCTAGCCTGTACTGCACCATGGGGTTTCTGATCCACACATAAAGGTTGGTTGTGTAAATTTGTTATCCCATTTTCAAATCTTGCCACAAACTGAAGAGACAAACAACAGATTGGCAGTTTGTGAAATAAACCATTGGCAAAATTTCTCCTGCAGTGAGTCATCAGAGGGCAAATGTATCTTCCATGTTCTACTATTAGATGTATGACATGTTAGGGTTGCTTGACATGTGCTGATACCTGGATCATCTCTGATTGCCTGTAGGATGTGTTTTTCATGGTTGGACATATGAGTGGTTCTCATAGTTTATGGTGCCATGGATCTTGTTTCAGCAACGTGGTGATAAACAGCAGCAAGGGTTGGATAACTCATTGACCTTCAGTCTAGAAATGCAATCTGATGCAGCTGTGCAGCTTTGTGTCCATTACTATTCATACATATGTAAAAATCATATCTGCCTGCTGATGATATGAATAGTCTGCCATTATTAAATAGACCACTTCTCACTACTACACTTATTAAATTTTGAAGACAGACTAGCTACAATTGTACACAAATGACAAATGTAACCTAGACTACATGGCAACACAGTGCCATCTACTGTAAACTTTCTTTAAACTTAATTCTGATATGAAAATGAATGTGAATCTTGGAATTTTACCCCAAATTACCTGAAACTGAGAAAAAAGAAAAATAATATCTATGCCTGAGGATGGTAAATGTTTTTACTAAAAGTACTTGCAAGTAATGTGGACCAAACATCTAATCCATTTTACAATTAATGAAAACAAGGATCATGTCATTCAGCAAGTGATCAATGAGTTAATGCCTTCTTAATCTGTTAGCGAAGTGAGTTTGCTATTAATTATATTAACTTTATTGATTTATTCTTTGAATAACTATTTTACAATATATATATATATATATATATATATATATATATATATATATATATATATATTATGGGATAAAGTGCTCAATATCAAACAAAGATAGAGTGTATGTAAATATAAAAGTGAACATTGAAGTTAACTCTCAGTTGTGACTGGCAATTATCAGGATGCAAGTATTGGGTTTTTTCTCAACTATTTATATATATGGGGCAGTGGTGCATTGTAGGTAGTTCATTCTGGTGTTTATTTTGGTGAGAGTGGCCTGTTTATTTACTTATTTATTTATTTCGATTAATTTATTTTGTTTTTATTTCTTTTCATTTTTTATTTTATATATTTATTTATTCTTTTTGGTTTTCAATGTTTTATCAATGTAGTAAAAAAAATTTTTCTTTTTTCTCAGGGGATTTGCTAAGGTCGCTTAATAGTTTGTTTTGGTCTTGAAAGATAAGGCTATTTATTCATCCAATTTTTGGATTAATTGCTGTAGTCTATATTGTTATTTTGGCAGTTTTTAATTTGTTTTTTACTTTATTTATTTATTTGCATTGATTATTTATTTTTATATGTTCTAATAGTTATTTTAGCAGGAGCGGTTTGTTAATTTGTTCATTTGTTTATTTATTTGCATTAACTTATTTTACTTGTTTTTCTTATTTATTTACTTATTTTTATCTTTTATTTTGTATATTTTTATTTACTCTTTTTGGTTTTCCATTTGTAAGTAAGATAGTACATTTTTTTATCGTTATATAGCAGTTATAGCTATTTTTTCATCCAATTTTTGGATTGATTTTTGTAGTCTACTCTGATGGTTATTTTGGCAGGATTGTTTTATTAATTTGTTTATTATTTATTTATTTGAATTGATTATTTTTACTTATTTTTTATGTATTTATTTTTTATTTTTATTTATTCTATTTTGTCTATTCTAACAGGAATGGTTTTCTTAATTTGTTTATTATTTGCTTCGGTTAATTAATTTTACTTGTTTTTTATTATTATTTTGTTTATTTCTATTTATTCTTTTCAGTTTTCTGTTTTTAAGTAACAGTAAAATTTTGTTTTCATGCCTGCATTTTTAGATGAGCTCAGATCATTTATTTAGTAATTTCTTTTGGTCTGGGTAGGTAATAATAGCTATTTTTTCTACCAAACAATGTTTACAGGTTTTAGATTGATAGTTGTAGGCTGATAATCTTTTCCTTATTTTCTATGATATTTTTGGTGTGATTTGTCTTTTGCTTTTAATTTCCCCAGATATACTTAGAAGGCATTGTGCTGTTCATGTATTTACTATTTGTGAAAGAGGTTTTGTGTGCATAGTTTCTTTGTCTCTTGGGTCCTTCAGTTACTCCTATGTATACTTTTTCTTCATTATGGGGTCATTTTACTGTGGCTTTGTATATTACGTTGTTTTGTAAGTAATTACCATTTAAGGGACATTCATTCTTTATTCTACAATTAAATGTGGGTTTAATTTGTTTGGATCGTTTGCTGATAGTTTTCCTGTTCTGCTTTTTTTATTATTTGTACCACATTCTTGGTGCAAATGTAAAACCCACCGTACAGCAAAAACATAAAAACAAACGGAGGTAAAATATTCTTACAAACTTTTACACAAACAGTTCCTGGAATCAAGTACCCTACACAATATTCAACAAAAACACTGTAAAAATCAGCTACAGTCTGAGTGTTGACTTCAATGTTCACTTTCTCTCTCTCTCTCTCTCTCTATATATATATATATATATATATATTTTAAGACATTTTTATGTTTATACATTCTTTTTATAGATACAAATATTTAAGTAAAAATGTCTTAAAATATATATATATATAATTATGCATAATTATAGTTATATATATATAATTATGCATTTGGCCAGAAATTCCTCTTTCATAGAAGTTTCATTAAAGATGACTGACAAAGTACTGTGATTAAGCTTTTTACTCAGTTTTTCTTTTCATATTTGTCAGTTGTCTTTAATTGATCTTTGCGAAAGTGTTTGCGCACCATTTTAATCAATATTTTTCCTTCATTTGTTTTTATATTTTTGTTGTATGGTGGTTTAAGCAATATCATATTTCTTTTCCTGTTAGCTTTTTTTTGTGCTGTATAGCATGTATGTGAGAGTTGCTAAGAATGCACTATCTTTTCATGGTTTCACTGAAAGAATTGTCAGAAAGTTTGCAGTTAAAAATTTTATCATTGTTTTTCTGGTTTTGTCTGTGTTTTGTTTGCTACAGCTTCTTAAGATTATGAGACTGTTGTCGCTGTAGAGGTCTGGTTCATTTTTATTGATAATTTTACTTAGTTTGTGAAGCAAATGTATACCTATGAGCTCACATATTTTTTGCACCATCAAAGCTTCCCATTGTAATGACAAAGGTACATTCTTTTTTTTTATCCACACATCTTCTGCTTATATTCACCTTCATCACTGCTATGCACCAATGACTTAGGGGTAAAATCTTCGACTGATTCTAATTCAGCTGGGTTTCTATTCTAGCTAGAGGTAACCAAATGTCTAACCACACTAATGAGCTGTGATATAGTGAAACAGTCTGTGGATGACATATATATGTGCCATTATCTATATAAAATCACATGCACATACAATCACATATATATGAGTATTCATATGGATTAACTCTGTTCCAGTTAGTGGTTATACATATGTAGCTATGAAACTCCAAAATAAACATGAGTTAAGTGAAAAAAAAAAAAAACCTTTCCATATTAATTCTGTATGAGTATTCTGTATTTTCACAGGGAATTAAGTGAAAACCTCAAGAACCGTTTTGCTGACTGGAATGGAATCACAAGTTGTATTGGGGATATATTTGTGAAATTCTCTGCAATTCTTCAAGCCCATGTCAATTTGGTCAACAACTGTGATGCTATTCTACGATGCATTGAAAGAGCCAAGGAGTCAATGCCAGCATTTCGTGCTTTTCTTTGCCGCCACCTGAGAAGACCAGAAGTCAAGATGATGACGTAAGTTACAATGTCACATAAAACCATTCTTCTCTTTATTGATTATTATCTCTTGTGCAAATATCTTGTAGAGATATCATTAGTTGTCTGCTTTCCCAATTCATAATTAAGGCTGATGGTTGGTACCAGCATTCCAATTACCATAAATGCTACAAATGTGAAGCATGAAACTTTGAGAAACCAAGGAACATGCAGCAATAGTCGTTATGGTAATATTAGATGCTTCTTTATAAAGAAATATAAGGCATTCAATGATTGAGCAGACAATGGTATGTTTGGTGGAAATTTATATAATCTTTTAATTAAAGCAATTTTTTAGGAAAATAGGTTTCTCATGTTCATTGTTATTGCTAAACTTTTGTGTGGAATATCAACATCTTGATTAGGTCATTATTTTCTCTTTGAGTTTCATCTGCTGTCCATTTTAGCGTTTATTACTCTTTCCAGTACTGGTTGGGGTTGCTTTTCTAACCTATTGTTTGAAGTTATATGAAATGTCAACATCTTGATTAGGTCATTATTTTCTCTGTTAATATGCTATCCATTTTAGTTGTTGCTGCTGTTGAAAGTCATCAATGATGTGTTTTCTATTATTTGGCACAGTACATTGTTTATGATTCTCTAATACCAGACCGCAGTGTTCAAAAAATGATGGTTCTCATCAAGACCTACATTTGCTGGAAGTCATTTTTAACCTTTCATCTCTTAAAGTGGTTGTGTACTGCTGACAATTTAGATAATTTTCAATAAGTTTAGCACCATGCATGTCATCCATATGAAAGTCTTAATCTGATGTGGTTATTTAAGAACATGGTTTGAGATTTTAGGTTCATATTTTGGATTTAAACAACCCATTAATTGGACAAGACAGCTCAAAGCAACGCTTGTGGACAACGTTTTTGTTTATGCTTTATCTTTGATCAGACTAATATTTGAGTTTAAGATGAACATGGAGTAAGAGCTGTGAATAATGACTTTTTCTTACAAAGCTGACACAAAAAAGGAATTCAATCTCTGTAATAGAGGAACTGTTTTTCCTATGATTCATTCTACCATGGCAAAGAAAAAACACTATCTAACACTTTGCTTTCCTTATTTCAAGTAGCAGCTCTCCTGTCTTGTTCTTCAAGAAAATACATGAAATCAATCAGAATCATTCTTTCAAATGTTTGCATTGTCTGTGAATTTTTGAAAATGACTTAACTTTTCAAACATGCCACAGTGATCACCCATGAAGCAGTGTTACAAACCTAACTATGTACTTGTCAAAAGAACACTAATACTAATGTGTTGAATAGCTTTCTTTTATCTTTATTTTCGCAGTTTAGAAATAAGAGTTGCTCTGTTCAAAAGAACTAACAGATACTACTGTTTGATCCCCAGTAAAAAAGTTGAGAACTTTTGTTGTATCATTGTTTTTATGATGCACATTGAACCAATTCTTTTTCATTCAAATTTTGAGAAATTTTGAAAGTAGAAATTGTTCTTTAAAGTTTTTCATATCGAAGACATATTTTCTTGAACTTCAGTTATTTGTTGATATGTTGAAAAAGAAAAATCTACTAAAAACTGAAACACATATCGTATCTAAAACTATGAAATTGAAAATAGCAGTCTAAAATATGTTTAAATACTGAAACCCACCTATTGCAATAAAATCATGCTCTTGTAGTGACACACTATATTGGCTGTAGGGGATATATGTAGCAGCAGCCATACCTTTAAAAGCCTGTGCTTTCAAAAAGAAATTCCCTCTTTTCATTTCCTTTCACTAATGTGTAACACCACAAACCTAATTTGTAGTACACCTCACAAGCCAGGCAATAAATAGTCCTTTCCTTTGTTTAAAATGTTAGAAATTTGGATTTAGACTTTTTTGTTAATGAATGTTATACCTTTACCTACAGCCAGGCTATTATTTGCTTTTGTTTTGTATCATTTTGTTAAAAAGAGTTTGTTGACATGGATAACTTTTTTTTTGAATCCCCCCCAAGCAAGGCAGAAATATGACTAAAAGACAGGGGGTTACAGGGTGTGACAGAATTAGGGACAGAAACATTAATGATGAGCAGGAAGAGAAGAGAGTAATCAGGAGGACTGTAGATACTGATTGACATTACATTTAATTTTTTTCAAATTAAAGTTGGCTGGAAAGCCAGATGGGAGTTCCACAAGCAAGAAGTGCAAGAGAAGAAACTGTTAGTATAGAATTTATGGCTACATCTAGCCAACTTAGCTTTAAAATGATGAGATCTCAATGCCAGTCTAGTACTGTGCGTAAATTCAAAGACTCTAGGTGCCATAGTGAAGAGCTCGTTCAAACAATTACCGTAAAAGTATTTATAGAAAAGACATAGAGGCAACTTTATGGTGGTAGGAAAGTGACTAGAACTGAGCTGTTAGACCAATAATATTGCAGATTCTTCCAAGGCACTCAAGGTAAATAGCACCAGACCATATGTGGCAGTAATATACTCAGCATTGACGAATGGTAGACTTATAGATATGTAAGATAGATATTTATAATATTCATACTTATATAAATTGTAGAGATATCCTTATATTTCCTTTGTATATATTTCAAGGATAATTACTTATAAACCTTACTTTAGTTTTGACACCTTGGCACATATACAGAGCACACATAGAAGCAGTCATTGCCAAACCAAGCTATGGTTAATAACTACATATTTCAAAGGTTAGTGGATTAGTAAAATAATATTTTAATAAATCATTTTAATTTAAGCAGGACTAATTTTTATTTTGTTCTGGGGGCAGGCATATGCAAATGAATTTCTCTTTAAAATACCAAGAAGCAATAGTGCAGCAGTTAGCATGCAAGTCTCAGACAGATATTCTTACAATGAATTTGATTCTCTGTGAGTGGCGCATCAGGCTAAGTTTTGTACTTCTTAATTCATAAATGATCTTTGTAGTTCTATTGAAATGCATCCATATATATATTCAAAGTGAACATTGAAGTCAACACTTAGAGGTGAGAGTCTGTTTCATGATAGACGTAATCGTTAGGCCACAAGGTTGACACCATGAATTTAAATTTTCACTGCTATGTAAGGGAGATAACTTATGTGAATTTTTCAAAGATTTTTTTAATTGTAGCATTTTAATTTCGTATTTTTTTAGCTGCTACAAATTTTAAGAACTTTTTTTCTATTCTCATAATTAACTTTATTTATTTTTGGCCACAATTCTCTTATATAAAGGACTTACAGAATTTTAAGATTTTACTTTTCATTATCTTGATGAAGCAACAATGTATTTTAGACTAATACCTGTCTAAACTGTGAATATGGACATTATTGTTCCCTTAAATGTTCTGAGATTGAACTATGATTGTTCAAGTGAAACATAATCCTTCCCGTCATTGTTGTTGTTGTAAATCAACAAATGTATCAACATTTTTATCAGAGATCCTATCTCCTAAAGGACATTTAAATTGATATATAATGTTGGTCTTTTGCTAGTTGATGGAGAAGAGTTGTTAGGGATTACTTGATTGATTTTTTTTTTTTAAGCATTTCATCCCAAGCAAGGTGGGAAGCCACTAGGACACAAGGAGTTACAGAAGATTTGGAGCAAGATCAGATAGGAGTGATAGAGGAAAGGATGAGCAGAAGGATAGTGGATAGATCAAGGTAACTGGAGATATCAATCAACATTAGATTTGAATAGTTAGAGATTATAGCTCTCAGAGAAACTGGAATAAGGAAAGGAGTTCCACAGGCGAGAGGTGTGAGATATGAAGCTATTGAAGTAGAAGAGATGGCTTCATTTAATAGTTTCAACAGTGAAATGTTGAGAGCGGGATGCTAGCCTCCTAGGGTGCTTGAA
This sequence comes from Acanthosepion lycidas, assembly GCA_963932145.1. Taxonomy (NCBI): domain Eukaryota; kingdom Metazoa; phylum Mollusca; class Cephalopoda; order Sepiida; family Sepiidae; genus Acanthosepion; species Acanthosepion lycidas. The sequence goes on from OZ010573.1 coordinate 125,491,972, forward strand.
TTCATGAAGTCTGGGAACCAGCGAATGCAGCTCCTCGGAGCAATTGCCATGAAAGTATTTGTAAAAAAGACAGAGAGAGGTGACGGCACATCTGTGAGAGAGCGACTGTAGATGAGATGCCAGAACAGGGCCAGTTATATTGCATATCTGCCTCTGGATCTTATCAAGAACCACGAGGCAAACAGTAGGGGTTCCAGAGCATATATGCAAGATTATTTACAAAAGAGAAAATTATTAATTTGTAGATCTGGAGGATCGATTCCAGAGAGAAAAGTATGAGGATGTATTATGCTCATTTTTATTTATGCTAATATTTCCAGTAGCTCGTCTAATTGGTTCATCGACAATGTAATTTGGATAGTCTTTATTAATGAGGCTTTGTTTAATATTTATTAATAATACATTTATTACCTCTCCATATAAAAAAAAACAAGTAGCATAAACAAATACACTGTCAACTATAAAAGTGAATGTCCTATTATGAAGTAGCTATTATAGGAAACTTCATAAAAAAAGATTTCCTATGCTGAATTAAAATGAAAATACACTGCCTATATATATATATATATATATATATATATATATATATATATATATATATATATATATAGGTAATGATCCATTTGTTTATAATCCAAGTGAATCCTATTAATTTCAATATAAAATATTAAATATTAAAACTGATTTACACATAGACCTCAATGTTTTAATTAAACAGAGCAACATATTTCATAGGAATTAAGATTACATTTGTTTAATGATTCTTTTCACCTTGTGAACTGAAATAAATTTTACAAGGATTTTTCAAACCAGTCAATGGATGATAAATTATTGAAATAAATGTATCATACATTGACTGGTTGAAAAAATGCTTTAAAATTTTATTTCAATTTGCAAGGTGAAAATGATCATTAAACTAATGCAATATATATATATGTATATTTCTTGGGAAATTTAGCTGTCAGACATGTATACACTTTAAGTAACCATCTGTATCAATCTTTAATTTAATGTCTGGCAGCTGTTGGCAGATTACTCCTGGTCATGACACATGTCTAAGAAAATTTTTAATTAAGCCGAGAGGTCAAAGTATGTCAGACCTAATGACAATTTTTCTTATAGATATGCAGGTTTTAATTCCACCAGAGACTGCATAAATTTCTAATCAGATTTATCAAATATTCAGGCCACTAGATGATAATAAATAAATATGCTGTTTAATAAATAAACAGTGTGTCTACTCAAATATGGGAATCCACTAAAAATAATGTTTAAGTAATAAAATCTGTTGGATTAATAAATGAAAAAGCCATCCTAAAAATTGCTTTGCTTATGTTACTGAGCAGAGATGTATATTTCGAGAATATATATATATATATGTGTGTGTGTGTGTGTGTGTTCTTATAAGAAAGTGTGCATGTAAATTTGATACTTTAACACAAGTTTTGCTTCAACTATCAAGGGAAATAACTCATGAAAAATTTAATGTGTTTATGTCCCTTAGATGGGGTGCGGTATCAGAATTTTTCTTTTTAGGTATCATGTCTTTTCAGGATCTAGGCTATGATGAACTTCTACAGCTTCCTTTTCGTGAATATGATTAAATTTACAGAAAGATAGTGAAGTGGTGTCCATAGTTTCAAATTCAGAATAATTCTTCTTTTAGTCTGGCTGCTTCATAAGGATGGAGAGCCTAGCAAAAATTATTTTATAGAATTATGGAAATAAGTAAAATATTTTGTTTAATTAGATTTTCTTAAATCTCTACTTAATTATTTTAACAAGTGAAAATATAACAAGTTTGATGAATTAATTTAAATCATTATTATTAATAAAATATGAAATAATTTTTAATTTATAATTAATAAAATCAAATTAATAAAAATTTTAATTTATTTTAAATTATTATTAATAAAATCATTACAGAATAATGTAAAGACATTAAATTTTAATTTCATTATAACTGGATTTTAATTGATTTTTTATTGAAAGAGTTAACTTTTTTTATTGTAGAAAAATTATTTCAATGAATGAAAGTAATAAAAAACTTAAAATGATAAATGGTTGATGGTTTCACTGTATGAATTTTACCAGAATTTTTTATATAACACTGTCCACATATTATAAGGTCTAAAAACCAGTCATGACAGTGTTAGTGTATGGTGTTATGAGCATAAGAGAAGACAGTAAGCATAGTTTATGAGGTTATGTAGGAAAGATAAGGATTTACCCTAGACTTATTGAGCTTACAGAAATACCATAAACATAGTTTATGCATGCCAGCCAGTGAAGGGATTTGGAGCAGCAATTTATCTACTCAATGATATATATATATATATATATATATATATATATATATATTGATGCATTTTTCATTAAATAATATAGCCAAGTTAATACTTCTTGTTTTCACTCTCATGTGGTCATGAGTGATGTCACGAACTGTGGTGCAATTTTTGCTTCCACATCTCACATACACAAGTTTGTCGTTGCTTGGAAATCTTTCATGCAACAAAAACAGACTATCATTATTGTTTTGTCCGTGTATTGTTTAATATATTGAAATGTAATTGTCATCTTTGATAATGGCTTATGTAAGCCGAAAGCTTTAATAGGATTAAAAAACGTGTATCAATCTGGTGATTTTCTTTCATCTTTCAATGATAATGTTATTAAGCTTATCAGACAATATGAAAGGAATTTACTTAAAATAAATAGACCAAACTTGTCAATATTATTTAATGAAACATGCATCAATGAAGAAATGCTGCGTAAATACACACAATATATATATATATATATATATATATATATATATATATATATATATATATATATATATAGAAAGAGTCTTAGGTAAAATGAATAATAAAAAAAAAAAAATGAAGATTAAAATATTAGGTTGGTGCAAAAATAATGTCGTTTTGTTAACGTATTTTTAACGTCAAAAACCAACATTATTTTTGCACCAACCTAATATATATTACGTTTCCTGTTAAAGGGAGGTAAGCTGGTAGGATACTTAAGTCTTAGGCAAAATAAATAATAAAAAATAAACGATAAAAAAGAAAATTAAACATACTACATTACCTGTTCACGGGAGGTAAGCTGGTAAGTCTTAGGTAAAATGAATAAAAAATAAAAAAATGAAAGATTAAAAAATATATTACGTTACCAGTTAAAGGGAGGTAAGCTGGCAAGATACTTAAATCTTAGAAAAAATGAATAATAAAAAAATAAAAAATGAAAGATCAAAAAATATATAAGGAAATAAATAAATTATAAAAATAGATAAATATAAGGCAAATAACTATAATATATGAGAATAAAAAATATAAATTATAAAGTATGAAGAAATTAGAAAAGTCTGTTGTAGGCTCTGGCCTTCTTCAGTTGATTGGAATTTTGATCTGAAACCTTTATTTCATCCACCAGGGTAGATTATTCTAGTTTCACGTGCCATGCTTCTTCCAGATGTCTCAGTTATTCCACTTAAACTCAACTCTCTAAGATTTTTTTTGTTCACCACTGCTGTGGTCTGGATTTGAACTTGCTACTCTCTGGGTCTAGTCACTGGATCTAACCAATGTCTTTAACAAAGCAAATAGCCATAATACCTCATCTCAGGGATATAGACAGATATCAAAAATATTATTTATATGTATATTTCTATATTCTATAAAGTTTTGCAAAATAGTGATTACTAATAAAATAAATATATAAATAGATATAATAATTAAAATATATATATAAACAAAAAGCTAAATGAATTCTTGTTTCTAAAATATATATTATATATATATATATATATATATATATATATATATGTATTGTCATCCACAGACAGACTATTTCACTGTATCACAGCTCATTAGTGTGGCTAGACGTTCGGTTGCCTCTAGATTCTACCACTAAGTCATTGGTACACAGCAGAGATGAAGGTGAATTTAAGTATATTTATTTTTAGATAAACACACAGTGACTGAGAGAACTCAATTCAATTTACTGAAGAGTCTTGCATTATTAGCTGTAAAAGTCACTGTTTACAAACCCACACTTCCTCCCCAGAGAGCTCAACTGAAATAAATTTTTCAGGAGCATATATATATATATATATATATATATATATATATATATATATATATATATAAATTAAATTTCATGTGTGCAGTGATTGACCATGTGTAACAGTTTCAGACATTTTTATGGAATGATCAGGTGGTCAGTAACAGTTATGTATGAAAATGGACACTTTATACCCCTCAGGCAAGTCGAAGATATTCAAAGTGCAGTTTATGTGTGTATACCATGAACACATCAACTAAACTCACCGAGGTGGGGAAGAAAAATGCTTTTGTGACGTACGGTGGCTGGGAATAATTAAGCATAACTCAAGATTTCAATATTAAATAAAACAGTATTTAATTACAACTGCAAATATATACTGAACAAGAACAAAGAAGTAAAAGTCAAGGAAAGATAATTAACCATTCCAATGAATACTTTGTTAGTAGCACAGCTCGGTTTAACATCCGGTAAGTCCTAAAACAAAAACCAAATCACCAACGCACAATAATTCATACTAATTCTACTGGATAGTTCCATTCAATAGTTACTCAATAATCACTCCAGTCAGTAGCCTGACATCCTTATTTATACACCTGGTGGAAAACATATATTCATAAGTCGAGAGTGTCATTCTTGAACCTCAATGTTGGTAGTTACTCATTTTCTTCCTATATGACAAATACCTATCTGAAAAAAAGCAAATGCACAATTATACTAGATTGGCAGAAAAATTTTATCATTTTACTGTTGAAATGGCCAGATGCAACTATAAATTCTATGTTAACAGTTTTTTCTCTTGCACTTCTCACTTGTGAAAATCTCTTCTGGCTTATTGCATGTCCGTCAACTGTGATCTTCAAAAACTTAAATGCAATGTCACTCATTATCTTGTCTTCTTAATTATTGTTCTTTTATTGTCCTTTCTCCTTAATAATATATTTTTTTCATATTTTCTAACACTCAGTAACCTCTTGCATCTTAGTGACTTCACTGCCTTGCTAGGGGTGAAATGATTAAAAAATAGTATGATTCAAATAAGTTGTATATTTACAAAAGTCAACTTGGATTCAAAAATGTAGTATTGTTGCCTTATTTTGGTTGGATTTACTCAATCCCACTTTACAGCCTCAATTACATTCAAAATAATTTTTGTGGACTTTTGGGTGATGGCATTTTCTCATAAATGCAATGTTGCAAGCTTCTCACTACTCTGTCACTTTTTCCATGGAAAATGTTCAGATAAACATTTCATTCTTTAATTCCAACAGTTTACACTTTTACGGCTAAGAAACTATTTCATGTTAATTGTTCTGATTAACTTTCCTCTACGGTACCTAGACTTGTAGAATTTAAAGACATTACTAGATTCATGGCAAGATTTTACTGCTAAAATGGTTAGATCTAACTGTAAGTTCTATGCTAACAGTTTCTTCTCTTGCACTTCTCACTTGTGAAACTCTCTTCTTCCTTATTGCTTGCCAGTCAACTGTGATCTTTAAAAAATTAAATGCAATATCAATTGTTAACTTATGTCTTCTTTATTCTTTATTTTATTCTTGTTCTTTTTTTGTTCTCTCCTTAATAGTATTTGTTCTCGTATTGCCAGTTACCTCTTGGGTTTTTAGTGGCTTTATTGCCTTGCTAGGGGTGAAATGATGAAAATAAAAACTATAAAAACAACCATCATCATCATCCTCATCATCATCAGTCCCATGGCTAACTGTGATTGTCGGGTCATTTCACAACTGAGCATCTGACCAGTTCCCTCCACACACTGAAAGTCAGAGAGGCATTCTTTTATGTCTTGGACAAGTAAATCTGGCAGATCCCATCCTTCAAAGCCAATGTCCTCCTACTGACCATTGAGTTCACTGAAGGAAGCCCTCCACCCAGCAATGCCATGCCATCATCATACTGGTTGCCTATATAGATATGGGGTAAAGTCTATCCCATGTCCTAGATGGCCAGTGACCTTACAGAAAGTTTAATTCACCCTCTGACAGGTCTTGTTTTTAATCCTGCTGGCTACCTAACCAACCTTTTCACCAGAAACTAATTTAGTTGCTAATGACCCAACCACGTGGCAGGTAATGTTGAGTTACATGGGAGTGATACCATATTTAGAGTGACCTGGCATGATAATATTATGTTGGATTGTGGAAAGGTTGTCTTATGACAATATCTGTTCATACCAAATATTGCTATATTTAGTTGACTGTATATTGGCTTAGTGTAATGATCAAAAGAAAATGCATAGAATATTAAAAAATACAAAATAAATCTTTATATAACACAATATAATAATACAGAGATTAAAAAAATAAGGTGAAAGTTGAAGTTTCAAGAGTCCAAGTCTAAAAGTCCTGGCACATAGAGAGAGAAAGTGAGAGAGAAAGGAAATATATGTGTATGTATGTATCCAAATATAGTAGTCAGTTGGTTAACAATGTTGATGAAGGAAGGTATGCATGTTTTCAAATAGAGCAGAACTGTGTACACATTGCCAGTTTGTTTTGAAAATGTTGCAGTTTGTTTCTGGTTATGTTATTATGACTGCAGTATCAGAAAATCTACAAAATTTGCTTACTGATTCTTATTTACATTGATTTTCAATATCTCCTTATATACACACTCAGCGATCTGCTTTGAAAATGCAACCTTGCTTCAGACGGGCTCATGTGCTTATATTCTAGTTGAGAAAGCTTTCTTATTGGTTTGGTCGAAATATGGCTTTGTGGCATGGTGATTCTGAATATTCATCTATTTTTAGGAATGGAAAAATTTTGTTTTCCTTGTTATTATTTATTTTTCTATGATTATAGTATCACATTAAAACCAATCAATAAATATTTATCTCTGAGTTTTTGCTTCCTTTCATGATTTCAGACAATACTTAGAAAAATTGGATGTAAAAAATTCTTTACAGCTGAATAAAAAAAATAACAAAATCTCCAGTTGAATTATGATTTAGCAATCATGTTGAAAATTTATCACCTTTTTCAAAAACATTATTTCATTTAAAATTTAATTCTTATATTGCAAGAAATTTATTTTATAGTTATTTACTAAGTGGAGTGTAGGCTGGCCCAAGACCATTAAATATGGCGAACTTACTACAGGAAAAAATAGATCTACGACATAAGTTTGATAGCTAATGATTTAAAAAAGGTACTAAGGAAATACTTATTAGGTTGGTGCAAAAATAATGACGTAATAATGTCGTTTTTTGACGTATTTTTTAAGGTCAAAAAACGACATTATTGCGGCATTATTTCTTTTGCATCAACCTAATATTTAGAAAATGTATTTTACTTCATGCAGTTATCAGGGGAAATAACTCATACAGTTGGTTGCCAGAGTTACCTTTCTTATATCAAGTCGTGATGAAAGATTTTTAGCTGTTTTTAATGAATTTCAATCAAAATATACTATTTATTTTTCCTCAACAGGAGTAGATACGTTCGCCTATCGTCCATTTTACACTCGTCCCCGGTATTTTAAATAAGAGTAGTGTTTTATTCCTTGTTTTTGTTTAAGTTTGGGTTTCCAGTTCCTTAAGTTTTATTTTTGCTCCTTCTTGCATCTAATGGTATTATCGCCTTGTTTGGGGAGAATTAAAAATATTCTTTCTTTTATTGTTCTTTCTCCTTAATAATGTTTTCTCTTTTTCATGTTCTCTCACGCTCAGTAAGTCTCTGCGTCTTAAAGGCTTTATTGGAATGAAATTGGCGGAGTCACCTCCTCCTTAATTCCCTTGTCGGAGTTAGCTCCTCTACAGCTCCTTAACCATTGACCAGGAGGCTCTTTCCCCTAACTATAAATATTGCCTGACCCTTCGCCTCGATGTCTTTTTTCCTCAGGCCTTTGGACCTTATAGCACCTCGCAGATGTGAGCTCTCAAAGATACAGCGTTTCCCAAATTCTGGGAACACGCTAAGAACAATATACGTACGTAGGAACACTCACCCACAACAAACTTACACATAATATTCACCACACACACTCTGTCCATGTAACTGCCCATGTGCTTGTAACCTTTAACTTGTTATTAATACATACATTTGTTTACATATATTTATCGGTTTTGTTTGTCTTCTTTGGACTTATTTAAAGTCCAATATTCTCATGTATTTGAACCGGCTCGCAGGAAATTCTACCCACATGTATTCTACATACTCATCACCACCACGGTCCGCTACACCCTAATTATTCACTAAGGGTCACTCTCCCTACACTATAAATACTGGGCAACTTCTTGCCTCGTCCTCTTTTTCATTTGTTCATTTCAGCGAACACATCTACAATGTAAGCTCTCTTAGAAGATAACGACTCCCCACTTGTGTGAAGACGCCGTGAACATTATACACACGCACATACACGTACGTACGAACATTCACCAAAATACAATCTCTTGACGTTCACTCACAAATGTTAATGTCTATGTCACTTGTAAAATTGTTGTTTAATACATATATTTGTTGACATATATATATATATATATATCGGTCTTGTTTGTTTTCTTTACATCTTTGATTGGACTAAACTTGAGTCCGCCATGTTCTTGTAATTGGACCTTCTAGCAGGAAATAAACGGACGTATTTTTAATAAAATTCAAACCCACACGGTCATTTACAGAATGATTAAAAACAAAACAAGACAAAAAACAAAAAAACAAACCCCCCAAAAAACGAACATAATTTCTTTCAGCTACAATGATAATACTTCTTGGCTCGTACCATTTTCGTTGCTCTTATTTTCGTTTCATCACGTATGACTTTTGGGTGGCACTCATGACAGTGAATGTCATTCACCCCCAAAACTGCCTTCACCGAAAGCGTTAAATCGATTCTTCATGTCGTCCCGACAACGAAAATTCAAAAGTTTTATATCGGAATTTTATATTTGAACTATTGAACCTAGAATTGAAGAGGTTACGATTGTAATTGTTATGGGGTCCACCCCTTTTTCATATAAGTGGACTCTACCAAGTGTACCTGGACTGCTGCCGTTAAATACCCAGAGTTACAGTCGACAGTCAGTAGTCGGTACTCGGATAGAGAGAGGATATACGGAGAGTGAGAGAATATACGAACGGAGATAGTGTGAGATAACCTCTTGTAGAAGTCAGTTACAAGCACTTAAACTCTAAGGAAGTCCTACTTCGAGACTATATATATCTATCTGTATTTGCTACTAACCACGTTCCTGGACTTACTAACAGTATTACTCTTTGTATGATTGTGTAAATGCATTTTATTTCTTATATTTAATTATTGCGTTTGTCATTCAATGGAGACCAAATTCATCTCGGAATCCACAACAGTAATGTTCTGCAAAGCATCCACGAGGGAGCCTGTTCTACAATATACCGGCAGCGATGCAAGTGAAATATAAGGGAGATAATTCAGTATTTGTGATGTGAACATTATTTAGAACGTTAAAATGAACAATACTTGAAAAGTGATTATTTATTGCATAAACACAAGCATGCAGCTCAGCGATATTTGGCAAAATAGTACAATTGTAAAATAATGCTCATCTGCTTTTTTTTTATCATTCTTCAGGCTACAGGAAGTGTTATTTTCTCCCTTTGAAAGAATAAGAGAATACGTAACCCTACTGTCTTGGTTTCAAGTTTACACACCCTACAACCATCCGGACAGGGGTGACCTCAGTTCTGTAATAGACAGCTTCACGCAACTAAACAACTATGTCTCTCAGGTATGTGTATATATCATTTTAATCATTTCACCCCCAACAAAGGCGATAAAGTCGCTAAGATGCAAGTGCTTACTGTGAGTGAAAGAAAAAGAGAGGGAAATAAAAGACCGGATTTCGAGGAAAGAAAAGATCAATGATTTGAATTTTTGGATATCGTAGCTGACAGGAAAGAGAGAAGTAAGAGAGTTCCACAAGGGCGGGAAAAGAAATTGTTAGCACAAAAATTGCAGATGCAACTATAGGATATAAACTCCTATATTTTACGGCCAATAAGAACAAACAAGTAACAGATGGCCTTCAAATAGATTTTACTAGATTCAATAGATACGAAAAACCTTTTTACAATTGTGTACAAACAAGGCTTCAAAATTAAATAAATGTTTTCTAGAACCTGATTGGATATGACAAGTCACGTGATGTGCTCTCTACGACGTCCGCGCGGTTGAGCCTCAAATGACATGGAAATAGGTTAGGGTTTGGGTTATAAGTACAATCGGGCGTAAAACAGGATTAATGAATCGGTCGCTGACTCGCTATAAGCCATAAAAGCGGCTGGCCAGCCACAGTCAACGTAGTGAGGACGCGATTTCTTTCTTAAAAGTGGCTTGTAGATGCCAATTTCACCGTTTAAAAATAGTGATATCTACTCAAAAATGTGTAGGTATAGTCAGCTGTTGAAAGAAATTCGAAGAAAAAGAATATTTATTGTATATGCTTTATTGCTATAACCAGAAATATTCATTATGGTGATTGAAATTAAGCTTTAAGTGATTAGATTTACCATCGAGGACTTGTCCAATTTTGATCGGGAATTATTTCTTTTGAAGATTCACCACAATCTGGAACGACTAAGTTCTGTCAAAACTGTAAACCGCAAAAGGAAATTAGCAAAACACTTCAATAAAAATGACACTTCAATCAGAAAGACTTTCAGGACATCGGAAATGTGTTTAAACATGGTCAACGCTGCCCTCATTATCTGACTGCTTCTAAACTTAATGAAATCTTTGCTATCTACTTATCAGTAACGAGTAGACCTGCTACTGAACCTTTTTTGAGAAGAATCACCGTAAGTGATGAAAAGTAGGTTCTTTATAATCATTCCCCTACAAACCAGGACTACACCTGAAAAAGGTTATGCTTTGTGTTTGGTGTGATATGAAGGTGTCTTTTATCATGAAATACTCAACCAAAATGAAACAGTTGATTTGAAGAAATATTGTTGAAATAAATGCATAAAAAGAAGCCATAATTGTTTAATAATAAAGGTATGTTACTTTTGAGTTTGGTACGTTTCGGCGTAGCCCATTTGGCGGGGCTGATTCGGCGTCAGAAAAATAATTGAACTATTCGGCACAGCCGTTTAGGCGTCAGACTGTTTCGCCGTCACTGTTTTGACCGGAGGCCCCCAAACAAAAGGATAAAAGCATTGAAAACACCCAACTTTCGACATGACTTTTTATCCATTTAGGGAATTAAAGGTCCTGTTAAAACATTAATGGAATAATGAAAATGAAAAAGCCTAAATTAAAAATATAGTATTTAAAATATTTTTTAAGAAAAACGTTATTTAATCTTAGAAATTACTTCTTCATTTCGTAATCATGAGCAACACCCTTCAGGAACTCAATAGGATCTAATGATTCAATTTCCATTATGACTTTTTTGATTCATTAGTCAGCATCTCTGTATCATTTAGGTTTGCGGTGGGGGTATCCAGTGATCAACTTTTCAAGAAATGCATCACATCCTTTCTGAAATTTCCGTAAGGCATCAATAAATTCCCAGATTGAAGGATGATGCATTCCTAGCTCATATTGCAAACGTCGATTGGCAGCTTCGGCGTAATTTTTGGTGTGATTTTTATCATTTGGTGTTCGTTCATAAAGGTTCCATATCCCAGGATCAAAAATAGGGGTCATTCTCGCATTTAGACATAATCTGACGCCTAAACGTCCCTCTGCCGAAAAATCCCTACGTCGAATCGACTACGCCGAAACATAGACGCCATATAGGCTATGCAGGAACGTCCCATTCCCGTTACTCTTGCACAATAATTCAAGAACATATATTGTCCGAGTTATACAGGAAATTATTATTATACTAAATATGGAAGTTTTGTATCCTCTTCTGTACTCTCCTGACCTTGCTCCATCTACACTTTTTCACATCATTGAAAGATTTTACTCTAGGTGAACAGTTTATTAATTGTGAAGGGGTTAAAATTGATATTGAATGTTTCTTTATATTGGGACTTGAATAATATTTTACGAACTGGAATCAGCAATTTGCCAATTAGATGGGATTGAGTTATTGATAATGTAGAGAGATATTAAGACTAAAGAAGCATTTTCTCTTTCCCATCTTCAAATACGAGAATAATTTAGTTCCAACTTAGTACTGATTATTTTTCTTTAATTGCTGTGTCTATTAACAAATGTCTAAAAACAACAAATGCGATAAAAAAGTCATTATCGCCAATCCAGTTTCACAAACTCAAAAGGTAAGAAACACAAGAGGGTCAAAATATCTAACTTACAGATCCTAATACAACGAATTAACTTCCGTTCATGAACCGAAAAAATATCCACCCGAAAATTCAGCTCTGAATTGTAAAATACAAAGCCCAATAAAACTAAGACATGATTTTATTTAAAATAAAATTTAATGAGTTTTATGAATAATATCTATTAAGGACACAATTGTCTGAAGCCAAAATATTTTTCCAATAAAAATATTTTTTTGTTTTCTTTTTTTCAATTATAAATATAAAATGTGATAAATTTGTTAAATATTTTAAAATTAAGTTTGAATCCGTGTCCTTTTGAAATTGCTGTTATTAAAAAATATCTATTTTTACATATCATAAATTTGAGGGTTTATTACAATCTTCGAATTTCTAATATTTTTAAAATATTTTTAATATGCAAAAAAATGTATTAAAAACGTTTTCTCCAAAACTATGAATGCACAGTTCAGAAATACTAGATTACTTATTTGAAGAGAAATGCCTTAAGAAATTGCTTTGCTTTCCTTCTGGTTAGAACGTATCAAATTCTCTGACTGACTTTTTTTTTACATCCTATTTCATTAAATATTTTAATTTAATTTTTTTTCAAATATAATTAATTTATTGCTTTTCAGTAAGAGGTATTTTGCAATTATTAACTATTTTCTTTTTAGATTAAGTTTTAGGGACGGAAACAGTGCAGGCTTTGGACATATCTTCTTTAAAAACTGTAGCTAAAAAAACAATAAAATAGACTTTTGAAAATATTTAATTCAAAAAAATTACTTTATAGTTAAATACTGTCACTTATGTCTTTCCATCCAATAGATGGTCCTCATTTTAGTTTTTGACACATTGGCGTAAATGTCAATTCACACTTCCAAAACCAACAACCAGTGTTAGACATGCTTAACATGTTTTCAACTATTTTTTTCTTCTAAAAATTAGGTAATATTTGTTTCAATTACATTAAGTTAACTTTAAATTTTCCTTAAATAACTTTTGAAAAAAAAAGTATAATTGAATTCTACAAGATTTTCAAACGGAAAATTTTACTTTTGTTTACAAAATTGTCAAAAATGGCTGACATGATCGATTTATGGCAATTTTGCTGACTAAAAAAACAAACAAACAAACAAAAAAACAAGATGTTTTAGCTAAAATTGGGACGTGCTAGGAAGGATTAAAAATGTAAAGAATAATCAAAAAATACTTTGGTCTTTCATCTTAATAATAAAATAAACATTTAGACGATAAAAAATTGTTTATCAAGTTTTGAGTTTTTTTCATAATGGTATGCCCTCTTTTAGCGAAGTATTGAAGATACCTATCATCAATGTATATGCAAACTTCTTACTTTTACTCGTATCTTTATCTCCAGACAAAGCTCAGATTGCAAAGAGAAGAAGAATTAGTCCGCTTGAGAAGAGAAATATTGAATTGTCCCGTAAGTATTCATAAAATATTATAAGATTATATAAGTGATATCTACTCAAAACCGCAGTCAAACAATGAAAAATGTCTATTTAAATTATTCGATAAACTCCAGCTTAACGGTCAAGAAGCAGGAAAAAATAATGCTTAACAAATGCTTTTCTGATTGCATTTATTTATGTATGTCTCCGAGCTGAACCCATACCTATGAATGACAACGTGTACAAGTTTGGTCAAGGTACGTTGAGAGAGAGAGAGAGAGAGAGAGAGAAAGAGAGAGAGAGAGAGAGAGAGAGAGAGAGAGAGAGAAAAAAAAAAAAAAAAAAAAATTCTATTCTCACAAGGACTCGCAGACGCTTTTGAACTGTAGCAGGACTAGAAAGTAAGGCTTGGGCAGCTTCTGCCAAAATATGGCAACAGTACTCAATTTTCGGCCTGATCAGGCTCTTGTAAAGGTAGAGGATATCATGACGAGTCAGGTACTTACTGGAGCGGTATGTTGTATATTTCATTTATTATTTCTGTAATCTTGTTAATACTGTAATCATCAAAGGCTAGTAACTAATCTCGATGTCATTGTCGCCATTATGGAAAGAACTCTCCTATTTCAATTTTTATTGTCCTTTTTTATTCCTTTTATTTTTTTTTTTAAATTTAAAGAAATCTATTCTCATATTCTTTGCAGGTATTGCTTGAAGGTAATCGCCATTTCTTAAAGCAACAAGATGTATTTCTTGTGCAGCCAATGTCTTCCGCTGTCGCACCTGAACTACGGTAAGAAATCATACTTGCTTTAGAAAACTAAGAAGTTGGTATTTAGGAAATGCGCGGGAAAGATGTTTTTACGTCATTCGCTTGAAAATCTTTACACTCTCAAAATAAATGAATTCAGCATATATTTACTAAATTTACAAAACATAACAATGGTTTATCATCTCAAAATAATAATTTACAAAACATAACAATGGTTTATCATCTCAAAATAATATTACAAACAAAACGAAAACAAGATAATAAAAAGGAATAAGGTTGTAAGATTATGTTATCACTTCGTTACGGGAATAATCAGTTTCCTACAGTGTTTGGTTTGTTGAACTGAGATGATTTTTTTTTCTCAGAGAGAGCTATATATTTACGAGAGTACGTTGTAGTGGAGATATTGTTATTCCATGATGCATTTTCAGACACGAGATAGCATGGTCTGTCGCATGCGACACGTGGTTTATCCAGAGGCGAAATGCAACACGTGTTGTCACCATGGCTTCCCATTGATAAAGAGGGGGAAAAAAGGTACACATTTTGCGTCCTTTCCTCTTAGACTGTTTTAGACACAGGCAACGTTAAGAGAAGTCTCCTCGAAGACAAGTTGCAGAAATTCGATAATACTACTAATATTTTGCACATTCTCCAAAAAATAGACGAAACTCAAGACAGACTATAGCTAAGAAAATACATTTAAACATCAGTTTCTGAACCTCTTGTTATATTGTCGTTGTCACCTCTCTCTCTCTCTCTCTCAATCTCTCTCTCTCTCAGTCTCTCTCTCTCTCTTTCTTGCTATTTACAAGTTCATACTATTTAACTCTTCGGTTATTTCGTAAAATTTTGGCGAGTTGGTTGGACCGATAACATATAAACACTTATGCTCGGTTATTTCAAAAGTGGTTGCATTGCACCCGTAAGCTGAATCAGTGATGTTTATTTCTAATGTCATCTTAGGATTTCAGCCCTATAAAAACGCACCAGATCTCTTTCCCTCCCAGGCGACAACCAGGAGCAATCACATCCTGGTTAGCTCTAATCTCGCTTTCTATTGAATCTGCAGAAATCTGATCATTTCGTCCGAGCTTATATAAGTTTTTTTTTAAATTTAACCAATGAAAATAGGTTTTTACATTTACTGCAGTTCCCGTCTGCCTATTGTTGAATACATTACCATATGCAAAGATCTCACGAGCAAGAAATCATCGGATCTGAGATGGAAAAGCGATATTTTGTCGTGACAATGTTGAAAGGAGTAAGACACTGACTCCAGTGTTGAAATTCGTAAGAAAATAAGGCAAATATCAATGAAAAAAATTTTCTGATGAATCTCATGTCTTTATATATATATATATATATATATATATATGGCCGAGTGGTTAGGCCGTTCGAATCTCACCATGGTCGAGTTGTCAAGAAGGAGACTTCCCGATGTTATCGAATTGGAGGGGTCCATCCCAGCCTAGTGAGTGAAATTGGGTATACGGAACCTTTGGGTGCTGTCGATAGCTGTGCTAGCACGAAGTTACACGTCATCGTGGCCGAGGGCTTGAACGTGCTGGCCTTATTCAAATTGTTGATCACGCTAGATAACACGCTCTTTCCCTGTAACTAAGATCTGCTCAGCATAGTTGCAGTATAAACCACAGGTGGGTATTGAATTAACATAAATGCGCCTAAGAAAGCGTCCACCCTGGTTGACTGGACCACTCGAATACGAGTGACCAGCTACACACACACACACACACACACACACACATATATAGCGTGTGTGTCAATAATTTTCAGATATCTGTATTGTAGATATCTGTAAAAGGCAAAATGGGTAAAAAGACTATTCTTAGCCGACGGGTTAGGTCCTCCGAGTGACTTTATCAAGACAAATATCGGATATATTTTATTACATGTATTTATATACATGACCAAAAAGGCCATTGGTTTATGAAGGCGTTTAAATTTGAGAACGTTCATGAATATTCATCAGATGGCTGAAAAGACAGTCAAAACACGTGCAGGAGACATCTGGTAAGACAAAAGTAAGCGAGTAATATTGGAGAATTTTTTTTAATATTCATTTATTAATTAAAAAAAAATGTTGAATATTACTCGCTTACTTTTGTCGTATCCGACTTTGAATTATGGCATTTTGTGGTCTCCACAAGTATTTATTTCAACTCTTCTTATTAAGAACTGCGTTGTTTCTTTCCAGGTAAACTGACATTAGACTGTTGAAAGAAGACTTCAAAAGTAACTAGTAGCGACCTCTTGAAAATGGACAAAATTTGTCATCGTGTTTTTATCAAGTACCTGCTGAAAAAGTATTTAGCCCCAAGGACATTCACGTTGACTTGTTTGAGATATTAGGGGATAACACTTCATCTTTATCAACAGCGCAAAAGTGGACAGCTGAATTTAAGAAGAGAACGGAGAGTCTAGAAGATAACCCAAGGACTGGATGTCCAACAATTGCCACCACCGAGGAAAACATTGCTCATGTTCATCACATGGTTGAGAATATTCTGCACAATGATCTTTGCATGACAAAAGTTTCCTGCTCTGTGGGTGCCAAGACTTATGACACCTGATCAAAAGTGCACCAAGCTGAGACAGATCAGCTGGTTTCCTTGCCCAGATGATTTCCCAGCACATGACGACTTTTGAGTTCATTACTTTGAGCCAAGAGCAAATAAATAATGAATTCAGTGGAAGCACCCCTCCTCAACTGCTTCAAAGCAGGACAAAGTCGTTACATCTGCAAGGAAGGAGATGGCCTCAGTTTCTTGGGACGCACAAAGGCGTTTCGTTTATTGGCTATCTTTAAAAGTGCCACGCTATGAATGAAGAATACTATTCCAACATGCAAATCAAACATCCTGGAAAACTGACTTAAATTTGCTTCTTTCATCAGAATATTCCTCCAGTACAAGTGTCCTTGGTGTCAATGGCTGCTGTGTGTTACTGTATCCTTGAACTGGTTGATCACTCGCTCTATTCTCCAGATTTGGCCTTTTCTAACTCATATCTGGCGTTAATGACATTTTTTTTAACAGGATGCGATCCAAGCACTTCAACACAAATAAAAGATATGTGTGGAATGCAAGGGACTCTGTGTTGAAAAATACACTTCATTTGGTCACATACCATGAGACTATCTTGGTCAGCCGATGAACTTTTCAGTTGACTCTCCTGTGTGTGTATATATATATATATATATATATATATATATATATATATATATGAGCGTTACTTAGTAAAAAAGTGCTCAATATCTGTGATAAGGCTAACATATTCAGTTGTATGGATATTAGTTTGAAATCCTTCTATCGCAAAACCGTGAAACTCAGGGTTACAAACTAATATCCATACAACAATAACCTGCGCAATCACTGAAATGTTCTTATTGATATGCACAATGTAAACAAATTGGCGCCATATTTGTTATCAGCACGGTGATTTGAGCGTGCCAAATTATTAGAAGTGTAAGAATTTTGTGGAAAGATGGGCCGTAAAACAGTTTAAGTGATGCTGAAAAGAAAACTATCACCTCAGAACACTCAAAAGGTAAATCTACCCTAGAAATTTCTAAAATGATAGGGAGGTGTCATCAAACAGTGAAAAATTTCACCGCCGTCCCTACACAAGTACGCAAAAGGGCAGATAAAGGCAAGCCGAGAGTTATTTCATGTCGTCTCATGTCACGACTTAAATGAGAGGCCAGAAATAACCCTGGACTTACCAGTCAAGAGATTTTCAGTCGCACTGGGGATCATACTGTGTGTAAAAGTACTCGGTGTTGGTGTCTGAGGGAAATAGCAACAACAGTCAAACCTGTATCGAAGCCTCCGTTGACGAGAAATCACATTGAAAACACTTGATGGGCCAGATAGATGGTGCAAAAGGTAATGAACGGACAGAATCACCATCATCGATTGAGACGCCAATAAGGCAGCGGAGGCATAATGATGTGGGGTGGTATTATTGGAAAAACATTAGTGGGCCCATGGAGAGTACCAGATGGCGTCAAAATGAATGCTGACGCATACATAGCATTTATGAAGGAGCATCTTGAACCGTGGATGAAAAGGTAAAGAGTTACCTTCAGAAGGGCCATTCTTTTTAGGCAAGATAATGCTCCCTCACATACTGCTCACAAGACTACTGAATATTTGAAACAGTTAGGCTTCGATGGACCTCGAAATATGAAGTGGCCAGCAAATTCTCCGAATTTGAACCCAATCGAAAACCTTTGGAGCATCATGAAGAGAAGACTGTATGTCAACGGACGACAATCCAGGAGCAACGCTGAGTTGTGGGAAGCAATTCTTGACATATCTCGTGGCAGATGATATCCTACAATTAACAAATTCTATGGATCGTCGACTTCTTCAAGTAATTTCAAAATAGGGAAATCACATTCCCTATTAATTTGTTTAAAACTGTCCCTTTGTTTGTATCTGTTATTATTTGTTTGATTATCTTATTTATTAGCTTCTTTTGATCATAAACATTCAACGTGAAACATTAATAAACGTTTCGTTTGCTCAATTCTGGGAATTTTACTAAACCTTTCTAATAATTCGGCACGCTCAAATCACCGTGCTGATAACAAATATGTCGTCAGTTTATTTACATTGCGCAGATCAGTACAAAAAAATCTGTGATTGCGCAGGTCAGTGTTGCCAACCTTGTGTGAAAATTTTGTGTGAATTGATTGGACGGTTTTTGAAATATTAGAAAAAAGTTATCTCGATAATAATTTGGCACGCAGTGTATATATATATATATATATATATATATATATAGTCGCCTTTCCCTCTACCGGGTACCGATAACCTAGGTAATAGAATCTCCAATTGATGCCAAATCAATCAAGTTTCGATCCTAGCTTGAAGCGATCGGATGTCTAGCCACACTGATGAAATGTGATTCAGCTAAACAGTCTTTTTGTGGATGACTATATATATATATATGTGTGTGTGTGTGGCGAGGCAAAAGACGCGCACCAAAAGGATAATTCATTAATCATGTTTTAAATGTCTAATTTGTTTTGATAGGTCCTGTTGAATGGACAACGAGGTCACCAGACCTCACACACTTGGATTTTTGATAATTTGAAGTCAGATGTTTATCAGACGTTCCCCAGAAATATTGAGAATTAAATATGAATGCAATAAAATGACAGGTTTTTTCAAAACACATTTTAATTCTGTGTCTGCCTGACATCGATGTGTCCATGAATCAGACATGCACAGTATTGAAATGTTTTTTGAAAATGAAGGAAGATATTTTGAACTGCCAGCACATATAAAAATTAATTAACAATTAAATAGAATTTTCATGCATAATTATACTTTTAATAACATATCCCTAGGGTGTGCAACTTTACATATATATATATATGAAGTCAAACTTCCTTATCCAAACACTACTGGGATCTGGTGGATAAGGGATTAACCCCACTTTTGAAATGGAGATACCTATCAAGAGCCAGAACACCTAATAACTTCCGCGATCGGTGTAATCTGTGCATGGCTGAAAATTTTTTTATTATCAAAGATAAGAATCTTCGTAATGAGATATTTTCTAAATGTAGACATAAGAAACGATTCAAAACATAAACACCGTTTTGTAACTTTCTGTCACTTATGTCAGTTCCATCTTGGTTCAAAACATCGGGCATGACATTTTAACGGAATGACTATTATGTTTATTTTGTTTATCTCTATATAGATCATTGTGTATGTTTATGTGATGCGCTATGTATATATATATATATATATATATATATATTTTTTTTTTACCAACAAATTGTTGAAATTTTACTTATTTAGTTTTTAAATTCTAATTTATATGTATGTATATGTATATATATGTATGTGTTTGTATGTATGTAGGTATATGTGTATATATATGTGTGTATATGCATGTATATGTGTATGTATATATGTATGTATGTATGTATGTACTTAGCTGCGTGTATATATAGGTATATATTTAGGTGTGTGTGTATAGGTATATGTATGTATATGTATGGATGTATATGTATATGCATGTGTATGTGTGTATATGTATATTCGTGTATACGTATTTGGATGTAGGTATATGTAGATGGATATATATAGAGAGATGTGTGTATATATATATGTGCGTATGTTTTGGTATGTATGTACCCATATATATATATATATATATATATATATATATATATATATATATATATATATATATGGGTATATATGTGCGTATATATGTATGTATGTATAGCTAGACGGATAGATACAGGGATACATTGTTTATTTGTTTAAATGGGTGTATGTAATTGTATAGAAATGTAGGGTTTTAGGTATATATGTTTATGTGCACGTATGCGTATGTTCATATGTATATGTGTGGGTAAATGTTTAAGGAGTGGATGCGTATGGATGTATGTGTGTATATGTAGGTAAGTGTGTGTATTTTTGTATGTATATATATATATATATATTTGTGTGTGTGTGTGTGCATGTATATACGTGTATATGTGTGCATGTGTATGTATTTATGTATATGTATGTGGAAAATGTGTGTATATGGTATAGGTGGATATATGTGTATGTATATGTGTGTGTATGTATATATATATGTATATGTATGTGTATATGTGAGTGTATATATATATATATGTGTGTGTGTGTGTATATATACATATATATATATGTATATGTATGTGTGTGTGTGGGTATATACATGTATGTATGTGTGTAGATGTGTGTGCATATGTATGTGTATATATATATATATATATGTATATGTATATGTGTGTGTGGGTATATACATGTATGTATGTGTGTAGATGTGTGTTCATATGTATGTTTGTATATATATATATATATATAGGTGTGTGTATATGTGTATGTCTATATGTATATATGTAGGTGTAATTATTTGTATATCATATGCGCGGTAATTATTAGAAAGCGCTTAGTATCAGAGATAGAGCGAAGATATTGAATCAGATATATGTATATGTGTGTGCGTATGTATATGTGTGTGTGTATTTGTCTGGATATATGTGTACATGGGTATATGTATGTGTGTATGTAGGTACACGGCGATGTGTATGTATATACGTGTATAAGTTATTGTGTATGTGTGTATTTGCATGTGTTTTGAACATAAAAATATAGGTCCTTGCTAGATTAGATAATCGTCATATTTATTCTTTATATGTTTATATTTGATTTGTAACCTGTAGTCGATAATATTTTTGTCAAATTTTCTCAATTACACAGCGTCCCTTTCAATTTTAATTTCACCCGCCCCATCTTTCTTCCCCACCACTTCTTTCCTTACCTCTCCCTCCTTCTTTAAGATTTGATCGGCCATGGTGTGTGTATGTCACCACGAAATGTATCTTTATTGTATTAGACATCCGACAACAATCATTTTTCCCCCTTCCACTCACACCTAGTTTTATAAAAAAACCCTCTCTGTTAAATTCAATCCTATATTACCCCTCTCTTATGAACTAACATTCGTCCCACACTCTCATACTTACACTCTCTCTAAATTCTATTTTTATTTCCGGAGTAGGTTTTTTGTTTTCTTTTTGAATTTGTAGGTCTGATGAATTGGATCGTATTTACGATTCCAATGGTATAAATTATGACCATGGAATATTAGTGTTTAAGCCTTTTTATTATATCCTTACTCTGTCCTGGACATTGAGTTCTACCTGGATTCTATCCACTCGGATTTTTTTATTCAAAAAATATACATGTGTGTATATGCACCTGTGGATTTTGCATATATATGTATATTTACCACTAATATTATCTATCTATCTATCTATCTATCTATCTATCTATATATTAGGTTGGTGCAAAATAATGTCGTTTTCTCAAATATGTTACTATGTGAGAAAACGACATTATTTTTGCACCAACCTTATATATATATATATATATATATATATATATATATATATATATATACCGGCTGTAACAACAAAATTGTTCAATATAATTGTCCATCCCACAAAATGTTTAATATCTAAAAAAACATAATCGAGGTTTTTTTTCCAGGTTTTCAGGTAAGATGTTTAGCTATCCTGAGACCATTTGTCGTAAGAATCACTGAAAAAGCCTTATACAGTAGTTATTCAGCTAGAAAGAGAACAGGTTAAAATCGTTTTGTGTCAGAACTACTGTCTTCCCCACAGAGCAATGGTAGGAGGAAAAAGATCATTCAGGCATTCAGTAATGGTACCAACATTCATAGTCTGGCTTCCATCTTCAAAGCCCATTCAAGAATGATCAAGAGAACGGTGAATAAGTTTTAAAAAGAGGGTAGAGTAGAGAGGAAAATTAGATCAGGATGTCACAACAGGAAGAGGGATCATCATTTCAACTTAGAGTTAAAGAGATCAATTAGGAAAGATCTAACTCAACCAGATAACTACAATCTTCAAAAATTTAAATGAAACGTCAATCAACATCTTCTGTTGCCTTGATCCCCGTCCTTTTTTCCTTTCCTCATTCCTCCCCCCCTACACCCACACTTTTCTCTTACTTTTATTCTGAGGAACCCACTGCGTGCTAGTGGCACTCCTGCTTTGCTTGAATTGAAATTCTTAAAAAAAATAATCTGTATTTATAAATTAAAATTTGTATCTATCAGTTTAGGCAAGCGAAAATCTTATTAAATTAAATATGAATTAAAAAAAATATCAAAACCTGGGATGTCTAATCAAACATTAAATGTAAAGTTTGTCGTAATAGGAAATTAAATTGCATTAAAAATCCATTTATTTTTTACACACACACACACACACATACACTCACATATATATGTTTATTCGTCGGAGTACGAATATTTTCTGTGAAAATTTCTCGGATATTCAGGCCGGTAAATGTTGTTTAATACTGTTTATTATAAACAGAGCATTTACTTAAATATTTGTATCTATAAAAATAATGTATAAACATAAAAATGTCTTAAAAATAATTGTCGGACTTTGTCCATTTTATAATATATATATATATATATATATATATATATATATATATATACCTGAAAAGGACTCGGTCAGACCAAGAAGGCTCTGCATCCAAATTTATTTTTTGGGAATTTGGTTGAAATTTATGAATTGTGAAAGATCAAGAACTTTTCCTCTATATTCCACACACATAGACACAGAGGCATATATATATATATATATATATATATATATATATATATATATATATATATATATATATATATATATATATATATGAATGATTAAAAAGAACAGTCAAACTGATATTGGCGTTCAGTCCACCCATCAACTTTAAATATATACTTTGCTAAAGTCTATCAGAAGACCAAAAACGCGTTGGCTATTTTGTATCTATTCATATTGTCATTTTACAAATAAATTGCTACTTTTTTACACACACGTATATATTTATATATATACATATATATGCGTGTGTGTGTGTGCATGTGTCTGTGTGCGTTTCAGATCATAGAGTGTAACTGAAGTAACCCCAGGATAAAAATATTAAATGATTTTCAAAAAGTTACAAGTGGACTGTTGTGTCATTAATCATTAAGCGATTCTGGAGAACCTGACGTCCCATAATATCAGATATAAATTGAAATTTTTAAAGAAGATATCACGAAGTAGGGCGTGTCATCTGACGGCTGCAGTAAATTGGTCGAAATAAATGCAAGATTGTTTAACAAAAAGGAAAAAAAAAAAAAAAAAGAAAAAAAGGTCATGCTTTTAGCATGAACCTACAACGGAATATTCGTTTTCTGAGAATAATCATATATTCGGATTTCGTGAAACTGTGACGGAAGAATTCTAATATCCTGTTTCGGTGTGCATATCTCCTTTTTACATGCGATTTATGGGTTCTTCTTTGGGAAATAAAAAATAGCAGTATTTTAGATCAGGTAATAATTACATGATATGCTTTTGCCACAAAAATCTTGCATGGTTTCTGTATAGATTCTATTCACCAACCTCTTCCTATACCAAGGTATCAGAAGAAATCAGCGACTGTTCTGGTCAAGATTTGTCTGCAGTCTTTTCATCATTTCTTTCTTGATCCTAAAGAAGAGATGACAAGACTGGCCATTGTGGTACAAAATTAATTATTATGACCAGCAAATAATAATAATAATAATAATAATAATAATAATATACTTGTCACTTTGTCGCTCGATGTCATTTGTCCTTTGTGGTCGAAAATGAAAATTATTTCTATTGTGTGCTGAGCCGACATGAGACATGCGAAGGCTGATTATGCCGATCTTGGTTTTGGACTCATAGCCACATATCGGATTCACATGTACAGGCACTGGAAAAAGCGGAAATTAATGATCGTGCCTTGCACGCTATGCGTTTTACTTTTCAATTTCGACGATTTTCTGGCTTCTGCTGCATTGCATCAATTGCTACGCCTGTTGCTACAAAAGTAGGTACCTGGGTCGCGATAGACAATTTTCTCTCGCTAGAATATATCTTAAATATTTATAAGTCTACTATTTGTCCTTGCTTTGGATATTGCCACCACATATTGTCCAGTGCCCCTGTTATATATTTAGAGATTTTTGATAAAATCCAAGAAAGACTCTGTAATGTTATTGGTCTTGACCTGGCATCTTGACTTCAGTAACTTTCCAATCGCCTTAATGTAGCTTCTCTCTGCATTTCCAAAAAAAAAAAAATACTTTCATGGTAACTGTTCTATGGATCTTTCCTCTATGGTATCTAGATTTTATGAATTTAAGAGTACGACTAAATTGGCGGTAAGACCTCGTCTTTTTACAGTTTAAATGGCTAGATATAACTGTACGCTAAAATTTATTCTATCGCACTTGTCGTTTGTGGAACTGTCTTCCGGCTTTTTGCTTCCCACTTCAAAAAATTATATGCCGTGTCAATCGTTATCTTCTGTTGTCTTAATTCTTATTGTTCTTTCTCCTTAATCCTTTTTTTAACATAGTCTCTTACAGTCAGTAACTCCTTGCGTCTTAGTGGCTTTACTGCCTTGCTTCGAGTGAAATGATAAAAAAAAGTGAACTGTGAGTCCCCTCACACTGGAGCTGTTTTATACAATTAGAAAGATATCATAATTATTACAGATACAAGTAAAATGTAGGATATTTAGGAGAATGACTATCTGTTGTTAACTGGGGCAATGAGTGGCTTGTTACTTTTACTGCCTCCAAAACCAAACCGCTATCTGTCCATCATCTTAAAAAACCTTTCTAAAAGTCTCCCATCAGCATGGCTGATTCTAACCTGTAGAAGAAGAACATTTATTTGTTTACGCCTTCTTGGTCTCTAGTTTTCAACTGACTTGAAGTGGAATAATTATATTGAATCAATTGCTAAGTTTACTTCTAGGAAAGTTGATTCTCTATCAGACAGGACAATTTTTCTCACCAAAATCTACTTTGCACATTCTTCCGTGCATTGGATATTACTGTAGAGCTGGTTTGCTCCTTTTGTTATGTACCTAGAGATTCTAGACAAAACCTAAAGGAAAATCGCCAATTTTATCGGTCCTGACCTGGCATTTCGGCTTCAGTCACTTTCCAACCGTCGCAACTTAGATTACCTTTACCTCTTTTACAAATATTTTCATGGTAATTCTTCTGATGAGCTTTTCTCGTTGGTGCGTCTTTCATTAATTTAAGCGTAGCACTTGCCTGGCAGCCAACTCTCCTAATTACACCGTTGAAATTGCTAGATGGAGCCGTAAGTTCTATGCTGATAATTTCTTCTTCCACACTTCTCGCATCCGGAACTCTCTTCTTCTGACGCTCTGCTTCCCTGTCAATTACGATATAATATTTAAATGCAATATCAATCATCAACTTCCGTTACCTTGAACCCTGTTTTTTATTTCCCTCTCTGTTTCTTTCGCTCTCAGTAACCCCTTGCATCCTATTGGCTTGTAATGCCTTGCTTGGGATGAAATGATTAAAGAATACTTACTGAATGCCTTTCTGGTCGCATTTATATAAGTGTACCTAAGTCAAGTCTACATTGATACATGGCATCGTGTTCTTAGTTGGTCAAATAATTAATGCGACGTGTTTTTTCCTCAGTTAGTCATGCCGTGTTAATAAAACTACTGATATGAAGACAGTGATTGTCCATAGTTAAACAATATATGTAACTAGCAGCATGGCCCGGCTTGAGTCAAAAATCGTACGACTCATACACCAATCGCTATCACTTGACTTAAAATATTCTTGCCCTTCCTTGCCTTTAAAGGAGTGCCCTTTGCCGTGCCGATGTTGCTACATGCCTTACTTCTCACACTGTGAATTTTTTCTAAGCTCTATACGAAACATTAAATCTGTTACGAAAAAGGAACTAAACAAAATGAACACAAAACGATCAGCTTTAAAAAAGGACTCGTAACTGGAAAAACCGAATGAAAAAAGAATGTTAACAACAAATACTTTTTCACACCCAACCCAGTTCTGCGAAATCAGAATCAACATTGAGTTTAAGCAAGCGAATGAGCCAATTGGAGTAAAGTGCCATGCAGATTTAAATTTTTCCCACTTGTGACGAATGCAGCTATCAATTTTTTGCATGCTAGCATGCTAGTTAACATTCGTGTCAGTCGGCTGTTGGCTCTCACGCTGGCCAGTAGAATCTTCCTGCCTATTCGTGGCAGCCAGCTATAGGCTCTCACGCTGGCCAGTACAAAATGACTGCAAACTACATGAAAACTGCCGTAGAAGCATGAAAAAATCGATTATTTCCACTATCGATGGGAGTTGGGAAATGCAATGTTGGTCTTGGCCTTCCCGCTAACTTGGAGCATGTGCACGTAAATTTTGCCGGAAATCCGTTGAAAATTGCGGTCGTGCATTCGTTACACACGCACACACACACATACACACACACACACACACACACACACACATATCCTGCCTTTTATAGATAGATATTTTTCCACTTTTTTTTCTTTTTTACTCACACCAAAGAAAAAAAAATGAAACCATATTTCTAATTTCTTATCGTCACTGTTATTTTTTTTTGTACTTTTTTCCGATTTCGTATGAATTTCGATCCCACGTCGTCACTATTATAACTCGCGTTTATAATATTATGTTACGACTGAATCTGACCGAACTCCTCCTGACTACCTTTGAGTTCTTTATTTAAGGCGTCTTGCCAAATTCATTTCTGTTACCAGGGTGTCTTATTTACCACACAACACACGCTAATCACTATCTTCTGTCTCCCTGCGTTTATTTAGTCCTTTCTCATCACTTCTCGCTAAAATCTTTTCATTTTCTTTTTCTCCCAGAAACCCTATGTATGCTAGTGGCATTATCGGTATGTTTAAGGGAAATGAAAATAGCGGCCAGCAAGCAAAGAAAATTAGTTCAAAGACAAATTATCGATTTTAATTTCGCACTAATGCCTTTGAGGAAGAGAAGAATAAAAATAAATGATGCAGATATGCGTTACTATGTAAGAAAAATTCATATACTATAATTATGTAAATTAGAATACTATTTTTACTTACATTATTTACATTATTCGGACATATCCTCATCTTCATTACCATATTCACAACGTTTCAGCCCTTGTACGCCCCTGCCTTCTTCAGGTGATTGGAATTTAGAACTGAACCCTTTATTTCGTACACCGGGGTAGATTGTTGAACTACAAGTTCGAAATTTCAGTCACTTGAAGAAGGCCGGAGCGTACAACGGCCGGAATGTTGTGAATATGGCAATAAAGATGAGGGTAACAGTCCGAATAATGTAAATGATAAAAGTTATCATAATGCTTCACCTCAGAGATATAGACTGTTTTTTAATTATTTTCTTTTTAAAAGGGATTTTCTTTGAAAACTGGGAAAAATAGAATTTCATTTTCGGTGTTTCGGAATTTTATAAAGATAAAGTATCAACATTCATAGAATTGATTCATTCATTTTTTACGGTTTAGCAACTTATAACATTCTTAGAACAACAGAAGGTATTCAATATTTTCTAAAAACGATGCAAGCATTATTCAGAATTTTTTTAAAAAAAGATAGCATAGTCAACACGTGTAAATATATAATTTTAGATATCTAGAAATCCAGCTAAGCTAGGTACTACAACTAGTATAAGATTACTGTAACTTTATCAGAACAGTCATTTCGTTCTTTGGTCATGCAACGTTGCCATATTTTTTTACAGTCACATTTAAATGCGATATATAGAGAGAAATAATGAACGACTGAATAGAGAAGGAATCATGTGAGTGATAAAAAATGCGTCGTAATTTTCTTTATTACATATTTTTGATAAATGCAGATACGGAATGTTGAGCTGATCAACTGTCATTATAAAGATAGAATATATTCCACTAGAAATTTCCCTGAGGAAATAGGAAATGGTCGTGTTTATTGCATATAAACTCGCAAATATCATTTTATCAGTTGACCGTGAAGACAGTTATATCGCCATGCTACAGTAATCACTTCTTTTGTCTATATATGTATTTAAGTGATCATATATATATATATATATATATATATATATATATGTGTGTGTGTGTGTGTGTGTGTGTCTATGTATGTGTATATACATTGGCGTGCAAAGGTTCTGAGTGAATTACATAAAATATACATTTTTCATCTATGACCAGCTTAAACGCCGCCTTATCAGGCGCCATTTAAGCTAACTCATGCGAAGGGCTCTTGATTAGATCTTCGGCTTGATCAGGAGTTTGTGATTCCGTACGTTTTTATATCATCAGCATTGGAAGCTTTCCTTATTCCCGTTTGATCTGGTTTGAATTTGTACAGGACTTTTTCTCGTTGCAGCCTTGGCTCTTTTGATTGCAGTCGAGTCCTTTGTTGGTGGAGATTTCTTTTTGCAAGGCATACTGCAATAGGCGTAAACTACAGAAGAACTCAAAATTGATCACTGCATTTAAGTTTTGCATTAATATTTAAGCTTACCTTTTAAAAGTTCAACGAAAATTTTTCATCCCACCGCTGCTTAATTTAAAGATAATTTGAGGTACGTAGGTCCTTACTTTACGTGCAAACAATTATTTTTTTTATTTCATGGGTGACTTTCGCAATTAATTTCAGACATTTCCGAAATTTATTTCCAAGTTATAAAAATTGTCATCGTAAGAAAAAATAAATAAAAAGAGACGCCGGAAGAAAACAATTAAAAAAATCACTGAAAACATTCGCAGTAATGAAAACTTAGGAATCCAAAATATCAGGATTGCCGGTTCGGATCCGACCCGGAATGTTTTTAATTTGCTCACGGAGTCGGCCTGATTCCAAAATAGCATGGATATGTTTGCCTATGGCCTCTAGGAATAAAGTTGAAAAAGTGTGATACACTGACAAACTGACATTCGCAATTCTTTATATAGAAGTTAAGATTGTTTACAAGTATGCTTTATTAGTAACGTCTGTGGATCTTGATGACTGAAAAATAAGTTGTTACACTGTTGTATCAGCCGTGTAATAGAAGATACGTTGCTTTAAGCAGCTTGAGGCTGAATAAAGGCCATGCTAAACTATTACCGAAATTTCCCATGTATAATACGCCTTCATCTATAATACGCACACCTAAAATTGTAGGAAAATGCTTATACTCACGCATAATATGTACCCTGGAAATCAAACCATATAAATTGTACCTTTCCAATTTCACTACGGCCAGATTTGCTACTCTTATCCAAGCTGTGAGTAAAGATATCAAAATTTCCGATCAGCACAGTTCTAAAAGGAAACGGAAATACCTATATTATGCGTACTGCGCAGACTCATTAACCTATTTTTGTTTAATAAAATAGACAATCTACCGGACCTGTATGTAGTTTCTCACCCCCCCCCCAAAAAAAAGAAAATAATGTATTTAAACATAGAATAATATTATTCTAATTTAGATTTATGATAATTCTTATTTTATTTTACATTTGTAAGTATTGTTAGGTACATGTGATTGTATTTGACATTATTATGGGGTCGCAATCACCGAATGTTAGTGTCATTTCTCAACAGAAATCGAACTATAAAACAACAATTTTTTAAAGATTTTTTGTAGCTGTGCATAAGATTCACCTTTAATTTTGCTTGATATTTTTTTTTAGAAAAAATGCATATTATACATGGGAAATTACGGTAGGCCAACGGAAGATCTGAGATGATAAAGTCATAATCATATGCAAATTCCTAAGTAGAAATTGTTCCATCTTATCAACATGAGTAAAAGGTGTCTTGGCAAGTTGTAGCAGAAAATTAGGTGGCTTTTTTCACTAAATTCATGGCTACAGTCTCTGCTGAAACAAAAAAGAAAATTGTGATTTGAAGGGAAAGATAACTTAACGAGAGGCTGGCAATTTCCATAAATGTTTTAAGTTCGAAGTAAATCGGAAACCCGCGAAAATTAGACAAGAGTGATGAAAGATCGTGTGAGTTTTGGTATGCAACCGAAAAATAACTGCCAAACAAGTGAGAAATGAATGCAGCCGTAACATTAAGGTTTTAGTTAATAAAAGTATTAATATTAAACTGAGAGTATTACAAGCAACTTAAACTGAGAGTATTACAAACAACTTGAACGTATAGCAGCAAAGAACATCATTAACCAAAAATAAGAAAGCAAAATACACAACAAATACGACACAGTATTTGCCGGTATACACGTAATGGGGTCGGATTCCATCAAAGGGGATGGCAGAAGAAAATTGATAAAAGTTGATGGAATCCTAAAGAGCGAAAACTATATTAATTTACTTCTGTCTATTTATCAGTCAGATTACGAAGATTGAGAAATCCTAGCATGACTGTGTTCCTTGCCACACATCACGTGTATAACACAACGTTTTGTTGTATATGAAAATGTTTAACTTTTGTAAGACTGGTTAGTCAAAGCTCTGATCCCAATATAATTGAGGACTGAAGAAATAAGTGCTGCGACAAGAATCACGCAATCTCCTGTAGGTTTGGGATTACTGACAAAAGGAATGTCAAAAATGAAAATAATCCGAATGAGAAAACCCGGACGTTGTTCCTTTAAAAGCGATGCACTTATTCCAGACAAAGACAGCAATACTAATTATTAACACCATGATTTAACGTTTTGTATATTGTGTTATAATAATGATAAATTTGTCTATATTTCTGAGATGAGGTATTACGTACAGTATTTACATTATTCGGACTATTGGCCTCATCTTTGTCGCCATATTTAACACAACGTTTCGGCCGTTGTACGAAACGTTGTGATAAATATGGTGACAAACATGAGGACAATAGTCCGAATAATGTAAATACCGAATGATCAATTTATTTTAAAAAATACCCTTTTTTAACTTAAAGGCTGAAATTTTCGCTGCTGTCCCAGTATTTTTGTATGGCATCTATCTCTCTTTGCCTCTGTATATATATATATATATATATATATATATATATATATGTGTGTGATTGTGTGTGTGTGGTGTGTGTTTGTATGTGGGTGTAGAGAGAGAGATAAAGATATATAAAGATAACGATATATATATTTATATATCGAGAATATTATTAGGTGAAAAGGTATGACAAAGAAGAAAAGTACGAAACACATCAACATTCCTCATATATATGTATAACTGTATTCGAGGATACCTGTTTACTAGGGCGGCTAGTCAATCCCTAGAGCAGACGCTTGCTCAGGCGCATTTGTGTTTATACAAATACATAGCCCACCTGTGGTTTATACTGCTACTATGCTGAGCAGTACTAAGTTACATTTTCTGGGAAAGAGTGTGTTATCTAGCGTGATCAACAATTTGAACAAGGCCAGCACGCTCAAGCCCTCCGCCACGATGACTTGTGACTTCGTGTTAGCTATCGACGGAAATTTGATATAAGGAAGCCACATGGGTTTTGTATATCCAATTTCACTCACAAGGCTTGGTATGGTTTTCAGGCACTATATAACGATATATATATATATATATATATATATATATATATATTATTATGAACAAAAGTTTGTCACTTAACTGATTGATGATACTTTTATTTCCGCATTCCGAATACAGAGTTTTGTAGGCGGGCCTGTCCGTACACTCTTCAGGGGACATCCACAATATATATATATATATATATATATATATATATATATATATATCCAAGTATAACATATTTTTTATAACATATTTATGTTACAATTTTTAAATAAATAATTATATATATATATATATATATATATATATATATATATATAGATATATGTATATATATATATATACATAGACACAAACACACACACATATATATATATATATATATATATATATATGTATATATGTATACAAACACATGTATATCGATAAATTCTTGGCTGAATTATTAAAAATCATAGCAACTTCTTTGTCAACTTGATTTAATAGTGACCATTACTGCCATGCTCCAACAATATACAATTAAAGTGACAACTAAAAAATTGAGCTCACAAATTCATGTCGGACTATAAGTTATGATCAACCTTCGAATATTTCTTTCCAACATGTACGCACTGATTATGAATGGATACTATAAAGCTGGTAATATCTGTCTTCCTATATACATACAAACATACATTTATTTTATGGATGTAATTGTCAACCGATCCTGGGGATAATTTGCAAGTCCTACCTTCCCCTTGGTGCAAGCGAAGTGTCCTTGAGGTTTGTTAAAACTGGCTGTATATATGGATGGCCCGATGTGAAAAGTAATTTCACTTCCGTGATAAAATAGCCATGTCCGATCGTTAACGCCGTGTAAAAAAAGAAAGATAAGAAAATGAAACAACAAATGAAACAGGCGTTATTATATTCCATACACTCATCATGTTATTCGGAATCATTTTTTTCTCATAAAGACGATCGACTTTCCCATTATGATTTTATTTAAAATGTTAATATAACATCTATACCTGTTCATATCTATCTATCTATCTATCTATCTATCTATCTATCTATCTATCTATCTATCTATCTATCTATCTATCTATCTATCTATCTATCTATAGATTGGTTGTTGTAATATAAAAACTGTTCTGCTTTGTGAAAACACAAATCACCGAGAATGTAAGACAGGCATTTTTACCAAAGAATTGCATCGCCTGGACAAGTATATAAAATGAAGAAAAATACTACTGCCAACAACACATTATTACCAGGAATATATTTTTTGGAAAAAATATTTTATCAATACATTTTTGAAGGAAAGAAATATTACCAGCAATACATATTTGGGAAAAAACATTGCAATCAATACATTTTTGAAGGAAAAAAATATTACCAGCAATACATTTTTGAAAGAAAGAATTATCATCAGGAACACATTTTTGAAAGAAAGAATTATTACTAGCATTACATTTCTGGGAAAAAAATATTACAATCAATACATTTTTGAAGGAAAGAAATCTTACCAGCAATACATTTTTGGGAAAAAAATATTACCAGCAATGAACATCTTGTCGGCATTAAATAACCTATTGAGGTTGATATGCCGTAGGAAGATATTTTTGTCTTTGGATGATTGCCTAATTCATCAAAGTCCAATTGAGACTGTTATACGTACAAGCGCACAACTCAGTTCGTGCTAGACAGCCTGGACGACGCTGCCATCCGTTTCCATTAAAATTCTAGCAGCAGTGAAATTGACAACACACCCACATTTTAATCATTCGAATGCTTCAAGGGAAGAGAAGAATTTACTGAAGTCAAACCGCAATTATCAGGAATGCATTACTACCAGCAATATATTTTTGAACAAAAATATTACTAGCAATAAAAATCTTGTCAGCATTAAATAACACATTGAGGATGATATGCCGTAAAACAAAACTATACAAACAAAACAAAAGCTAATCACAAGAACGGTGAGTGCCTGTTCTGAGTTTTGCTGTATGCTGATGTAGACTTTTAGTGCATTCTGAGAAGTATTTGCAAATCATAATGGATCATTTCTATTCTGCTTGCGACGCATTTGGACTGAAGATTAACCAGAGGGGGAGAAAAGTGATGTTGCTCCTGCCTGCTGGTGTGCACTACAAAAGCAAGAACACATGTAAAAAAATATCAGGCTGTAAATTATTGACACTTTCCCATATATTGGAAGTACTTAGATTTCTTTTATGCATTCAAAAGGCAAATGTTGATCAGATAGCGTCATTACCATCAAGACTAAAGTAAGGGTGCATATAATCTATGTATTAACATCCCTGCTGCATCCTATTGAAACATGGAAAATATATCGAAATCATATAAAATGCCTTGAGGGATTCCGCCCAAAATAACTGAGACGCATTCTTAACATGAAATGGCAACCTTTTGATTCTAG
Source organism: Acanthosepion lycidas (assembly GCA_963932145.1). Lineage (NCBI taxonomy): Eukaryota > Metazoa > Mollusca > Cephalopoda > Sepiida > Sepiidae > Acanthosepion > Acanthosepion lycidas. The sequence continues at coordinate 125,526,803 of OZ010573.1, forward strand.
ACACTGTTGTACACCAAAAATCTGAAAGCTCTGGAACAATAATGCTCTTTGACCAGAATGCCATGGGCGGGGCACATTGTGAGAATGAAAGAAAGCAGGGTTCGCAAACAAATTTTCTACGGTGAACTGAAGAGAGAAAAACGTCCACAGCGCAAGCACAGGAAGAGGTTTAAAGATAATGTGAAGCATGACAGGAATGTATTGCACATGGATGTTCAGCGTTGGGAAGAACTGACATTTAAATCGTACGGAGTGGCGACGCTTTATTTTGGAGGGATGCAACCCTTTCCAGGGTGAACGTCTCTGGCATGCTCAAATAAAGTCGAAAGCAGGTTATGTAGTCCTTTGTTATCTATCGATCTATCTCTCAGTCCTTTGTTATCTATCTATCTATCTATCTATCTATCTATCTATTAATCAGTCCTTTGTTATCTGTCTATCTATCTATCTATCTATTAATCAGTCCTTTGTTATCTATCTATCTATCTATCTATCTATTAATCAGTCCTTTGTTATATATCTATCTATCTATCTATCTATTAATCAGTCCTTTGTTATCTCTTATCTATCTATCTATTAATCAGTCCTTTGTTTATCTATCTATCTATCTATTAATCAGTCCTTTGTTTATCTATCTATCTATCTATTAATCAGTCCTTTGATCTATCTATCTATCTATCTATCTATCTATCTATCTATCTATCTATTAATCAGTCCTTTGTTTATCTATCTATCTATCTATCTATCTATCTATCTATCTATCAGTAAATATTTACATACAGCTAAAGTCACCTTATAATATTTTGGCGGTCATGGCTCACCATAACTTCTCTTTTGTTTCTTCAAGTAATTTTTTATTTAAAGCATTTTCCCTGTTCTGTCATTCGTCGAAATGGGCCGGTACTCACACTAAATCTCCACCAAAATAATCTCTTGTTTTCGCACGAGAAAAATACAATAATAACGTAATTATCTTGTCAGATATTCTTAACGAAACATGTATGAAAGAGGAATTACTGCTCAAATACACACACACCCACACACACACACATATATATATATATATATATATATATATATATATATATATATATATATATATATATATATATATGGTATCGGGACAAACATTTACCGTCCGTGAACACTTCAAGGACATTATTGATTTGTAAATAAAGAAAACTTTCGCAGACCATTCCACAAACATTAGCTTGTTATATTTTTGTAGTCTGGTTGAATATCCCATAAGAGATGAGGTCAACTTTCCTAAATCCCTTTCCCGAAATATAAAAATAAAGAATAAAATCTGCTAATGGCACTTCGAACAAATCTTTATTTACATTGCAAGATATTCTTTACGGTGTTGAATAAAAGTTCCAACATATTTCTTATATCTTAGTACTTTTTTAAACAGCGGTGTTGTAAAAAATAAGAAAAGATATCCAAGAATGTAAATTTATAAGCATTAGTTTTGGATAATGTTTTGCTTTTATTGATAATCAAATCAAAAAACGTAAAATATATGCCACTATATTAGTGAATAGACGCTGGTAATTTGAACATAACTTTTCAAATAAGTCCAGCTGTGTTTAATTTTTAGACAGTGGACAAGAAAATGCAAAGACTTTGTTTCACATAACGTTCACTGCAGGGCACGCCAGGGCGGTGTAATAGTTAGTAAGCTTGTCTCGCTAGATCAGTTACTACTGAAAAGTGAGTTCGATCCTCACTAGGTGTCCCATGATTTCGGCCCTGTGCGACATCTAAGCTACGATTAGAAAATAACCATAACGTTCAGATTACTAATTATACAGAGCTTCAAATGTTACAAGTGAATAATACGCCTGATATATATATATATATATATATATATATATATATATATATATATACTAGCAGCATGGCCCGGCGTTGCCTGTGCTTGATTCAAAAATCGTACGACTCATACAGCAATCGCTGTCACTTGACTTAAAATATTTTTGCCCTTCCTTGCCTTTAAAGGAGTGCCCTTTGCCGTGCTGATGTTGCTATATGCCTTACTTCTTGCCTATCTCACACTGCGAATTTTTTTCTTAGCTCTATACTAAACATTAAATCTGTTATGAAAAAAGAACTAAACAAAATGAATACAAAACGATCAGCTTTAAAAAAGGACTCGTAACTGGAAAAATCGAATGAAAAAAGAATGTTAACAACAAATACTTTTTCACACCCAACCCAGTTCTGCGGAATCAGAATCAACGTTGTGTTTAAGCATGTGAATGAGCCAAATGGAGTATTGTGCCATGCAGATTTAAATTTTTCCCACTTGTGATGAATGCAGCTATCGATTTCTTTTGCATGCTCGCATGCTAGTTAACATTCGTGTCAGTCAGCTGTTGGCTCTCACGCTGGCCAGTACAAAATGGCCGCAAACTACATGAATACTGTCATAGAAGCATGAAAGAATCGATTACCTCCACTATCGATGGGAGTTGGGAAATGCAAGTCGGTCTTGGCCTTCCCGCTAGCTTGGAGTATGTGCATGTAAATGTTGATGCAAATCCGTAGAAAATTGCGGCCTTGCATTCGTTACACACACACACACACACACACACACACCCTGCCTTATATATATATATATATATATATATATATATATATATATACGTTGATTGAAATAGATGTATACCCACCAGCTATGAGGTAATTTTGGATTTTATCGTGTAATTTATAAGCTCTGTTATAATAAATAAAGTGAGTTCTTTTTGTGGATAATTTTAAATATTTAATATTACTAGGATCCACTTGGATTATATACCTAAGGATTTATTAATTGTACTATATATATATGTTTACTTATATATTTATATATGTATATATGTGGATGTGTTGATAAGGGTATTTATACATGTTTATATATATGTAGATGTATGTTCGTATGTCTTCGTATATGTATGCATAACTTTGTGTCTTGGAGTGTATCATCAATACTAACTAAAATCTACTTTTGTTTGATAAGGGTTTTTTAATTGCTTATAGACTTAATCAACGATTGTGTCTCATTACATTTTAAAATGATTATGGACTTTACTGTACACTATCGTCAATATGATAATATTGTTAGAATATATGCAAGTTTATGTATGTATATACCTATATATATATATATATATATATATATATATATATATATATATATATATGCGTGTATGTGTGTGTGTACATATATGTATATGTGTATGTGGGTTTAAGTTTCCGTTTGTATGTGTTTTTTATATATATGCGTCAGTTTGTATATGTGTATGTGTGTATATATGTATGTTTGTTTCAGTTTATATATATATATATATATATATATATATATATATATATATATGTGTGTGTGTGTGTGTATGGGTATGTGTATATATGTATATATATTTATATTTGGTTTGTTTATTTCTTACGTAGCTGTGTGGCTGAACATATTTTTACTTGCTTCTGTATGTGTATATATGCATATGCGTATGTGTATAAGTATGTGTGTATGTGCAAATATATATATGTGTATGTGTGTATGCATGTCTATGTATATGTGTGTGTATATGTTTATCAATAGGTAGGCTTTTCTGTGTTTCTCTCTGTAGTGAATAATGTGTGTACACTGTACACATATATATATGCAGGTAGTTTTTATTTTCTGTTCTTTCAAGTACTGTACGGTAGTGCGTATATAGATATGTATGAAATATATATTTTTATATATATTTGTGTTTAGAATTTTCGTCTTTATATATTAGATTGTGTTATTTTTATACGTATATATCTGTTTTAATGTTTTCTTTCCCAATTGTTTATTCCTTTGTTCTATTAGACCATTTGTATCTATGTATATTTTCCCGTATAAGTTATATTTTAATAAGTGGTTAGAATTCGTTTAATAACACTTACAATCTTAAATATTTCTTGGTTGTTGTAGCGGAATGTCTGTGTCAATGTATGTGGGTGTATGTACGTGTCTTTATCGGTGTCTGTGTGTATGGTAACTTGGAGGCTCATTTCATTGTGTATATATGTTTTTTTTTGTAAAGGGTCGTGGAGATATTTCCTGTGTCGTCACTTTTTTTTGTGTGTATATATCTAAATACGTCTTCGTGCGTATGTATTATAATCTGATTGTGCATGTATTGTCATTAGCAAGATGTCATCCTCCCCTATCTATATTTAGAATTCAAATGTATCTATGTCGTCATGAAGCTTTGAAAAACAGTGGATATTAACGTTTATTCCAAATTAATTTCAATAAAAACAAAATAAATAGAATAACATATATATTTTTCTTTTTTCCTCAGTAATTTTATAATTTTAAACTTAGTAGAGATTAATTTTTAAAATGGGTAATTTTAATTTTTTGTTTCAAATTTTATCGTATAATTTAATACTTATTAGTTAGAATAAATTCTATTTTAGTCTAACCCCAACATTAATGCATTAATGCGTTCGTTTTTTGAATTCTCGTATACTTGTATTTTGATTGGTCATTCCAGCTTATGTAACAGCGTTTCCCCTTGTGTGGGGTGGTTAATTGATTTGAGCCTTTTAAAACTCTTTATTCTACCTTCAACATAATCACTTGATAAGACACTAGAGGCGTTGAAAGAAAATGGCTATTTTGTAGCAATTTTATAACATATTTATGTTATAATTTTCGAATAAATAATTATATTCGCTCTACTCTGTATTGAGCACTCTTTTAAGAATAGTAATTGAGTGTTAATTGAATTTATTCTGTATACACCAATCCTACACTTATATATATATATATATATATATATATATATATATATATATATATATATATAGTTATATATGTTATATATATATATAGTCATATAATTATTTATTTTTAAAGAAAAAAAAAAAAAAATTTATAACATAAATATGTTATAAAATCACTACAAAAATAGCCATTTTGTTTCAACACCTACGGTGTCTTATCAAGTGATGACGTTGAATGTAAAATAAATGGTTTTAAAAGTTTCAAATTAATTAATATTCTACGTAAGGGGAAAACGTTATTACAGAGGCTAGGTAGACCAATCAGAACACAATTACAGGAAAATTCAAAAAGCTCGATAACGAAGTCATGTTATAATATCTATTCAGATGTTTAGTATTAAAAAATAATTTATTCCAACGAATAATTACTAAATTATATGATAAAATTTAATATTAAAATTTAAAACTGCTAATTACAAAACCAAAATTTAACATTTATTCGCTATCAAGTTTACAACTATAAAATTACTGAGGAGAAAAGAAGAAATATATATGTTATTCAATTTATTTTTTCATTGAAGTTACTTTAGCTATATTTAATATCCGGTCTTTTTACAATGTATACATTTTAATCCTCATGATGTGTAAATGGGGTCCCAAACTCACGCGTAAAACAAACGCAGTCAGATTCTAATACATAAGCACCAAGACATATACACACACAAAAAAGGGGACAAGACAGAGAACATCTCCACCGTCTGTCATGAAAAAAAAAAAAAAAAAAAAAAAAAAAAAGGGGGGGAAAAATGGGAGAAGGGAAACCAACACACACGTACATACATACATAATTAAAAGTGGATGCACTTTCCATACACATAGATACATATAAATACATGCACACACATCCACAGACATTGACCCAGACAGTTGCATACCCCAACCGATAAATATTTAAGACAGAAAATGTCATTGCATGAATGTTAACAACCTATTGAAATCTAATTTAAGCGAGTAAATATACAAAGATAAAAATGATCAAAATTAATATTATTTAATATATTAAAATATAGTGTATGTAAAAAAAAAAAAAAAAAAAAAAAAAAAAAAAAAAAAAACCGGACATTAAATTCAACACCCATCGGTAGCTACGATGTCCACCTCATATACATATAAGTATATACACACACACACACATACACACACATATATACGCATACAAACATATATATATATATATATATATACACATACATACATATACACACACATATACATATATATACATATACACATACATATACACATACATATACATATATACATACACATACACACATACTCACACATATACATAAATATACATACATACATACACATCGAAACATCTACACATACATACATAAACATATACATACGTATACATTTCCATGGTATCAAGTACACATACACATACATACACATATACCTATATGTACCCACAAATATACACACAAATATGTGTACACATATTTACAAATAAATATATATATACACAGCAATACACAAAAATAAACATATATACACACATATATCCTAACTCATGTGGCCGTAATGACATACCCAAGTTACCCTACCTACACGTACACATAAACAATTTCATATATAGTAGGTGTCAACATACATATATACAACTGCAAACCTACATAAGTAAACACACACACACATATATACACATATATACATACATACAAACATATACACACACACATATATATACATATATATATATATATACACATACATACACATACATACATGCATACACACATACAGAAATATACATACACATGAATATCTACATAAAAATACTTATCTATAGTAATAAATACACATATATACGTACATACACATAAATGCAACGACATTTGACCAAAAACATATATAAATATACAGACATACATACACATACATATGCATAGACATACTTCGATATACATGCAAACACAAAAATGCACGTATCCTAACATACATGTATATAATAAAAAAAAAAAAAAAAAAAAAAAAAAATAAAAAAAACCTCCATATCAACATAAATATACGTAAATAAAATTAGGTACACAATATAACAATACACATACAAACATATACACATATATATATATACATACATACACATACACCTACATACATTCACATATATACATATATACATATACGTACACATATACATATATATATACATATACATACATACACATACATATATATACCCACACATACATGCACACATACACATACATGCACACATACATACATACATATATATATATATATATATATATATATATATATATATACACACATCCATATACATACACATACACCTACACACACATATATATATATATACACATACACACATACATATATATACACAACTACATAAACATGCAGACACTTACATATATACACACATAAAGAAATATATATACATGCATATAAGGATACATACTCACATATATATACACACACATACCCACATCCACAAATACATATACATACTCATACACACCAATATTTTTAACCTCTTTTCTTCTTATCCTCCTTTTCACCTTCTTACTTTATATATATATATATATATATATATATATATATATATATATATATATATATATATATATACACATACACACATATATATATATACATACATACACGCACATACACACATATATCTATAAACACACAAACAAATACACACACATACATATATACATATATATATATATATATATACAAAACTTAGCAACATATTAATACATTAAAATACAAACATACACATTTCGCAGTACAAACACACATAACTACACATAAATATATACATATATATACATACACATACAGAAAAATGAGTAACATTATGTAGTTATACCATACACATTCATATCGTCAGATTGACCATCAGGTAATAAAAGTTATAATCTATTCAACTTACAGCTACGTATCATTATCATTTAAAGTATACGACCCCTATAATAAGTTAAATTTATAACGGTGTTTACAATTAACCGTTAGTTCATATCTCTGATTTAAGAGATCAGCCTTGTTTTTAAATCTAATAATTTCAAACTTTTCGTTAAGACACAGGTAACACGGGGAATATAGGGATTTACATGTCCGGGATTTCTTAATCAATGTCCAATTAACCGTAGGTGTTTTGTTCTTTTCTTTTAGGTTCCAAAAGTACTTGGACAATGAAGTCATGTACCTATAGTCACAGTTATTGAAAGATTGCATATGTCCTCGCCAGCGTTCTTTGAATGTATTCATTGTGCTACCAATGTAAAACTTCTTTATATTTGGATTCTCAATAGTTGAGATAGTACTAAGATAGACTACAGAACGTATTCCACAGTTATTTTGTAGTGGACAATTACTAGGATACCTACAATTACATGAATTATTATTTGTGTCATTATATTTAGTATTACTGTCAGTAACCTTTTGAGTAATCGAGCTTTTTGAATCCCTATACTTGTTAAAGACTATGTTGTTATGTTTTTTAATGATTTTCTCTAGGTTATCTGCACAACTATAGCTTAATTTAAGTGTATTAGAATTAAATATTTTACTAAGTGGGTTAGTTTCAGTGTTAGGGAAATGTTTCTTGATTAGGTTTAGAAACATACGTCCTAATTTAGATTTAATCATTAAATTGAAAGGGGGAGTGAACCAGATGATCTTTCTAGATCTATTCTTATTATGGTTGTAGTTAACAGGGTTTTTATACTGAATATTGATATCTTTGTATCCACTATTTTTAAGTGCAGAATTATAAAAGTCACTATGTTTATTAAAAACATCTTTGTTAGAAGAGTTAGTGCTAATTCTAAATCCAATGGAAGAGGGTATATGTTTGATAACTGAAGGGGGATGGTTGGAATTTGGATGAACGTAAATCGGATTGGAATTAACCTTCACATATGGTTGGAAAGAGTTGTTAGCAAGGTTTAGGGTGACGTCTAGAAAATCTACTTGTTTAACATTAGTAGTGACTATTGTCCTAAGACCTAAATCCTTAAATACCCTATGAATCATTTTCCTAATACGGTCTACCTTAGTTTTAGTGGAGTTTTTAACAACTAATAAACCATCATCCCTATACAATCCTATACTTTATTATCCCTCTATATCGAAGGATCTTTTTACTTTGGCCTTGGATTTCGCCCGGGAATACTCTAATATTTCTGAGAGTGAGGTGGACATCATCATGAAATGCCGGAATTCTGTTCTAATCTACAAGGATGAACAGTGGACCAAAAAGTCTTACAACAACAATTTTGACATTTCGATGGGTTCTCTGGATTCTGCTGAAGCTTCTGACCTGGTTGGGTTATTTCTGTTGTATAATTTAAGTGCATTTGACTGTCTGGATTCCGATAGTATAGGATTGTATAGGGATGATGGTTTATTAGTTGTTAAAAACTCCACTAAAACTAAGGTAGACCGTATTAGGAAAATGATTCATAGGGTATTTAAGGATTTAGGTCTTAGGACAATAGTCACTACTAATGTTAAACAAGTAGATTTTCTAGACGTCACCCTAAACCTTGCTAACAACTCTTTCCAACCATATGTGAAGGTTAATTCCAATCCGATTTACGTTCATCCAAATTCCAACCATCCCCCTTCAGTTATCAAACATATACCCTCTTCCATTGGATTTAGAATTAGCACTAACTCTTCTAACAAAGATGTTTTTAATAAACATAGTGACTTTTATAATTCTGCACTTAAAAATAGTGGATACAAAGATATCAATATTCAGTATAAAAACCCTGTTAACTACAACCATAATAAGAATAGATCTAGAAAGATCATCTGGTTCACTCCCCCTTTCAATTTAATGATTAAATCTAAATTAGGACGTATGTTTCTAAACCTAATCAAGAAACATTTCCCTAACACTGAAACTAACCCACTTAGTAAAATATTTAATTCTAATACACTTAAATTAAGCTATAGTTGTGCAGATAACCTAGAGAAAATCATTAAAAAACATAACAACATAGTCTTTAACAAGTATAGGGATTCAAAAAGCTCGATTACTCAAAAGGTTACTGACAGTAATACTAAATATAATGACACAAATAATAATTCATGTAATTGTAGGTATCCTAGTAATTGTCCACTACAAAATAACTGTGGAATACGTTCTGTAGTCTATCTTAGTACTATCTCAACTATTGAGAATCCAAATATAAAGAAGTTTTACATTGGTAGCACAATGAATACATTCAAAGAACGCTGGCGAGGACATATGCAATCTTTCAATAACTGTGACTATAGGTACATGACTTCATTGTCCAAGTACTTTTGGAACCTAAAAGAAAAGAACAAAACACCTACGGTTAATTGGACATTGATTAAGAAATCCCGGACATGTAAATCCCTATATTCCCCGTGTTACCTGTGTCTTAACGAAAAGTTTGAAATTATTAGATTTAAAAACAAGGCTGATCTCTTAAATCAGAGATATGAACTAACGGTTAATTGTAAACACCGTTATAAATTTAACTTATTATAGGGGTCGTATACTTTAAATGATAATGATACGTAGCTGTAAGTTGAATAGATTATAACTTTTATTACCTGATGGTCAATCTGACGATATGAATGTGTATGGTATAACTACATAATGTTACTCATTTTTCTGTATGTGTATGTATATATATGTATATATTTATGTGTAGTTATGTGTGTTTGTACTGCGAAATGTGTATGTTTGTATTTTAATGTATTAATATGTTGCTAAGTTTTGTATATATATATATATATATATGTATATATGTATGTGTGTGTATTTGTTTGTGTGTTTATAGATATATGTGTGTATGTGCGTGTATGTATGTATATATATATATGTGTGTATGTGTATATATATATATATATATATATATATATATATATATATATATATAAAGTAAGAAGGTGAAAAGGAGGATAAGAAGAAAAGAGGTTAAAAATATTGGTGTGTATGAGTATGTATATGTATTTGTGGATGTGGGTATGTGTGTGTATATATATGTGAGTATGTATCCTTATATGCATGTATATATATTTCTTTATGTGTGTATATATGTAAGTGTCTGCATGTTTATGTAGTTGTGTATATATATGTATGTGTGTATGTGTATATATATATATATGTGTGTGTAGGTGTATGTGTATGTATATGGATGTGTGTATATATATATATATATATATATATATATATATATATATATGTATGTATGTATGTGTGCATGTATGTGTATGTGTGCATGTATGTGTGGGTATATATATGTATGTGTATGTATGTATATGTATATATATATATGTATATGTGTACGTATATGTATATATGTATATATGTGAATGTATGTAGGTGTATGTGTATGTATGTATATATATATATGTGTATATGTTTGTATGTGTATTGTTATATTGTGTACCTAATTTTATTTACGTATATTTATGTTGATATGGAGGTTTTTTTTATTTTTTTATTTTTTTTTTTTTATTATATACATGTATGTTAGGATACGTGCATTTTTGTGTTTGCATGTATATCGAAGTATGTCTATGCATATGTATGTGTATGTATGTCTGTATATTTATATATGTTTTTGGTCAAATGTCGTTGCATTTATGTGTATGTACGTATATATGTGTATTTATTACTATAGATAAGTATTTTTATGTAGATATTCATGTGTATGTATATTTCTGTATGTGTGTATGCATGTATGTATGTGTATGTATGTGTATATATATATATATATGTATATATATGTGTGTGTGTATATGTTTGTATGTATGTATATATGTGTATATATGTGTGTGTGTGTTTACTTATGTAGGTTTGCAGTTGTATATATGTATGTTGACACCTACTATATATGAAATTGTTTATGTGTACGTGTAGGTAGGGTAACTTGGGTATGTCATTACGGCCACATGAGTTAGGATATATGTGTGTATATATGTTTATTTTTGTGTATTGCTGTGTATATATATATTTATTTGTAAATATGTGTACACATATTTGTGTGTATATTTGTGGGTACATATAGGTATATGTGTATGTATGTGTATGTGTACTTGATACCATGGAAATGTATACGTATGTATATGTTTATGTATGTATGTGTAGATGTTTCGATGTGTATGTATGTATGTATATTTATGTATATGTGTGAGTATGTGTGTATGTGTATGTATATATGTATATGTATGTGTATATGTATGTGTATATGTATATATATGTATATGTGTGTGTATATGTATGTATGTGTATATATATATATATATATATATGTTTGTATGCGTATATATGTGTGTGTATGTGTGTGTGTGTGTATATACTTATATGTATATGAGGTGGACATCGTAGCTACCGATGGGTGTTGAATTTAATGTCCGGTTTTTTTTTTTTTTTTTTTTTTACATACACTATATTTTAATATATTAAATAATATTAATTTTGATCATTTTTATCTTTGTATATTTACTCGCTTAAATTAGATTTCAATAGGTTGTTAACATTCATGCAATGACATTTTCTGTCTTAAATATTTATCGGTTGGGGTATGCAACTGTCTGGGTCAATGTCTGTGGATGTGTGTGCATGTATTTATATGTATCTATGTGTATGGAAAGTGCATCCACTTTTAATTATGTATGTATGTACGTGTGTGTTGGTTTCCCTTCTCCCATTTTTCCCCCCCTTTTTTTTTTTTTTTTTTTTTTTTTTTTCATGACAGACGGTGGAGATGTTCTCTGTCTTGTCCCCTTTTTTGTGTGTGTATATGTCTTGGTGCTTATGTATTAGAATCTGACTGCGTTTGTTTTACGCGTGAGTTTGGGACCCCATTTACACATCATGAGGATTAAAATGTATACATTGTAAAAAGACCGGATATTAAATATAGCTAAAGTAACTTCAATGAAAAAATAAATTGAATAACATATATATTTCTTCTTTTCTCCTCAGTAATTTTATAGTTGTAAACTTGATAGCGAATAAATGTTAAATTTTGGTTTTGTAATTAGCAGTTTTAAATTTTAATATTAAATTTTATCATATAATTTAGTAATTATTCGTTGGAATAAATTATTTTTTAATACTAAACATCTGAATAGATATTATAACATGACTTCGTTATCGAGCTTTTTGAATTTTCCTGTAATTGTGTTCTGATTGGTCTACCTAGCCTCTGTAATAACGTTTTCCCCTTACGTAGAATATTAATTAATTTGAAACTTTTAAAACCATTTATTTTACATTCAACGTCATCACTTGATAAGACACCGTAGGTGTTGAAACAAAATGGCTATTTTTGTAGTGATTTTATAACATATTTATGTTATAAATTTTTTTTTTTTTTTCTTTAAAAATAAATAATTATATCTGCTCTACTTTGTATTGAGCACTCTTTTAAGAATAGTAATTGTTGGTTATTGGAATTCATTCCATATACACCAATCATATACTTGGATATTAGCTCCTACTACTGTCGAGCACTTTCTATTCTATTCTTATACTATGGATAGAATCAATTTCGGAGTATCACTTAAGAATATTCCCACCACGAACAAAAGGGATTATTTCGTCCATCTAACACAGCAAACGGAAAACCTTATCAGAAGAATGAGATGGAAAGCTTACTTCTTTCTTCTAAACAAAAAACCATCGTGTGAACGCGAAATTTATGGTTTTAAAAGCCTCAAAACTGCACCAATTATTAAGCAATTGTCTGCTTTTGAAAATGAACTATTGGATATCATCAAAGGATTAACCTTCTATAAATTCAAAAATGCCTTCCAAAAAAATCTGGATAGTATCGTCAAAGACATTAATAAATCTGGTGATATATATGTAAAATCCGATAAAACGGATAATTTTTATATGTTATCTCCTAAGGACTATGATACATTAGTTAGGGATAGTCTAACCAGAAACTACAAAAAAATTGATACAAATAACTTCAACCAAATAGATAGCATTAACAGTATCAGTAAATCAATTACTGATAAATTATTGATCAGTGATCGGGTCGGCAAACTACAAACTAAGGAAGCCTATGTCTTGTTAAAAGACCATAAACCTGAATTCAAAACTAAGCCATCTACTAGGCTTATAAACCCTACCAGACCGGAAATCGGCAGAATTAGTAAGACCATCTTAGAAAGAACCAACAAATCCATAAAAAACACCCTTGGACTACTACAGTGGGTTAACACAGCTGATGTCATCAACTGGTTTAATAACATCCGATATAAGGGCAACTGTACTTTTATACAGTTCGATATTGTCGATTATTATCCCTCTATATCGAAGGATCTTTTTACTTTGGCCTTGGATTTCGCCCGGGAATACTCTAATATTTCTGAGAGTGAGGTGGACATCATCATGAAATGCCGGAATTCTGTTCTAATCTACAAGGATGAACAGTGGACCAAAAAGTCTTACAACAACAATTTTGACATTTCGATGGGTTCTCTGGATTCTGCTGAAGCTTCTGACCTGGTTGGGTTATTTCTGTTGTATAATTTAAGTGCATTTGACTGTCTGGATTCCGATAGTATAGGATTGTATAGGGATGATGGTTTATTAGTTGTTAAAAACTCCACTAAAACTAAGGTAGACCGTATTAGGAAAATGATTCATAGGGTATTTAAGGATTTAGGTCTTAGGACAATAGTCACTACTAATGTTAAACAAGTAGATTTTCTAGACGTCACCCTAAACCTTGCTAACAACTCTTTCCAACCATATGTGAAGGTTAATTCCAATCCGATTTACGTTCATCCAAATTCCAACCATCCCCCTTCAGTTATCAAACATATACCCTCTTCCATTGGATTTAGAATTAGCACTAACTCTTCTAACAAAGATGTTTTTAATAAACATAGTGACTTTTATAATTCTGCACTTAAAAATAGTGGATACAAAGATATCAATATTCAGTATAAAAACCCTGTTAACTACAACCATAATAAGAATAGATCTAGAAAGATCATCTGGTTCACTCCCCCTTTCAATTTAATGATTAAATCTAAATTAGGACGTATGTTTCTAAACCTAATCAAGAAACATTTCCCTAACACTGAAACTAACCCACTTAGTAAAATATTTAATTCTAATACACTTAAATTAAGCTATAGTTGTGCAGATAACCTAGAGAAAATCATTAAAAAACATAACAACATAGTCTTTAACAAGTATAGGGATTCAAAAAGCTCGATTACTCAAAAGGTTACTGACAGTAATACTAAATATAATGACACAAATAATAATTCATGTAATTGTAGGTATCCTAGTAATTGTCCACTACAAAATAACTGTGGAATACGTTCTGTAGTCTATCTTAGTACTATCTCAACTATTGAGAATCCAAATATAAAGAAGTTTTACATTGGTAGCACAATGAATACATTCAAAGAACGCTGGCGAGGGCATATGCAATCTTTCAATAACTGTGACTATAGGTACATGACTTCATTGTCCAAGTACTTTTGGAACCTAAAAGAAAAGAACAAAACACCTACGGTTAATTGGACATTGATTAAGAAATCCCGGACATGTAAATCCCTATATTCCCCGTGTTACCTGTGTCTTAACGAAAAGTTTGAAATTATTAGATTTAAAAACAAGGCTGATCTCTTAAATCAGAGATATGAACTAACGGTTAATTGTAAACACCGTTATAAATTTAACTTATTATAGGGGTCGTATACTTTAAATGATAATGATACGTAGCTGTAAGTTGAATAGATTATAACTTTTATTACCTGATGGTCAATCTGACGATATGAATGTGTATGGTATAACTACATAATGTTACTCATTTTTCTGTATGTGTATGTATATATATGTATATATTTATGTGTAGTTATGTGTGTTTGTACTGCGAAATGTGTATGTTTGTATTTTAATGTATTAATATGTTGCTAAGTTTTGTATATATATATATATATATATGTATATATGTATGTGTGTGTATTTGTTTGTGTGTTTATAGATATATGTGTGTATGTGCGTGTATGTATGTATATATATATATGTGTGTATGTGTATATATATATATATATATATATATATATATATATATATATATATATATATAAAGTAAGAAGGTGAAAAGGAGGATAAGAAGAAAAGAGGTTAAAAATATTGGTGTGTATGAGTATGTATATGTATTTGTGGATGTGGGTATGTGTGTGTATATATATGTGAGTATGTATCCTTATATGCATGTATATATATTTCTTTATGTGTGTATATATGTAAGTGTCTGCATGTTTATGTAGTTGTGTATATATATGTATGTGTGTATGTGTATATATATATATATATGTGTGTGTAGGTGTATGTGTATGTATATGGATGTGTGTATATATATATATATATATATATATATATATATATATATATATATATATGTATGTATGTATGTGTGCATGTATGTGTATGTGTGCATGTATGTGTGGGTATATATATGTATGTGTATGTATGTATATGTATATATATATGTATATGTGTACGTATATGTATATATGTATATATGTGAATGTATGTAGGTGTATGTGTATGTATGTATATATATATATGTGTATATGTTTGTATGTGTATTGTTATATTGTGTACCTAATTTTATTTACGTATATTTATGTTGATATGGAGGTTTTTTTTTTTTTTTTTTTTTTTTTTTATTATATACATGTATGTTAGGATACGTGCATTTTTGTGTTTGCATGTATATCGAAGTATGTCTATGCATATGTATGTGTATGTATGTCTGTATATTTATATATGTTTTTGGTCAAATGTCGTTGCATTTATGTGTATGTACGTATATATGTGTATTTATTACTATAGATAAGTATTTTTATGTAGATATTCATGTGTATGTATATTTCTGTATGTGTGTATGCATGTATGTATGTGTATGTATGTGTATATATATATATATATGTATATATATGTGTGTGTGTATATGTTTGTATGTATGTATATATGTGTATATATGTGTGTGTGTGTTTACTTATGTAGGTTTGCAGTTGTATATATGTATGTTGACACCTACTATATATGAAATTGTTTATGTGTACGTGTAGGTAGGGTAACTTGGGTATGTCATTACGGCCACATGAGTTAGGATATATGTGTGTATATATGTTTATTTTTGTGTATTGCTGTGTATATATATATTTATTTGTAAATATGTGTACACATATTTGTGTGTATATTTGTGGGTACATATAGGTATATGTGTATGTATGTGTATGTGTACTTGATACCATGGAAATGTATACGTATGTATATGTTTATGTATGTATGTGTAGATGTTTCGATGTGTATGTATGTATGTATATTTATGTATATGTGTGAGTATGTGTGTATGTGTATGTATATATGTATATGTATGTGTATATGTATGTGTATATGTATATATATGTATATGTGTGTGTATATGTATGTATGTGTATATATATATATATATATATATGTTTGTATGCGTATATATGTGTGTGTATGTGTGTGTGTGTGTATATACTTATATGTATATGAGGTGGACATCGTAGCTACCGATGGGTGTTGAATTTAATGTCCGGTTTTTTTTTTTTTTTTTTTACATACACTATATTTTAATATATTAAATAATATTAATTTTGATCATTTTTATCTTTGTATATTTACTCGCTTAAATTAGATTTCAATAGGTTGTTAACATTCATGCAATGACATTTTCTGTCTTAAATATTTATCGGTTGGGGTATGCAACTGTCTGGGTCAATGTCTGTGGATGTGTGTGCATGTATTTATATGTATCTATGTGTATGGAAAGTGCATCCACTTTTAATTATGTATGTATGTACGTGTGTGTTGGTTTCCCTTCTCCCATTTTTCCCCCCCTTTTTTTTTTTTTTTTTTTTCATGACAGACGGTGGAGATGTTCTCTGTCTTGTCCCCTTTTTTGTGTGTGTATATGTCTTGGTGCTTATGTATTAGAATCTGACTGCGTTTGTTTTACGCGTGAGTTTGGGACCCCATTTACACATCATGAGGATTAAAATGTATACATTGTAAAAAGACCGGATATTAAATATAGCTAAAGTAACTTCAATGAAAAAATAAATTGAATAACATATATATTTCTTCTTTTCTCCTCAGTAATTTTATAGTTGTAAACTTGATAGCGAATAAATGTTAAATTTTGGTTTTGTAATTAGCAGTTTTAAATTTTAATATTAAATTTTATCATATAATTTAGTAATTATTCGTTGGAATAAATTATTTTTTAATACTAAACATCTGAATAGATATTATAACATGACTTCGTTATCGAGCTTTTTGAATTTTCCTGTAATTGTGTTCTGATTGGTCTACCTAGCCTCTGTAATAACGTTTTCCCCTTACGTAGAATATTAATTAATTTGAAACTTTTAAAACCATTTATTTTACATTCAACGTCATCACTTGATAAGACACCGTAGGTGTTGAAACAAAATGGCTATTTTTGTAGTGATTTTATAACATATTTATGTTATAAATTTTTTTTTTTTTTTCTTTAAAAATAAATAATTATATCTGCTCTACTTTGTATTGAGCACTCTTTTAAGAATAGTAATTGTTGGTTATTGGAATTCATTCCATATACACCAATCATATACTTGGATATATAGTCATATATATATATATATTGTCATATATATATATTGTCATATATATATATATATATATATATATTGTCATATATATATATTGTCATATATATATATATATATTGTCATATATATATATATATTGTCATATATATATTGTTATATATATATATATATTGTCATATATATATTGTCATATATATATATTGTCATAAATATATATTATCATATATATATAAAATATATATATATATTGTTATATATATATAAAATATATATATATATTGTTATATATATATAAAATATATATATATATTGTCATATATATATATTGTCATATATATATATATTGTCATATATATATATATATTGTCATATATATATATTGTCATATATATATATATATTGTCATATATATATATTGTCATATATATATATATATATATTGTCATATATATATATTGTCATATATATATATATATATTGTCATATATATATATATTGTCATATATATATATATTGTCATATATATATTGTCATATATATATATATATTGTCATATATATATTGTCATATATATATATATATTGTCATATATATATTGTCATATATATATATATATATATATTGTCATATATATATATATATATATATATATTGTCATATATATATATATTGTCATATATATATATATATTGTCATATATATAGATAACATCCAGTTCGTGGGCAGGTTTATTGAAAGTCAAAAGGATGAATGTAGGAAAATATATACATACAAATTTGAGATTATCTTATTCTGAATAACAAAATAAGCGAGACGGTCAAATGGGATGTAAAGAGAAGTATGACAGAGAGAGACAAATTGTAAATATAACAGTGAAAACGTGTATCTAAATGGGTAAACGATGTAGCAAGTCGTAAATATTGTAAATCAAGGCGTTTCAGTTTTACAAAGTCACGGGAACAAGAAGAGATTGGTAAACAAATCTGCCCTCGTCAGGGAATCATTGATTCTTAATAGGATTGGCATTAGGATAAAAAATATCGTTTCACTCCAAGCAAGGTGATAAATGTAATTAGAACACAGTGGGGAAGAGGTACATAGAGTGAAAGTGGTAGAGAATGAGAAAACTGAGAATGGAGAGGATTGTGGAAATGACAAAAATGGAACAGACTTCAAGAAGACAGAAGCTGAAGATTGACGGTGCATTTCAATTTTTACGATTGCAGTTATCAAGGAATCAAGAAATCAGTTGTTCCACAGCTTGGAACTGCAAGTAAAGAATCTGTTAGACTAGAAGTAGGGGTTGCATTTAGATATTTCGATAGGAAGACGGTGAGGCCAAGTTGTTAATTTAGTAGCACGCTTAAATTCATGCTGTTCAGGCACCAGTTAAAAACCCTCATCAAGACAGTTGCCATGAAAATGTGGAGAACAGTAGGAAGCCACGTGACGTTGATGAGAAATTGACTCGTGAAAAGATGCCTGATATTTATAATATTTATAGTCTGACAGACGTAATCATCTTTGTTATTACCACAACGTTTCGGCACCGGTACCTTCCGGTCTTCTTCAGATTTTTGTCAAACGATGTAAGAGAAATTTTGAGACAAACCCTTTAATTAATCTATTTATACAGATTGTTCTTGTTCCACAGTGCCTGTATACGGATGTCTCTTTTGCTATTTAGTCCTTCTTAGTTATATAAGTCCGCGTTACATGGACCAGGGTCTAAACTCACAATTAGAGACCCTCTGGACTTTATCAAGAATTTTTAAATTTACACAAAAATTGTATGAAATTGTTTCTGCACAGAGTTAACATTTATAGTTGATTTTATTTTATATTCAAGTTTTGATAATCATTTCACCTCAAAAAATTCTATATGATAGCTATTTATTAATCTTTTATAATATGCTCCAATTAATCTTTTATAATATGCTCCAATTTTCACTCAGTCATAACGGTTCTTTGCGAAGTATCCTTCAAGATTACGGAATGTTAAAGACAATTAGAGATTGATGCTATATCACAGATGAGACGAATTGGAAGAAGATTTTCCCATTGGCTAAGTTGATGATTAGTCATTAAAAAAATAATAATATTATTGTTTAAAGTTATTATTGGTGAAAATAAAACAATACATCGAAATTTGAAAGTAGTTCTCTGCTGGGATGTGCGCTGGTGCGTGATCAACAATAGACGTACTAAATGAGCAAGATGATATGATGTTGAAAACCCCGAAAGTATCAGGGAATTCAGTATTAATTTCACAGATGATTCGCTGCCAGCGCGTCTTTATGATGTATATTAAGAATGCTATGCTTGACATTTAAAAAAAAATTAGAATACAAGCTTTTCCAGATTTTTTAATTGATGTAGAGCTGAATCTTGCTTGCTCTTCTTTACCCGAGGTGTACAGTATATATATATATATATATATATATATATATATATATATATATATATATATATATGCAATATTTAGCCGAATTGGGGATTTGAACTTTGCGAGTGGGTAGTATCCTGTTAATATATTAAGATTTTATATAGATATGCTTTGACTATTTTTTCATTTCTAATGTTTTTCTTTTATTTATTGTTCACGCAGTTTAAGTCCCAAGAGCCACTCAATGTAGAGTGTTACTCAATGAGATTATTGCATTAGTATAAAAGGGGGAAGTAATAAATACAGATTATGTGGATATGCGCAACTGTTAACTCTATACTTGAAGAGGTTAAGAATGAAATGATCAGGGAATCACCAAATCGAAAGTCTGTTCCACAAAGCAGCAATTTTCGCGGAGAAACTGTTCTGATGTAACTTCCTTCATGGTTTTTTAAGCTTTTCACCCCACGCTAGCCGGGAAAGCCACTAGCACATAAGGGGTTTCAGATAGTGAAAGTGAGGAAAAAAGGCAGTGTATTGAGGGGATTGGGGGAAAGGATAGAAGAAGAACGGGGATCACGACAACAGAAGATGACGATTGACGTTGCATTTAAATTTTTCAAGTTTATAGCTATCAAGAAAGCAAGTAAGAGGAAGGGAGTTCCACTGTCGGGAAGCGCGAGAAAAAACTGCTGAATTAGAAGTGGTTATATTTAACTATTTCAACAGTAAAAGGGTGGGACCTCGATGCCAATCTAGTAGCATGCTTAAATTCATATCGATAGGGCATCAGGGAAGATAGGTCAACAGAATATTTGTAGAAAAAAACAGAGGGAAGCTACCTCATGTCTATGATAGAATGACCGAAGTCGAGATGTCAAGTCAAGATCGATTACATTGCTGATTCTTCTTTAGATTTTGTCAACAATCTCGAGATGAACAGCTGGGGCACCAGACCAGATATGGCAACAATATCCAATAAATGGGCGAATGGTATATTTGTAGATGTGTAAGATACACTGTAACTAGAAAAAGCTTCTGGCCCGACAGAGTGAACTGACTTTAATTGCAGAAGATTTAGTTATTAATTCAATGTAGTTGTTCTACCTCCTGTTATTGGCCAAGAAGGAACGAAACACAAATGGAACGAGTACAATTCTCCCAGCACACATGGCATGGTAGGGCTTCGTTGTGAAGGTCTGAACTAGTGAAATTAAAGAATATAACACGTCAGGAAATTTTCCATGAAAAATTATCGATACAGGAGCGATAGGCTTACGACATTTAGTCTGCGGGAATGGGGTAAGTTCATGTTATTCATGTGCGTTTCATGCTAAATCATAACAGACTCCGTTTGACAGCAAGCTATAAAGGAAGTCATGTGAAGAGTTGAACTGAGATTATTCCAGATCGCCAAATATAGAACCGCGTAACCTCACATCTGCATGTCATTGTGTAAACATTCGAAAGATTTGTAATAAGCGTGATTATATAAACAATCGATCCAGAAAAGGAGTTGGGGAATTTTTTTTCCAGATTTCTCATAATAATGTAGTGTCCACTTTTCAGACAAAGACTAGGACCACATTGTCCATGTGTCAGATAAAGCAAGGGCCCCACTGTTTACGTGTCTGACAAAGGCAAGAACCGCACTATCTAGGTGTTGGAAAAAGGCAAAGGTCGCACTGTCCACGTGTCGGACAAAGGCAAGGGTCGCACTATCCAGTTGTTGGAAAAAGGCAATTACCGTACTGTCCACGCATCGGACAAAGCCAACGACACAATGTCCACGTGTTGGATAAAAGATAAAAGTAAGTGCCCAACTGTCCATGTGTCAGACAAAGGCAAGGAACTCACTGTCCAGATGTTGGCAAAAGCAAGGGTCACAATGTCCACGTGTCGGACAAAGGCAACGACCGTACTTTCTACGTATCGGCCAAAAGCAATGGCCCACTATCGACGTGTCGGCCAGAGACAAGGTTCGCAATGTCTAGGTGTTCCGAAAAGGCAAGGGCCGCACTGCCCACTTGTCGGATAAAGATAATGACCGCACTGCCTCCGTGTTAGATAAAAGCAAGGGTCCCACTTTACGCTTGTCGGACAAAGGCAATGACCGCACTGTACAGGTGTCGTAGAAAGGCAAGGGCCGTACTCTGCACACTGGTTGAGATTAATTGATGAAGTTCAATAAAACCTAATATTAAATATGAAATATTCATATCTCGTATTCTTCATGAGTTTGCACATATGATTAGCATCCACACTTTATTGAATTTGTTTGGTAACTAAAAATCTTTTTCTTGTACTTAATATTTCAGAGTCTACCAGCGCACAGAGATTGTCGGCTTCTATCTCTTTAATGACGTGTTGTTGGTCACCCGTCGCACTTCACGACATCGTCCATTCAGTCTTGCCATCGATTACACATACTCCTTTGTGTGCAGCTTGCAGCTTCCAAGCATAAGAGTAAAGAACATCGCTAATTCGAGATGTAAGTGTAAAGATAAGTATCAACGTAAATCTTTCTGATATCATTTATCATATATTATTATCGGGTTGTCTGTGTCATATTCGACAATGAAACGAGATGGAGATGCAGCTAGGTTCGGTGGTTTGAAACGCGTGACAATCATGTCTCCGAGCCGATACTCGCTGGCAACTGTCCAGCCTCGATTCTTTGATTGTTGGTACTGTAATGTGACGCGTTCGGCGCCATATATTCTAGGGCCAGCTGTTCCCAGTTTTTTTTTTTTTACATCGATCTACATTGCTTTCAGGTCCATCTCAATGAATCGAAAGGCCTCTTCACTTGGTATTTTTTGTTCTTGCAAGAGGTACGGAGTCGGGGACATTGTCTTTCCACAAGATATGAATGATGGGGTGCATATAGAGGCACTGCAAACTTGTCAAGCACTTTAAAACTGACTACGTACCCAGGTCATACCGTTCAGTTAAGTGTGATGACCTGTATGAAGTTCAAATTCAGTTATTTTTGGTCAAGTACTTTCTTCTATCACACTAGACTATCCAGCTATTGACTATTAGGATGTAGACAAAGGAATTCTGACTACCACACAGACACCACATCGGTTCTTGATAATAACTGCGAAAGTCAAAAGTACTTGAACAAAAATAACAAAACATAAACTTTGGACAGTTTATCCACATCTTCGAGCACAATATTCAATATTTTATCCGGAAATTGGAAAAATATAATAAAAAAATAAACAAACAGACCATGTTGGTTTGTTTTTAATCCGACTTGTTTGGATGAAGACTTGCTGCCTAAATATACCTTACACACACACACAAACACACGCACGCACACACACACACACATATATATATATATATATATGAATAAAGGAAAAAGGAAAATGTTTCTTAGCCTATGAGTTTCGTCCTCTAATAGACTTTAACAGGGCAAATTTTAATTTGCAACAATTATTTAGGAACATAATTAACTATTGTCATTAGTTTTTCAGAAGTAGCTCTGCGGTATAGTCGTGCAAATTGTTATGTATAAAATCATTTTTATGTTTTTTTATACATAAAAGTTTATCAAATGCGTTAGTCACACGTCTGTATTTCTGAGATGAGGTATTATGTACATTATTTACATTATTCGGACTATTGCCCTCTACTTTGTCGCCATATTTATTACAACGTTTCAGCCGTTGTACCCTCCGGCCTTCTTCAGGTGGTTGGAATTTTGAACTGAACCCTTAGATCCAGTGACAGGAGCCAAACAGTTTGAGTTCAATACCCGGTTAATGGAGAACTTGTAGAGGGGATTTAACAGGAGATAACTGATAACTGTCATCCATTAAACATGTCACGTGGAACTAGAACAGTCTAGCCCAGTGAGCGAAATAAAGGGTTCAGTTCGACATTCCAACCACCTGAAGAAGGCCGGATCGTACAACGGCCGAAACATTGTAATAAATATGGTGGCAAGGATGAGGACAATAGTCCGAATAATGTAATTAGCGTTAGTCATACATAGAATTAAGCTGAAACGTTGTAATAAAAATGGCGACAAAGATGAGGACAATAGTCCGAATAATGTAAATAGCGTTAGTCATACATAGAATTAAGCACAACCACAACCACGATCTAAAGAATACCACATTTACTAGCGTGGCTGAAAAGTTCATAGGCTGACTATGAAAGAGTAATTGTAGAGCTGTGGAATTTAAACTCTTCTGATTAATAACTGCATCGTTACCTTCCACGTAAGCTGACATGTGACTGTTCAAAGAAAACGCTTTATCCTGTTTCCCCAAAGAGTTATAAACAACATATATGATATCTTCATTACTTGCATACTGGAGATATGATAATAACTGCATATAACTGCATTGTTTCTTTCCAGGTAAGCTGATATCTGACTGTTCAAAGAAGACTGTTTATCCTGTTTTTCAAAAGTGTTATCGACATCAGATATGGCGTCATAATCACTAGTGTTCTGGAGCATTGCGCTGATGAAAGAATACGCTTTTCGCCCGTTTTCCTGGGTGTTTGGTTTTGATAGCCTTTTGTAACTACGTCAGACATTAGTTGACACAGTACTCTCCGTTGGTGGTGGAGCCCTTTTGATGTCAATAAAAAACAATGTCTTTTGCATAAAAAAAAATCCGAGACCATCACCTTCGCTGCAGATTAATCGTCCGTGGTCTTCTTTGGGGTAGGTGAAGAGTGGGTGTTTCCACTGAATAGATTGTCTCTTTTTCTCTGGCTCAAAGTGATGAACTCAACAGTCATGGGGATTTAAGAAATGTTCAAAGAAAAACAGCTGGATATGCCTCGAACAAATTCAAATTTACCCGTGATGTGATCAGTGTGCTACATTGTTGATCAGATGTCAGAAGATGTGACGCCCACTGAGCAAAAACCTTTGTCATGAGAAGTTTATTGGCCGAATATTCATTGGCTGAATATTTATTGGCCGAATATTCATTGGCTGAATATTTATTGGCTGAATATTCATTGGCTGAATATTCTTAACACTCTCACGCCATCTGCTAATGTAGCAACCACGCCAGCTTGAAAGTCGCTACTTGTTACATTTGAAGTCTTCTTTGAACAGTCGGCTGTCAGTTTACCTGGAAAGAAACAATGCAGTTATTAATACGAAAAATTGAAATTAATGCATACATGATTTCACAGCTCTAGGATCACTCTTCCGTAGTCAGCCCATTAACTTTAGAGTCCACCTTTGTATTAAAAAAGAAACTAACACAATGAGACGGAAAATTCTTGAGAGTGTCGTTGTTGAATCTTATCAAAATAGGAATCTGCACCCCGGATTTTTTCAGATATCTCC
The DNA here is from genome assembly GCA_963932145.1 of Acanthosepion lycidas. Lineage (NCBI taxonomy): Eukaryota > Metazoa > Mollusca > Cephalopoda > Sepiida > Sepiidae > Acanthosepion > Acanthosepion lycidas. The sequence continues at coordinate 125,552,950 of OZ010573.1, forward strand.
GTTCGAAAAGAAAAACTACATATATGACTATAAAAAAAATTAAATCCAAACCTTTTATTATGTAAATATATAATGCATAATTCCATTTCTCAAACTCAACTGATATAAATATTAATTAAAATATAAAATAATTCAACAATAATAACAAAATTTACTCACCTTCGTCTGTTAGACATTAAATTAGATCACATAGCATCCTACATAATTTACCTTGACTTTCCTATTAGTTCGACTGAAGTTCTTAAAAACTAATGCCATTGTTAATTTTGTTCATAAATAATTGTTGCAAATTAAAATACTTATATTTGCCCTGATAAAGTCTATTAGAGGACGAAACTCATGGGCTAAGAAACATTTTCCTTTTTCCTTTATTCATATATATATATATATATATATATATATATATATATATATATATATATATATATGTGTGTGTGTGTGTGTGTGTGTGTGTGTGTGTCCAAAGAAAAAGAACCGAAAGGTCTGTTTGTTTCTTTTTTTATTATATTTTTACAATTTTCGGATAAAGTATTGAATATTGTGCTCGAAGATGTGGATAAACTGTCCAAAGTTTATGTTTTGTTATTTTTGTTCAAGTACTTTCGACTTTCGCAGTTATTATCAAGAACCGATGTGGTGTCTGTGTGGTAGTCAGAATTCCTTTGTTTACATCCTTCTATTCTTTCGGAAGCCTGATGTTTAAAATCTTTAAATGCCCCCTGTAACGGTTATTGGGAACGAAGCTTCACAATAAAGAATACGATTCGTTCCCAATAGCCATTGCGTTTAATTTACACAGTCATTTCTTTCTTCTTTTTTCTCCATATCTCATTCTTTGATGAAGCTTTAATAAATATTTAAGATGTTAGATTTATAAGTGTTTCCTATTTCATCTTTATGCTATCATTCTGTCGCATCCTAATTCACACACGCACACACACATACCGGGTGTAACAGCAGAATTGTCCATCCCACAAAATGTTTAATATCTATGAAAACCGTAAACTTTTCTTTTTTCAAGGTTTTCAAATAAAACGTTTAGCCATTTTGACACCATTTGTAGTAAGAATCATTGAAAAATCTTTTATGTTATTCATCTAAAAATAGAAAATGTTAAAATTGTTTTGTGTCAGAACCACTGTCTTCCTAACTAAACAATGGTGAGAGAAAAAGTTAATTCAGGCCTTGAGTAATGGTACCAATATTCATACTCCGGCTTCCATCTTCAAAATCCATTCAAGGAACATCAAGAGAACGGCGAATAACCTTTAAAAAGAGGGAACAGTAGAGAGGAAGACTGGATCAGGAGGTCAGAGCAGGAACAGGGATCATCATTTCAACGGAGCTAAAGAGATAAATTAGAAAAGATCCAAAAGGCTTGAAAATGAAATCGTACGTGAAACTACTGAGGCTCCCTGTTACTCTAGGACAGAAAGTTAGAAGATTAGAGAGAGCGAAGATCATCTTGAATATTTGGAAATTGATTCTGGAATATATATATATATATATATATATATATATATATATATATATATTTGAACTTAATTTCAATTCTTCATGAGCTTCCGCTCCTTAGCTATGATTAACTAATGATGAACGATATTTTCGTTTATGATCGATTTCATCACGATTCTTCTGTTAAGCTTGGATTGGAGAGTAATTATTGCCCAAAGTAGAGTCCGGTATTGTTATAAAAACCTCGGAGAATTCCAGTAAGATATCTTTAATCAATTCTAAGATACAACGGTTCAAAGCTTAATCTAACAAATGGACAATTTTGCTGTTACACCGGGTATGTATGCGTGTATAGAATTGAGTTTCTGATCCTTTGAAGCGATTGAAAATTGTGGGACAGCCGTGTAAGAAACTGGAAGTTCACATGAGAATTACTGCCTTGTAAAACCTGCGCTTGTCACGTTCAACGACAGCAGCAGGTAAACTATCCACGGTTACTTTTTTTTTACGTGTTTACTGCCAGAATTATAAAAGAATGAATTGGACTGATAGAGATCAATTTCTTGTGGCCGGACGAAAGTAGCTGAATCGATACGATCTGAGGTGATCCCGTTCAGCTGTGATGAATACCTATTTTCAGATTCTGAGAAACTCGCCCAGAAGACATTGGACGACATTATGGTAACACAAAATTGTAAAAGGATATTTATTTTTTATGTGTTGGTTGTTTTTGGTTTTGGCAGTGGAGTAGTTTCCCGTTGACTTATACATTTCTCGGTCACATTTATGAGGCAGGAGTTATTAGTCACTCAAAGGAGATATTGAAGAGAAAAAGAACTTGTAGAGGCAGAGGGCCACCTACTTGATGAGGTTGTGTGAATGGATAGCAGAACAGGGAGTAGGAGGCACGGTAGAAAGACAACCAAGGCGAACTAAGAGCGACAAATGATAGGAAGTTTGGAGAGCCATGAACGCGACATGACACATAGAAGGAGAATGTAAGAAACATAGAAAAATCAAAGATATTTTAATCTTCACAAAAACCACGTAAGGTTATCGTGAGAAACACACTTTACCAATTTAGGTCGGGATAGTCGATCATATCTATATATATATATATATATATATATATGCAGATATACATGTATACAGACATACATATATAATCAGATATACACATATACAGACACAGAACATGTATAAGACAATTTGTAAAACTTCCATTTCGCAAGTTTCGCTGACGAATCCACGTTATCAGAAAATAACAAAATTTACATTAGCCGGACGAAACGGCGTTCGTGAATTAATGATTTTTATTTTAACTTGATCGGTTGAGAAATTAGATTTTAAGTAATTCACTTCCGTTTTTATTTATTTATTCATTTAACTATTAAAAAAAAAAAAAAAAAAAAACTTTGTGAAAAGTTTTATATCTTTGAATAAATAGAAATCGTATTAATTTACATTCGAAAATCTTTTACGTAAATGGCACCTAAGTTTAAAAATTCTAATTAAAATAAATAATTAATTTGATTTCACTTACACTTTTGGCACTTAGTTAATAAGAAGAGAAACGTTTAAAGAATGTTCTATTTGAAAGTTTGGAGAAAATCAGTAGAGAACGTACATGATTCGAGGCGAGTAATGCTGGAAAGGAAATTTGTGAAATATAGGCAGGCTATAGGAGGGTATGCTTATATATCAATTCATCTGCGTGGATTCCATCTTGTTCTCAGTGCGCGGCAAATTTCGTTTTTTCGTTCTTTTTCTGGCATTCCTTAGAAATTTCTGGACATTTTAGGAATTGGTTAGACCTTTCCGGAAATTTCAGGAATTTTGAAATAATTCCGGAAAACCTCTGGAATTGCTTCCAAATTTCTAGAAATTTCTGGAATTGGTTAGACCTTTCTGGAAATTTCTGGAATTAGTTGAAAATTTCTGAAAATCTCTGGAATTGCTTCCAATTTTCTGGAAATTTCTGGAATTGATATAATACATTCAAACAGGAATGTCTGCTTGTATGTTGTGTATGTAACATTAAAATTTGATTTCTTTGTTTTTTTGCCAGATGTGACCAATGCTTTCAAACTTGCTTCGCCTTCAAAGAAATTTTATTGCTGTACAGACTCATATATGGAGAAGGTACAATGGCTCAGCCTCCTACAACAGACCATTCGCGCAGTTTCTTCATCCTAACCACTGAAGACACTTTTATTTTAATTACTGATCGAACATTAATATTACTGTTGTATGTACTCCAGTTTATAGTTAAGTATAGTGGAAGGAAAAACACATTTTGTTCCTTTCATTTGGCGTGGATGTAATTCCCAGTTTCTCCCGGATACATCATTATCCTGGGTTGACTCCATGAAGAAAGATTTAAGAGAACCTTTACTTTACCACACCAACAGAAATTATTAAGCAAAAGACCAGAATTTACACCTTTGTGCAAATTAATTAAAGCAACAGATTTAGTTTCCTTTCTTTCACTATACGGCCAGTTTTAGACCTACTGGAGTAACAGGGTGTAATCGATTTCTATTTTTTCCTCATATTAAGTCATTCCTAGTGGTGTGCAGTAATATGAATGTATTTTCGAGGTGCATGATGAAATTTGTTTGGCCTTGAAAAATACTGCGTCATCCGTGACTGCATCAGATTTTCATCAGACCCAGACACTATTTTCTCGACTGTCGATTAGTTATCCTATGACCATTGTCTGCGATGGCCGTTACTCCAAGGAGCGTACGAAAATTGTAACGCTGCACGAGCACACTGGCAAGACTTACCAGTGAGTAAATCAAAGTATTATCAACTTGCTCGGAATCTCTTCTGATTTAAATCCAATCGAGAATCTGTGGTCAATCTGCAAGGAAAGAATTCGTGCAATAGACATACAATGTACTAACATATGCACTGAATCATGTTTCAATGGAAAAAATACGAAAAAAGTAAATAATACCGGAATTATTCGCTTTGTTTCAATTCATTTGCACAAGGGTGTAGATCAAAATGCAGGCATGAAAACATTTTTTACTACGGTACTTGAATGAAAAATAAAATAAAACACCATGTCTAGCTATTTTCTTATGAAAAGTTCCAGTGGTTGACAATAAATGTTGATGATAATGATTTCTTTCGTATTCAATAAATACTAGAGGCAATACATATGCGTAGCAAGATTTCTCCAAAGACCTGTGGATATGACTAAGATTTCGTACGGGTTTAATAATCGTAATTAACCGGATTCTTATGAAGAAACATTCGGCATATTTTAACCGAACAGCCAGTGCTACTTCTGTTTGAAATTTACAAAATCTTTCTAAGAAAATAATTATTCAGGAAAGTAGGTTTTCCACATCCAGTAACTTTTGTCACTCTTTTCAGTAATAATGGTGGCTTCTTCCATACCTTTTGGTTGGAATTAATTTGGGACATGAAAACCTTGATTATGTCATTATTTTATCTTCAAGTTATATAGGATATCCATTTTTGTTGTTGAAAATCCTCGGCCCTTAATAAAATAGCAAATGCAAAGCATGAATTAAATACGACGTAGATGGCGATGGTACACGCAATCTACAATGTACTTTAAAGAAATAAATCAGCTATGAACAAAGAAAAAAAAAACAACAAATGAGTAAAATAAATAAAATGGGAATAGCGATAGAGTAGCAAAAGGCTACAAACTTTTCGTCTGTGGGGTAAGGAGTTGTAGAATAGGAAATCACCATCACCCACAAAGTCGCCTAGACGCTTTTGAACTCTGTCAAGAATGGAAAGTGAAGACTGGGCAGATATGACCGCAATACTCCATTTTTCGTCTCTTCTGATTATTGTAAAGGTAGAGAATAGTTTGAGAAGTCAGATACTTTCTGGAGTGGTACAAAGAACTGACTATTTCTGCTTACATCTTTAGCGATATATCGTATATATGAGCAACATTTGGCGTCTGGGGTAAACTTGAGTTCCAATATGCATTCAAAGAATGGTGCTTCATCAAAATTACCCCCATCGACAACGCAGACGAAAATTCAGAAACACCATATAAACTTGAGCTTTCACTAGATCACGTGGTTAGAATAAAATGGTTGGCTTGAAAACCTAATTAATTTTAAAATTCATTTTGAATTGTAGCAGTAACAAACGCTTTGTTCAAGAAGATTATCAATCTTAAGCGATGAGAATAAATTTACTACATATTTAATAAAAGATAATTAAGACAAAAAGTTGTATTGAGATGGGCAAATATGCATTTCAAAACCTAAGCAGAGTATTAAGACAGAAAAAAATTCGTTCGAAACAAATAAAAGACTGCTGAACTTTTAGATGATATCTGTCTTCTGTATGGCAGCGAATGCAGGACAATCTCCTCAAAGATGAAGAAGAGACTTGAAGCAACAGAAATCTGGTTCTACGGAAAGATAATGAGGATAACAGGGACCGAACATGTGAGCAACAAAGAGGTTTTAGAGAAAATGGAAACAAAAAGGAAACTTATACCTCAGGAAGAGACAGTTGAAATTTCTGGAGCACATAATGAGGAAGTACGGCTTGACAAACATGATACTCACAGGACAGATTGATTGAAAGAGGAAAGCAATGCGTAACATAGTAGATGAGCAAATGCATAGTAGAATTGTGTTTGGGAGAAATAGGAAAAAGAAAAAAACTTATTCAGCGCTACAAGGGACAGGACGATGTAGAGGGTCATGTTCGCATACGTCCTGAAGAGACACGGCTGCTAAAATAAGAAGGAAGTTGGCTGAAATAAAAATGTCTCGGGTTGATTTTTTCTGGATTTTCTATTTGTAACTTTAAGATAATTGTAACACTGGCTCTAAAACATCGGAGAAATATATGAATATTTTGTCGTGAATGAAAGAAAGAAAATATTAAAAATCGTTCTGTGGAAAATTGTCGGGACATATGTTAATTCCGGTTTGTCTTTTTATTTCTGTTACAAGAAATTGATGACTTAATTAGGCAGACATATAAAGCGATAATATACACGCTTATTTTCAAGATTCCTTCAAAAGGCCAACGTTTTTAAAAAATTGTCAGAAACCCTTCCTCACAAAATTCTTCTGTTTGGATATTTTGTAAGACTGAGAAGTGGATGGGTACTAAGAAATTTTCAGCACTCCAATACTGGTTGCTTGGTCAATAAAATACTAGCTATTTCCTTGTAAAGAAATGGCTAATTACAATTACCATTTTCATCGAATACGGAAACCTACGCTATCTTTTCAAATGTTGATTTGTAATATCCCTGACCTAATTTCGAAGAATTAGCTGTTGAGGTCCGGAGTAGTTCCATTTTCTTGAATTTGAATAGATATTAACTAGGTATATCCAATAATTCACCCCTAAAACAGCATAGCACGTTGGAAAAAGGCCCCAAACTTAATAAGTGAGAAAGTTATGGTATTAATAAGAGGAAAGACCAAAGTATTTTTAATTATTTTTAAAAGATTTTATTCTTTTCTACTATAATAGCACGTTCGAAATTTTGGTTGAATATCATGTTTTTTTTTTTGTTTTTTTTTTTTTTTTTTTTTACGTCAGCGGTCGCGTAATATTTAGTATTAGTTTTTAGTGCTTTTTTCAGTTGAAAAACATTAATTTGGGAATAATTTCAAAAATCAAATAATTGTCGGATTTTAATGAAACTTTCCGAAATTATTAAAAAATGAATGAAATTATTTTAGAAATGTTTATTTTTTTCTCCTGGTAAAAATATTTTTTACATTTGTTACCACCATTACTTAATTTTATGAAAACTTGAATATACGCATCTCTCTAATTTTTTAATTAAATGTAGAAAACTTTGAAGAATATAAATCATTGACAATTTTGTAAATCGAGGAGCTTTTGTAACCAAACTTTAGCTCTGAATTGTAATATACAAAAACCAATAAAGCTAAGACATTATTTAAATAAAAAAAGCTTTTAATGTTTTGTTTTTATGAATAATATACATTAAGGACATTTTTCTGAAGCCAAATAATTCACAAATCCACCACAGACTTGTTTCCTTATTTCCAACTAAATCTTTCTGCTTAAAATTAAGTAATATTTGTTTCAAATTATATAAAGTAAACTTTAAATTTTTTAATTTTCCTAAAATAACTTTTGTAAAAGTATAATTGAATTTTAAAAGATTTTTAAACGGAGAATTTCACTTTTGTTTACAAAATTGTCAAAAATGGCTGACATGATTGATTTTATGTAAAAAAAATGTAAAAAACTAAAATTTCGGACGTTCAAAAAAAAGATCAAAATATTTTTTAAATACTTTGGTCTTTCCTCTTAATAATAACATAATTGTTTAGAAGATAAAAAAGGTTTAATCAAGCTTAGGACCATTTTTGATCAGGGTATTCTTTTTTTTAGCGAAGTATTGGAATACCTAATCTTAACGAGTCATGGTTAATCGTGAAGATCAGATACTATCGAATTAGATTCAAATATGGCGAGTAACCATTGGGCTTATTTCACTTATTTTATTGCTACAATCCTAACTGAGCATCCATTGGTGACGGTTTTCGAATCCAAGTAATAAAAAGAAAAGAAAAAAACATTAAGATAGTTCTTTTGAAAATGTGGAAGAAAAAAGTATTTTAATGATTAGCAAGAAAACAAACTAAAACGAAACGAAATTAGCAGTGATTAATAATGTCTGGCCTGATTAAGTTTGTCTCACTAAACAAATAAGGATATTGGATCATCGTTAATTAAAAGCGATATATAGGGGTATATATGTTTTTCACCGATACGCCCATCATTCATATATAAGTCAAGTTTGAGATAAAGCCTGAAGTGTACCTAATTATCAATATTTGTAGTGAATGGGACGCGAAAACGTAAGTTAACGCTTCCTTGGCTAAGATATAAATAAAAAAATTACGCGTAGGAAATAAACTAAGAAAGTATTTCAGCCAATTAAAACTTCTCCCGCCTAAAGCAAAAATCCTTTTGATTCTATGGAGAGCAATAAGTAAACAAGCGATTACGTCTAGTAGAGAGATCTTTTGCAACTACCACATTGGTCACGTCCGCTTTCTCATTAAATCCAACACCAATTTCTGCTAACGCGAGAAAACTTCTCCCCCACCTGATCACGTGAACATATAATTAATATAATTAATAATATTAATAACAGTAATTAATAACATTTACCTTTCGTTTCATTTCAGTGAACTCTTTTTACAAAATGTTTTATCAGCTGAAATTAGATTCTTTTCATTAAAAACAAAACAAAAATAATTCTTTAAAATTGGACTGAAAATTCATGTTATGAATATTTAAATGAAAAAGGGTTAATCGTCATCAGCATTACTCCCATAACCAGTTATCATTCTCCGAATTACTTCGGAAGTGTGCTTGTCGAACTCTCTGCCTCTGTGTTTACTGTGCGGTATCCGGGTATCGAGGAACTCAAACCCCGACAAGCCCACATCAGGTTTTGGCCGGCGTCCATATAAACAGAGTCGCAGCGAGTAGACGGCAGTTAGTTCGTTGCAGATGGAGTTGGAGAGAGAGAGAGACGCAGACGCACACAGAGTTGAGCTGTGAGCTCTGAGACCAGCCTCGCGGGAAGCTGACTGAAGATCCACGCATCCCGACTTCGACTTCTAACCAAGAAAAAATTATTTTTGAAGAACGATTTAGACTCACACTAACAAAAGAAGTTTTGCGAATATCGCCTGACGACGCCAAAAACCAGTTATCGAAAAACAACATAAGATATTAAGACTCGCCTAACAAACACAAAGTGTAACGAATCCATAGAAGCGGGTTGGGAGGAAGACGCAGTCCTGTATTCAGTAACCAGATATAAAAATATTTGTTATTCTCTTTTTTAACACATTTGAACTTTTCGAGTTTTTACTTTATTTTATTTTACATATACTTGTGCGGTGTTACCTTTGCTCGGACTCGGCTTGCATTACGGCCCGGCGACTGATTGATTTTGTCTACCTAAGATGAAATCACAACATGGGTAGGTTAGGCTAAAAGTCAAAGCAGTTACTTCGGTAACCAGGCGTTGGTGGCGAGCTGGGAACAACAAAGCTGATACTGAAACTAACCAGATTCCCATCCGAATCAGCTAAGGGTTAGAATATCACATTTGGTGTCGTGACAGCAGGATCACGTCACATTTGAAGGCGCGACAAATACCAAGTCACATTGGTCGTCACAGGATAGCACGGGGGCAGAGAGAGGCCGGGGTGACGTCAGAGACCTGTTGATATTCGTTGGACCTGCTAAAGGCCGAAGCCCCAGCCTATATATCTCTGGGAGTCGTTGAAACACGCAGGCCATATAACCACGTCAATGCGACTCACCATCAGGACGGATCAGTAGCCTTGTGTCACACTTAGCACATAACAAGCCCAGGTATCTACTGTAGCGCGAAGATTAATCGTGGCACCTCGCAGACCAATTCGCGAGGCTCGTGGGTATTCAAGTGTCCCTTTATAAAACAAAGCGGTTTATTTTTCTTCTGAAAGATGTTACGAAACTTACTGATATTCATTTATATTTTTTAAGCAATGTTTATTTCGAAAAAGATAAAGTTACTTTTTTCAGGGTTCTGACACTGATCGCTGGTGACGTAGGCCTAAATGTCTTGGGATATGCAGATGCCTGACGCCAGGAGTCCCTAGTGGTTTGCGTCTCTGTCATTGGCGGGATTATTCGATGAGGAACGAAGATTTGAAGATATTTCCAATTTATTTATACCAGTCATCTGTGATATATATATATATATATATATATATATATATATATATATATATATATATATATATATAGGATTTAAGCAGCGATTCCTCATTTATATATGTTTTATTAAAGACGACAGAGAAGCTACTGCGATTAAGCAGTTTATTTAATTTTTCTTGTGTTCGAACAAAGTTTTTCTTTTCTGGACAAAGAGCGTATAAAAACTGTGTAAATGTTCTGTAATTGCGTGTGCCTTCGGCCATACTTTTAGCCATTATTAAGGATGATTTTATTTTTACTTTTTAATTGGCTGTATATGTTGTGTGTATGTATCTAGAGTTATAGGGGTGTTTTATTTTCCGAAAACGGTCAGCACATTTTGGCCCTGTTAGTAAGTAATATTATTAAGTGTTGACCTTTTCTTTTTTATTATTAAGTCTTTCATTATTTTTAATCTTTCTTTACATGTTGCTGAGGTTATTATGCTTGCATTTTCTACTATGTTTCATATAGAATCTGGTAAGTTTCTGTGTGTGTTTAAAATGTTTTGATGGAGCTGTGTTCGGATAGGTGTAACGTAAGTCGTCTGGATAAGCATGTAGTAGTGCGACCGAGGTAATTATTTATGAGTTTGATTTGATTAGGAAAACAGTTCCTTAAGAGGCATTTGAACTAGTAAATAATGTTCGTTCTTTGTAGTTTTGATTTTGCAGGTATGTTTTTATTTTTGAGGATGAGGTTAGCTGTTTTAAATTTTTTGTAGTATATAATTAATTTAATGTTTTTGTTCAGGTCAATTGGGGTAGGGTATTTCTTTATGATTTTTCTAAGTAAAGACTGATTTTGTTTGTAGTTGATGTGCATTTGATTTTTCTTGAAAATATTTATGTCAATTTTGTTTGTGCATTCAATATCGTTATTAGTTTGGAAAAAATAGTCTAATCTCGTAATCGATGAGTTGGTTAGGAAAACCACTGTTAACTAGTGTATGTTTTACATTGTTGATTTCTTTAAGGAAAGTAGGTGAGAGGATGAATTCTCGTGTGCTCTCTTTAGGAAGATTTTTTTGTTACTACGTTTTTGTATCTGCGTGAGCATTCACTATTAAAATTAAGGCGGCAAGAGATCTGCTAGTGGTTTTTTTATACAATGAGGTGGTAAAAGTGTTATTACTGTATTCTAAAAATGGGAGTTTATTTTTTGACGAAGTTCATAGGAAAAGTTAAGGACATAGTTGTTTTCAAATGTAGTTTTGAGAGTATCAATATATTTTGTGTTTTTCGCTTGAAGAAATATATCGTCTATGTTGCGGACATATATTTTAGGTTTACAGACCTGTTTAAATATCATGTTTTCTACATTGGACATGAAGTAATTTGAGAGGCATGGGCCGAGCAGAGTTCCCATAATAACACCATTAGTTTGGGTGTACATGTTGCCATTATTGTCGTGGAAGGGGAAGTTTGTTGTGCATCCATGTCATAATGTTTTGAGTATATTTGGTTTGATGGATGGATTCTATCCCACCCCCAATGTGGTGTCAATTCATACCCAGTAAATAATTATAAAGCTTGAATTTTTTTCTTATTTACCATTTATATTAACTGTGGCCTTGGACGGCAACTGGTCTAGCAGAAGGACAACTCTGAATTCAAAACGTGCGGAGGGTCGTTGGGGGACTTCGTGGCACGTAGTGCACCAGGTCTGTATCTGGCCCTTCAAAAAGTGTGGATGGTCCTGCACGAAACCTTCACCACTATAATCAAATCTCATGTGCTGTTGTCGGCTGTCGGTTTCCTAGGAGCTGAACTGCTTGACGCTCATACGTCGAATTCGACGGGATAGTCGAGTGAGTATATATATATATATATATATATATATATATATATATATATATATATGTATATATATATATATATAAAAGCACACACACAGTTACACACACACATATATATAATTTAGGCAGAAGGTTTTTCTACAAACAAGTTTTATTAAATTCATCTAACAAGGTCTGTCTGTTTCAAAATGATGTTGCATGGATTGAAACTGTGAATAAGCTGTCTGAATTTCATATTTGTTCTGTTGAGTTGGTACAAACATAGTCTGCTGCCTCAGTCATTATCAAATCCATGTATTATCAGTGAAGTAGGTAGGGTTTCATTGGTTTCTTCTTCTTTTTCTTCTTCTTCTTTGTACAGCATCTCCTCAGGATGTGGGCGATCAGGCCTTTCTCTATCTTCCTATCCCTTTTGGCCCTTAGTAGCGTTTATACCTTTGTCAATCTCTGCAATATGCCCTCTGAGAATTAAATTTTCCAACCCTTCCTTCGTCATTATGTGTCCAAGAAATTTCAGCAGCCCCTTTTAATTTTTATTTTTTATCGAGAAATGAAAGTTTCAGATCTGTCTAAAGTGACGTCATGTATAACGATTGAAGGGAATGAGACCAGAAAGCAAATTATTATGTGCTTGTTTTTCTTTTACTGAATATTTTATACGCACATCAATCCTGTGGCGAAATATATTTTATTCAATGTGGGTTGATTTTTTAATATAAAACATGCTTTTACGTTTTTTAATATTTCTTTGCAATGGATTTTGTTCAGCATTTCATTATTATTGGTATTATCCACTAATATTTCTTTGATATTTTTATATAGTCATAGGTTCTATTTTGGTTGTTCGTGATGTGCTGCTCTATATGTGCACGAATTGCACTAACTTTTAACAAGTGACAAGTAAACCTACGATTGTGTAAAAGTATAAATTTAGACACACACATACACGCACACACACACACATATATATATATATATATATATATATGTGTGTGTGTGTGTGTATGTATATATATATTGTGTGTATGTAGGCAGCAATTTTTCATTGATGCATGTTTCATTAAATAAAATAGACAAGTTTTGTCTATTTTAAGTAAGTTACTTTCATATTGTCTGATAAACTTAACATTATCATTGAAAGACGAGAGGAAATGACCATATTGATACATGTTTTAATCCAATTCTTTCGGCTTACATATACCATTATCAAAGATGACAATTACATTTCAATATATCAAACAATACATGGACAAAACAATAATTATAATCTGTTTTTGATGCATGAAAAATTTCAAAGCAACGACAAACTCGTGTATATATATATATATATATATATATATATATATATATATATATATATATGCCAATTGTAAAATTTGAACCGAAATAGAAAGAGATAAAAAAAAAACTATATACAGAAAGGGACGTATAATTTGACAATACACACAATGGGCTTGTGTTCATTCAAAATTATCATGATCCCAATTGTCATCATTAAAATCCGTTGTAATAAAAAGATATAATCTACTGAAACAAAATGCTTTGAAAGACCCAAAATCTATAATTCCCTTACGATTAATATAAAATTGGTCTATTTCACTTTATCATCTGTTCTTAACAAATTAATAATGAAACAATGTGGGATAAACCGACAAAAATAAAATATACCGTAAAAGAAAAAGAAAATAAAAACAAACAAATAAAATAAAATAAATATAAATATACAACTTTGTTGGAACATTGGCTGAAATTTACATAAAATCAAATTTCTGTAACGATACGGGAAATGTACAGTTGTTTTCTTTTACTCCCAACACTCACCTGAAGAACCAGAAACTAACAGTAGTGAAGGATTAATTAGCACTTGTAGCATTAATTACCATTAATTAATTATATTAATTAGCATTTGGAGAGTATGAGAAGTCGATCAACAGAAGTTCGGATGATTCGATAAAAGACACAAATGAAAGATTACAAAAGCCAGCATCTGAAGAACAAATGTACAAAACGAAAATCCATCATCAGAAAAATACAAAACGTGAATCTATAAATAAGAATAAGAAATCCGTTGGGATTTGGAGAGAAAAACGGAAAGAACTATAGTCAAAATAACATGGTGGGGCAGAAGGTACTTGAAAAGAGAAGAAAATATATTAAATGGCCAGCACAGGCAAGATATACAAGAAGATCAAATATACTGCGACAAAGATAAAATCCACGATCATAATAACCAAATCCTCATCATTATTCCATCGACTATTTCAATCGTCAGTGAGGCCTAAGGGCAGAAGAAACAGAAGAATCTCCTCCAGGATGGTCTACAGACTGGCACTGAGGAGTTCCGTCATTGTAATATTCTTCCACTCTTTGATGTTGTCTGACCTGCATTTTCGTTGGCGTCCCCTCTTGTCTCCTACGTCAACAGTGTCTTGCATATTGATCTTGCAGAGAATGTTATTCCGTGTGACGTGGCCAAATCTGATGCTTCATAGTGGCGAGTAGAGATTCCTATCGGATCACAAGACTTTTGGATTTTCTTTGGATTTTCTCTATGTTGAGTTTCATTTCATATGCGTTGGCTCTTTCAACGAGTTTGTGTGGTCAGGTCTTGGAGTTACAATTACTACACACCATTGTCTGTGAAACGCAGGTTGCAGACAGGTCTACCATCGAGAAGTGTTTTGGTCGTGGTCAGTTTCCTACTTAATCCTCTCCATTAACAGGTTGAAGAATACTGGCAGTGTAGGCATCACTCTTTAATGCTGATGGTCATCTGAAAGAAATCTCTCACTTGGTTACTCAAGAGAATTGTACTGGTGGCATGTTCAAAGAGTGTGAATGACTTGTATGAACCCTTCTTCTAGTTTGAATACTCTTAGTACATGCCAGAGAGTTTCATCATATATTCGATCAAATGCTTTCTTGAACAACCAAATATAGTATTAGGTTGGTGCAAAAATAATGTTTTTTGACGTTCAACTTTATGTGAGAAAACGACATTATTTTTGCACCAACCTAATAAATTAACCCGACATCACAAGATAGCCGTGGCCGAGTGGTTAGAACGTTCGCATTCGGACCATGCGACCCTGGACCGAATCTCGCCACGGTCGATTTGTCAGGAATAAGACTTCCCAATGTTATCAGCATGGAGAGGTCAATCCCAGCGTGCGGCACATTTGGAAAGTGCCTGAAAACCATACCACGGGTTAACCAAAGCCTTGTGAGTGAAATTGGGTAGACGGAACAATTGGTGAGGCGTTGATAACTGCTAGCAAGAAGTCACAAGTCACGTGCCCGAGTGCTTGAGAGTGCTGACCTTGCTCAAATTATTGATCACGCTTTTTCTGCCCCAGAATCTGCTCAGTGTAGTTGCATTATAAACCACAAGTGGAATAAACAAAAAGCAAGCGTCTGCAATAGGGATTGGCTAGCCGCCCTAGTAGACGGTTATCCTCGAATACGAGTGGCTAGCTATACATACATACGTACATAGAAACATATAAAAATAGAAACGGCTGAGACGGAATATTGATCCATTAGGAATTTTAAAAATCATTTCGCTGCAAGCAAAGCAATAAAGCCATTAGGACGCAAAGTGTTAGAGAATAGGAAAAATACTTTTAAGGAGAGAGGACAATAAAAGAAGATTTAAGAAGACAGAAGATAACAATTGACATTGCATTAAAATTTTTGAAGATTAAAGTTGAGAAGCAAGAAGCCGGGAGAGAGCTGCACTAACAAGTACGATAGAAGTTAGCATAAAAAAAATCGGTTTCAACCGTAAAATGATGAGGCTTTGTCGTCAATCTAATAATGCACTTAAATGTCAAAATGGCCGTCACACTAGCACACTGACCAGTATGACATGCACAGAGCAGAAACTATTTTAGAGAATATGAAATTCAGTATTTTATATGGTAATATAAGATAGGCATATGGTACAGTATTGATGACAAATTACCAACGAAAACATCAGTAACCCCTAAAAGGCGAAGTAAAAGATAGCGATAATAAAGGATGATTAACAGTAAGAAGATACAAAGTGTAATCGGTAGCAAGAAAGACAGCCAAAAGTGTGAGCTACGAATTGGTGACATCAAAAACAAGTAGGTATACAAGTTTAATGATCTGATCGTGTCGTAACAGAGGGCGACGGAAAATGTGACAGAGAAAAACGAAGGCGCTTTAAAATAGCGAAATATGTCTTTCCAAAACTTAACAAGGTATTAAGAAACAAGGAAAATTCGTTACGAAAAGAAACGAGACCTCCTCATATATGACCGTGAATGTTGGACAGATGAAGTGGAAAGTTTACAGAAGAAGTGAAAAGTTGAAGCGACAAAGATAATACACTACAGAAGGATACTGAAAATACTATGAACGGAATGTTTAAAGAAACTTTAAGGAAAATAGAAAGAGAAAACGAGTTAATTTTGATATATTTTATTTCTTTTAAAAGTCAGATTACAATTAATATATAATTTGAGTTTCGGATTCATCACATTCAAGCTCTTAATAAGTATATACCATATATTGTATTGATTTTAATCAATGAATAAATTATTCACCTTAAAATTGTTTTTATAGAACAAAATAAGTATTGGAAAATTAAATACAAGAACAAAAATAAGACATGTAAGAATAGATGTGACCGCAAATTCTATGCTAGCACTCATTTTTGCCTCGCAAATTTCTTTTGTAGAACACTTCTGACTTCTTGCTTTCTATTCAACTTTGATCTTAAAACATCTAAATGAAGTATCAATTACTATTGTTTGTCTTCCTAATTCTTGTCCTTTTAGTGTTTTCTCTCCTTAATAGGGTTTTTCTTTCTCATATTTTCTCTCACACTTTGTAACCCCTTGCGTCTTAGAGGTTTTATTACCATACTTGAGGAGAAACGATTAAAAAAAAATAAAAGGTAACAATTCCTGTGCAGGCTTATTTTGTTCAAATATACGTTTTATGTTTAGAGAAGCGTCTAGAAAAATTGTGCTTTGGCTTTAGGGTTAGGGGTAATGTTTCATATAGCTGGTTGAAGATATATAAAAATATCGAATTATATTTAAGAATTTAATGAGATTAATAAATGTAACAACATTCTTAATAAATTATTTTTTAGTATAAACAAAATACATTTGTTTCTATTTATGTTTTTAAGGATAAACTAAATAATTTTTAGTATGATAGAGTTGTTCTTTATATACGTTTATTTGAAAATGGGAAAACATACAGGTTGAAAAATGAATTTCGTAACTTCTATAGCATTTCAAGTTCAAGCTGGTAATCATCAAACTCAAATTGATACTAATCAATTTCAAGTTGGGCTAACCAATTACCACCTGAGACTAAACAGTTTAAAGTTGATAATAAACAATTACATGTTGAACTAACCAATTTCAAGTTGGACTAACCAATTTCCACCTGAGACTAAACAGTTTCAAGTTGATACTAAACAATTTCAAGTTGGACTAACCAATTTCAA
Organism: Acanthosepion lycidas; assembly: GCA_963932145.1. Lineage (NCBI taxonomy): Eukaryota > Metazoa > Mollusca > Cephalopoda > Sepiida > Sepiidae > Acanthosepion > Acanthosepion lycidas. Next base: position 125,570,460 of record OZ010573.1, read on the forward strand.
TTTGGACTAAACAATTTCAAATTGATACTAAACAATTTCAGATTGATACTAACCAATTTCAAGTTGGACTAATCAATTTCTAACTGAGATTAAACAATTTCGAATTGATACTAAACAATATCATGTTGATACTAATCAATTTCAAGTTGGACTAACCAAATTTCAGCAGAGACTAAACAATTTCGAATTGATACTAAACAATTTAAAGTTGGACTAACCAATTTTAAGTTAGACGAACCAATTTCCAACTGCGACAAACAATTTCAAATTGATACTAAACAATTTCAAATTGATACTAACCAATTTCAAGTTGGACTAACCAATTTCCAACTGAGACTAAACAATTTCAAGTTGATACTAAACAATTTAAAATTGGCAAATATATTTTTCAACAAGACAAATGAGGCATAACAATGAAACTGAACAAGCAAATATTTGTCACTAACTCTTGAATTATGGAATATCAATGTACACGTGGATGTCAAAAATTAATATCCTCAATATCCAAGTCTGGCTGTAGAAATCGCTGAACATGTGCCAGCAGAGCAGTACACTTAGGCAGGGTTAGTAGAGGTATATTATTAGCAATCACTTGCTCAAGTTCGAAATTCGCCTGCAAGAACTTGAGGAAGCTTCAAAGCTACATTAGATTTTACACCAGACTTAAGAATTGACCACGCTCTTTCCATCGGATTCATCATTGGACTATATGGTCCGAGGTGTAAGAAGTGATGATGGGCAAACTCAGTCTCCATAAAAATACGTCTTCCAGCGAAGCATGGCAAGAGGGCATTGTCAGCCATCAATAGCACAGCTGACTGCTATCTGCCGTGGACCCGTTGTCTCCCAAACTGACCAGATTGTTTGTTCTTTTATGAATGACCCTCAACGGATTTGTGATAGATTAATCCGAAGCTACTGATCCCTCCCATTATGTGAATATTGACACCGTAAGTCCCGGCGGCGACTACAGTGCAGGGACTCCCTTTCGTTGATTGCCCTTGCTTACGAGAAATGTACAAATTAAAATTTGTTTCCTCAACGTTGACAAATCGGATATTGTCGGCCTTGAATCATAGAAGCTCCTGGACATATTGCCGACATTTGTTTTTCTTGATATCGCTATTGGCAATATCTGGCTCATTGTAAACTTTGTTTGAGTGTGAATAATAGTCCATTTAAATGTTGCCGAACACATTCGAAACTCACAACCATATTGAATCTCTGATGTTTCAAAGCTGCCTGCTGCTTCAACGTTATTTGTGGGTTTTCCTCCACACACTCTTCAATAAAAGCCTTGTGTTCAGTACCAATTGTTTAGCCCAACTTGAAATTGCTTAGTATCAATTTGAACTTATTTAGTCTCAATTTGTAATTAATTAGTCCAACTTGAAATTGTTATGTACCAAATTGAATTTGATTAATCCAACTCGAACTTAATTATTACATCTTGAACTTGAAATGCTATAGTTTAGACAGCACTTTTATTTGATACAACATTCCTATTCTTCTCTTTCTCTTATTATCTAACGTTTTTTAATCAATTTTTTTATTTAAATATAACCCCGTTACTTCTTTTGTTATCCTTTGTATGTGTTTATTTGAAAATGGAAACACATTGTACAGGTTGAAAAATGAATGACGCAACTCCAAGTTCAGATGTCACTTTTATTTGATAAAATCATAAGGAATCTTCTATTTTCCCTTTATCTTATTTTCTCACGCTTTTTCCTCATTGTTTTTAAAATTTAAATTCAAATTCAAAATTTAAATTTAAATTTAAATTTAAATTTAAATATAGCCATTCCATATACTTTTTTGTTCTTCTTTATATATGTTTATTTAGAAATGGAAACACATTATACAGGTTGAAAAATAAATACCGCAGCTATTATTTAGCCGGCACGTTTATTTAAGTAAATTTTTCTCTTTTCGCTTTTTCTGATTTTCTCACAATTTTTCATCATTTTTAAAATTTAAATATAGCCGCCTCATTTACTTTATTTATTGTCTTTTATACGTGTTTACTGGAAAAATTGAAACACTATACAGGTTGAAAAAAGAATGTTGCAAATACAATTTCAAACGGCATTTTAATTTGATACCATCATGGAGATCCTTCTCTTTTCCATTCCCGTTATTTTGACAGACTTTTTATTTCAATTTTCAATTTCAATATATCCACATATCATTTGTTTTATCCGTGACCAATTATATTTGTTTATTCAAAAATGGAAACACATTATACAGGTTGATAAAAGAATGTCGCATCTATTATTTCAAAAGTCACATTTATTTGATACAGTCATGCAGATTATTCTCCTCCCTTTTATCTTAATTTTCTCACGTTATTCTTTCATCATTATCTTAATTTAATAATAGCCACATCATTTACTTTATTTGTTATCTTTGTATGGGTTTATTTGAAAATGGAAACACATTATAAATGTTGTAAAATGAATATCGCAACTACTAATTCTCTTTTCCATTTCTCTTTTATTTCTCACGCATTTTCCATCATTTTTTTAATTTAAATACATCTACCTTATTTAATGTATTTGAGGCCCTTTATATGTGCTTACTTGAAAATGGAAACAATTGCCCGTGCTGAAAATTGAATGTCGAAACTACTATTTCAGACGGCAATTTTATTTGCTAAAATCATGTATTTTCTTCTCTTTTCCATTTCTCTTATTTTCTCGTGCGGCATGTAGTTAGGAAGAAAGTCACGTTGGACATGCGGTAGGCATGCAGATCTCGTCATAAATCGATGTTGAGTGATCTTACATTACCTTTTGTTCTGTTCTAATATCTGTTAATCCCATTAAGCAAATATCACATTCATAGTTGCTGGCTATGGGAACGGTGGATAACAACAATATCACGTGGTACATGCGGTTAAGTAGCAAGTCACATTGCGGTTAGCAAGCATGTCACGTGGCTCATTACTACTGCCGTAAGTCGATGTTGACCGAGTAGACCACTATTTCCTTTTTTGTGCTATACTAATATTCTTTAATCTGATTTAGTTAATTCCCAGTTTATTGCTGTTTCTTTTGTAATTTGGTGAGTACATTCACTTGGCGTCAAATTTAATTTACAGAAATATTAAAACAATATTAGCTTAATAAGATTAGAATCCAAAGATGGCATATTTTATGCATTTCCAGTTTAAAACTCATTCTTATATCATTTGATGCGTAGAATCACGTGCCAATTGAATTGTGAACAATATTAATAACAATATTATGCACCTAGAAATGCCAAAATGTCTACATTATATACATTTCCAGATCAATGATGATACGTGATTAAATGAATAGAATCAGATGGAATCAAGTAAAAATAATTTGGGGCAATGTTATTATGAGACTAAGATAGTAGATTTTGTGCATTTTGAGTATGTCAAGTCCAGCGAATGTAATACCATTGTTGACTGAGCGTTTAAACATTTCATTTTGTGCTGGACTTATATCTGTCATTCTCATTAAGCAAATATCTCATTTATGGTAACACGACATCGGAACGGAGGTTAACAATAACGTCTGGTGGGACATGCGGTTAGGAAGCAAGTCTCATTGGTCGTTACCACTGGTGTAAACCAATGTTGACTGAGTGATCTGCTATTTCTTTTTGTGCAGTATTAATATCTGTTAATCCAATTAACCCGAGAACACTAACCATAGGTATATAGTACCCATCGCAAATTTTCTTATTTTTAATTACAATTATCAATACCTGATTTTCTTACCTAAATAATATGTTTTGAGTTCCTATTAATGTTAACTCAAAGTACAAAGTTTGAAGTGCTTGCATGTAAAATATTTCAAATAAAGATTTATATTTAATATTTTATTTCATATTTTCAAAATCGGGTCTGATATTACCGATGGTTAGTAGTAGTGTAACTCATGGTTAGTAGTGATGTAACTCATGGTTAGTAGTGGTGTAACTCATGGTTAGTAGTGATCTAACCCATGGTTAGTAGTGGTGTAACCCATGGTTAGTAGTGGTGTAACTTTAATTGATGGTTAGTGTTCTACGGTTAAGCAAATTTCCCATTTATATTAACTCTATGTGGGAACGGGAGTTAGCAAGAAAGTCTCGTTTGACATACGATTAGCAAGAAAGTCTCTTTGAGATACGATTAGCAAGCAAGTCTCGTGGATCATTAACGGATGTTAGTAAGAAAGTATCGTGTGACATGCGGATAGGAATCAAGACCGGTTGTAAATGTGATTAGTGTCATTATTACTAGCGTAAGTCGATGTTGATTGATGGTCTACCATTTCCTTTCGTACCGGGATGATATCTGTTAATCTTCTTTATGGTAACTAGACTTGGGAACAAAGTTTAGCATGAAAGTCTCGTGGAACATGCGGTTAGGAAGCAATTCTCGTTGGCGTTGAACATGAGGTTGGCAAGCAAGTCTCGTAGGTCATAACTGCTGGCGTAAATCGATGTTGACTGGATGGTCTATCATTTCCTTTTGTGCTGTTCTAATATCTGTTAATCTCATTAAGCAGATATCCAATTTATATTAAGACGATATGGAAACGGAGAATAGCAAAAGGGTATCGTCAGACATACAGTTTGGTAGCATGTCTCGTTCATCATGCGTTTATCAAGCAAGCCTCGTGGGTCATTACTGTTGGCGCAAATCGATGTTTGCTGTGTGGTCTACCATTTCCTTTCGTACCGGGCTGATATCTGTTAATCTCATTAAGCAAATATCCTATTCAGAGTAAACCGGCACAACAACGGAGGATAGCAATACCGTTTCGTGGGGCATGCTATTAGAAACTCTGTCGCTTTATACATGCGGTTAGCAAGCAAATCTCGTTTGTCTACCATTTCCTTTTTGCGCTGTGCTTGTATCTGTCAATCTAAGTAAGTAAATATCCCATTTATATGAACTCGATTTGGGATCGGAGTTTAGCAAAAACGTCTCGCGGTTATCAAGAAAGTCTCGTTTGGCATGCGGTTAGCAAGCAACGCTCTTGGATCATTACTATTCGCGTGAATCTATGTTGAATGTGTAGTCTACAATTACATTACATTCTAGCTTTGCTAATATCTGTTAATCCCAATAAGAAAATAACTCAATTTATGTTAACCCTACATGGAAACGGAGAAGCAAGAAAATCTAGTGTGACATGATGTTAGGAAGCAAGTCTCGTGGGCCATTACTACTGACGTCTATCAGTGTTTACTTAGTGGTCTGTCACTTCCTTTTGTGCTGAGCTAATATCAGTAAAATTCATTAATCAAATATCCCATTTACGTAACTCGACAGGCGAACAGATGTTAGCTATAATGTCTCGTGAGACATGCGCTTAGAAACCTAGACTCGTTGGATATGCGATTAGCAAGCATGCCTCATGTGTCATTATTTCTAGCGTCAATGGATGTTCACTAAGTGGTCTTCAATTTCCTTTTGTGCCGAGCTAATATCTGTTAATCTTATTGATGAAATATTCCATTTATACTAACTCGACTTGGGAAAGGTTGTTAGTATGAAAGTCTCGTGTGACCTGAGGATAGGAATCAAGACCGGTTGGAAATGTGGTTAGCAAGCACGTCTAGTGTGTCATCACTTCTGGCGTATGTCGACTGAGTTGCCTACCATATTGTTTTGTCCACATGTTAATCTCATTGATGAAATATTCCATTTATAGTAACTCTATATGGGAAAGGAATTTTGCAAAAATCTCGTGAAATGAAAACCAAAAGGATTAAGAAAAAGTGAAGACACACGAAAAATAAAATTTAAGTTTACGAACGAGGTGCTGAAAAATAAAAGAAACTATATTAAAATATAATATACACTAAAAATAAATTAACTGACAAATGAAACTAGATTTTTTGCTAGCAACAAAAGTTAAAAAAAAGATTGGGAGAGGCGAAAAAGAAAATTCAAAAACCTTACTCTAAAAAGCAGTCAGTAAAAAAAAAAAAAACGTAAAAATAAATTAATAAATTTAACGTAAAATATAACAGTCCTTTCAACACAAACATATTAGTTCCAATCGATTAGCGACAAAAATACGTCGTTCACGTGGCGAAACTAGATATATCTGATGAAACTATCTGGTTCACTATGGCGAAACTATCTATCTGATTAACTTTTAACGAACTGACTCCGGAGGAATAATATTTATTTTTGTAAAAATCCATAAAATGTGGCACAAGACCAAATGTGGAGATGCAGAAGGCTGGTCATCATCTATTTTATCTTAGACTAATCTAGGCCAATCACTGACCCAAAGAATCGATACAATATCCATTGCACCAAAATAACACATAATTATTTATGCCTCCAAGACTCTATGAAGTCCTAAAAAATGCTCATATTTACAATTTGTTTATGGCGGTGAGGAATAGCATAAGAACATTTAAAACTGAAAAATCTAGCGAATATTTACAGTATGCATAATAGTATATATACAAGAAACTAAAGAAAATGGTGCTAATAATATAAAAAAAACACAATCCTCGCCCACCTTTTGCCAAATTTTGATGGAAATAATCGTCCCTTTTTCGGACTAATCTTGAATTTAAAGTGACGCTTAAGGAACAAGCTTATTTGGGAAGAGGTAAAAATTCTTGTCTTTACATAATTCCTTCTGTCGCGTCGTCCATATCACGACTCGCATATCAACTAATACGCAGAAAAACACAGTGCTCAGCTTTAGTCAACGACGCTACAACATTGCTACAAAAAATACAGAACTTTCCGCGCAGGATGCGAACAATTATATTTTGAATAAATTTGCACAACAGGTCGACGAACTTGCAGTGGAAAATGGCTCACCGCAGCGACCGCAGTTGGGATAATTTCCCAAGCTGGATGAAGAAGGTTTTTTGCTGACCCAGAGGGGCTTTCGCATCACCAGCCACGTGAGTGTTGCCTCATCGTTAGTGAGTCATTTTAACCCTGGCACACAAGGCCATATGGAGTGAGTTACACGCTTCGTCAAACCGAGTTCGCCAGCCAGACTATCTTGAACAGGACATCTCCCTAACATTTGATATAATGTACACAAGTCGGTTGCCAGTGGGAAAGTACAGTCCGAAACCGGCGTCCGAAAGGACAGCTTCAATAAAACAATGGCTAACCGTATCGAATACATGGGAAAGATCTAAATTGATCAGCTCGGTCTCACTCTCGACTTGATCGATGATCAAGCGTACCAAATGAAGGTAATCTTGAATAGTTAAACCCTTCACAGCACATTTTTTCTCAGAGCCAACTAGACTAGACAGAACAGCTGAAAACAACTGGTTAAGATATTGGGTAAAATCTTCAACTCTTTATTTAACATACACAAAGGACTAAAGTTACCTCTCCCATCCCCATCGTTCTTGTTTTTGTGTAGTAATTCGATCACACCCTCGGTGAAGAGTTGAAGTATAGACCTCTGCTTCATCCAGTTTTTGTAAATTAGTTCCATCAAGGGAACAAGAACGGGAGACTGCCTTATTACAGTTCGTAAGGATGACCATCTTATCCTGGAGTTTTGTTCTGGCTAACCAGCTTCAGCCATTGCCAGGTCTCAGACTCTGTAACGGGACCCTCGAACCTAACCGCTTCAGCTGTCTCGAGGCGGAGAAATTCAAACAATTTGATATCGAATTGAGCAGTGCTCAGACCGGGCCTCCTGGTGAACAGATCCTGAAAGTAGTCACAAAAATCCTCACATATGCTCGTGTTTGTAGTCATAGTCAGTTTGTTCAGCAATGCGACGCACGCGATATATGCCTATAGGATGCATTTCTAACTTCCTTTGCAGGCAGCTCAGAGATCATATTCGTTGCCTCAAGAAATATTCTTTTTAACCCTAACTACAAGTGCTTGGTCTTTTTTGATAAGTAAGGAGGTCAGTTCCACCCCTGCTAATGCTACTTCCCTACTATCACGGGAGTTAATCAGCCGATCAACTTTTGCTTCGCATGTCGTCTGTGCTGTTAACCTAATTATACCAAGTTGATAATTATTATCAGCAGAAAATGAGACAACTAGATTTAAATAAATCCCACCACTTCTTCCCAAACACAGCCCATGTTAATTCCGGCTGTAGTATTAATAGCAGCTGGTCATGGAAATCTCGCTCACCAAGTGATTTCCAGTAACCAGCCATCCTAACCTTTGGTCAATCTAAGTTCACATGAACCCGTACGAGTCTATAATCCGAATAAACTACATAATGGAACGATGAACAAACTAAGAGCGCTACATCGACGCTCTTAACTAGAACTCTGTCGAGGTAGCTACAATGTACCTTCGAAGCCGAACTGCCCCTATTAGTCCAAGTCCTTACTAACTCCCCGTTACAATACTTATCGACAAGATCGAACTTGTCAATAAAGTCGTAAATGATTTCATATACGGGTTGTGAGTACCCGATAATACTCCTATACGATCTATATCGGTGTCAAAGATGGTATTCCAATCGCCACCTAAAATTATCCGACGAGATGTTGTCAAAAACGGTTCGATCCACCGAAAGAAATCAGGCCGCTCCTATGGTCACTGGATGCATAAACCTCAATGAGACGAAGAGACTTATCCTTTATGGTAACATCCTGCACTCAAATCTGCCCGCCGGATCTACAAAGACAAGAGCACGCGCGGCATTCAAAGACTTACTTACTACCCAGGAAACATCACTCGAACGTCCATGAAAACATACTGAATAGAGAGCAAACTTTCCAGACTGTCACGAGTTGAAAACCAGGTCTCCAGTATAAACCACACATTCACGCCAAGACGCCGAAGATCGGGAGCGAGACTCACCCTTCGTGTCTCCGACCTCAGACATCAGCCATTTATACTATCCAAACAAAGAGACATGATTAGTACGTTTAGTGTTGGGAATCTGCCTTAAACATGGTCGGGAAAAACACACCGACCCTCTCCAATTGACCCTTGGCTCATTTCATTCCTAATTTAACTATCTAGTGAGAGCCCGCCATGTCCCAGGGTTATGTCAATTTTAAAGCTCTGTAAAGGCAGGGGTGAACGATCCCTGATCTGAGTTGTTGATGTTTTATTTTTGCTCTTGCGTTCTCAATTTCAGCAATAGATGGGGTTGTTTTAAAAGTATAAATAATAACCTATATCTGTCGCACCACTGACCAGTTCGAATTACAGTTACCATTCTTTTGGAATAGGGAAAATCAAGGGGTCTTCTACATCGTGCATACCGCATTTTTTAACGCCAGATGGTGTTTTCCTTCCTTGATCTTGTTGCCATAATTTCTCGCTCTCTCTGCCTGTGTCGGGGAAATGCAACAGACGTCCTCTCCTAAATTATATGGCAATTTTAATATTTGCTTCCATTTTTACTTTTCTTCAACTGATGGGCTTCTTTGCCTTTTGGTAAACGGATTCATCTGTTTTTTTTTGGGGGGGGGAGAGGAGTAAGAGTAGGGTTTGGTATATGCATTGCTTTTTTTCATTGCTGGGATCTCGGCTGAGCGGGATATTTTTGCAGGGGGCGGAGTGTGCAGATGATGATTTGTTCTGTGATCTTGCAGGTGAGGGTGGGATAGATGCGTGATAACATTTTGGATTGTGATGAATTATCCACGATTTGTTTCTCTTATTTTTCATTAAGTTTTTCAATGCTTTCAGCTTTTTCGTAGCGGGATCATAGTTTATTTGTAGATCCTGAAAAGTGGTCTTCACTGAGGCTGGCGCGTCGCCTTAAACGCTGATAAAGAGAGTATGACTGCGTGTGCCTTTAGTACCAAGAGTTACATGGACTGAGGACACGCCGTCTGATGCTTCCTTTGGACCCTGCCAGCAACGTGAGCCGTAAACGGGGCTCAACAGGTGCTTTTACCATGTGTCTCGGTCAGAGATGGAGGGGTTTTACCTTAGTTCGGGGCTTAAACTCTAGAGGAGAGGTAACCAGTCTCTCCACACATCAAGCACATTAGTTTTTCGGCCGGTCACTATGGACCGAAATTTTCAAGATCACTACATCGAGACAGTTGGGGTCGGATAGGAAGGCTTTCTGATAGATCATAACTTCATCCTCTGTTCAGGCTATCAGAGGTTGCACTCAGTATGTGTCTTAAGTCTTACAGATACGCGGCAACATGCTCCCCGAAGAGTCTGAGGCGGAACCTCAACTATCTACTTTGGTCTGCCGCCTCCATTCATATTCTGTTCGAATAATGAAACCTTTAGTTATCGGTTCCCGATTTGCAGCCTTTATGCAATCTTCTGACGTGGGTAGCAGTAGGTACCACATCAAGAAGCACTTACTTTTTATGATTCTTTGTGGTTTAACCCCTAGGGACTTTAGAGTTTTAACCATTGTATCTTTCGTGGAACGACAAATTTTGCGCGACCGCTTGTCGACCACGAAGACTGACACAATTATTTTATCAACCTTCTTTAGCTTTTGGGGCTCTTCTAAGAGTTCACCTTCTTTTAAAAGGTGTACGTAACTCGTAGCCTTTTCCAAAATCTTCACAATATTGATTATACTTTTAGGTGGGGGAACTTCCAATTTCATCATTGTCAGAAATCTTAGTTGAATTTGAGTTTTTACTGGTAAAAATCCTTAGCAATTTAATCATTACCGGCCTCCATACTTTTTGCTTCTTCGTTTTCTTTTTTCCGTTTTTTTTTCAACCTCCGAACTATCTTGTTCTATGATTCGTCCTGTATCAGCTGGGTTCACCTTAGACGCTATCCCAAATACGTCTTTTTTAATAAAACGATATTGGTCGGCCATTTTGGTTTTTGATTTTTTTTCAAATATTTTTTTTCTTTTTCAGACAAAAAGAGAGTGAGTATGTTTGTCTGTGTTTTTTTTGTTTTTTTGTTGTTTTCTTTCATTTTTTTTTCTGTTTAGGCAAAAGTAAAATTTTTACACCTGAAACATATTAAAATATCTATAACGGAGAAATGAAATAAACAATGGACAAAACGTGAAATAGAAAGAAAGAGTAAAAAGTAAATAAGACAGAAATTAAAATATTCCTACAAAGAGTGGGAGATAAAAATGAAACTAGTTTAACGTATAACAAAACCAGGGTTTACTAGCGACGAACGAAAGGGATTTAAAAAATAGTTTGAAGAAGAGAAAATAAAAAGAATACATGAGTTAGGAAATTCACGAACAATAAAAGAACGCAAAAGAGGGGTATTCTAAATTAAAGCAAAATAAAAGAAATCAATAGAACATATTGAAAAAGGAGGACTAAAGGAAATTAAATCAGACGCACTTGTAACAACAACAGAAAAAGGTTCGCCTATAAAGGAAACTTAATGTTCGAAATAAATAGAAATTCGACAAATAAGTCTAGCGAATAAAAAATTCAACATGGAAATAAAAAAAATAAAATAAAAAAAAAAACTTGGCCTTAAAGCCGGAGCGTTTTAAAGCATAAAGAAAGAAAAACTTAAACACTTACAGAAAAAAATTAAAAACAAGAAATGAAAAAAAATAATCAAAAAAAAAAATTAATGTAACAAATAAAATAAAAAAAAAATGGCGTATTGCCTACGTGTGAAAAAAATAAAAGTAAACTGAAAAAAAAAACAAGCAAAATACAAAAATCGCAACAAAGTAAAATAAGTATACTCAAAATTACTTAAAAAATGAAAAAAATAATAAAAGGGACTTAGATTCAAAAGAGAAGGTCTATGTAAGACTTAATCAGTTACAGAGAAAAAAGAGTTTTGTCAAGTAGAAACTGTATGCTTTAACAATAACTGGACCGACTCCAATAGACTAATATTTATTTTTGTAAAAATACAGAAAATGTGGCACAAGGCCAAAAGTGGGGATGAGGAAGGCTGGTCATCATCTGCCTTATCTTGAACTTAGCTAGCCGCAATCATTGACCCAAACAAACATATTCCTTGCATCAAAATAATACATACTTAATTACCATTTTTAATACAAGCACAATAATAATACAAAATATCTATGAAGCCATAACTAATACTCATATGTACAATTTGACTATGTCGGGTGTGGAATAGAAAAACAATAGTAAAAATGAAAACCCCAATGAATATTTACAATATGCAAAATACTATATATATAGAAGAAACTAAACAAAATGCTGATACTAATAACAAAAACACACAATGTTTAAGTGTGGCAGAAATATCAGTTAACCGAACGAAATTAATGTGTAACTTGGACGAATAAAAAACAAATCATTGGACTAAACACAAACACAACTAGACACTCACTGAGACAAGACAACAATTATGAAAGACACACAACGGAAAAATGAAGTGACCCATATCCACCAAAGAACTGATATTTCTGATCATTTAACGGGGGAGAGGTTGGGGAATAAAGCTAAAGAAAGTGGGAAAAATAAAAGGAACCAATGGACATATATCCCCAAGCTAAGTTAAATTGGCATAAACAAAAATGAAAAACACAACGAGCCTAAACTACCGTATATTTGGCACGATTCTCAATGTTTAATATAAGGCATCCAATATTCTGAAGACTAATCGGAGAAAAAATGCCATTCTAAGTCAGCTCCTATCACTCGACAGATACGCGAAAGAATCAAGATGTCTGCTTGGTACACAAAATGAGAATTATCCGAACAACGGGACGCTGATTCTCTTGGGTACCAAATAAAATTGCCGCCAAGAATAATGATGTCTGTTAAAGTTTTTCAACATCTTAGCCCATCTGCTTAAAAATCGTTCCGCATTAGATTGAAGGAGGCTATTAAATTAATTATAGCACATTATAATGTCTCCACCTCTACTTGTTATACGAAAGGTGAATTATCCAAAAAACAAAAAATGTAGGCGGTTACTTTTGTGTACAAAAAAATATGCCGCTAGTTATAGTGATGTTGGATACAATTTTTCCACATCTCTGCGTATCTGTTTAAATAAATATTCAGCATTAGATGGAGAGAAGCAATTAAATTAATTGAAAGACATCATTAAATATAGATGGCATATCTCTTGGGGATATGAAAGGAGAATTAAGCAAGACATGGTACACGGAATCATATGTGTACCGAATAAGAAATACGCCTGGAATAGTGATATCGGCTACAATTTATTCCCATTAATGCTTACTGTTTAAATAATCGTTCTTCATTAGAATGAGGGAGGCTACTAAATTAATTAAAGGACACCATTAAATAATGTCTACTTGTTACACGAAAGATGAAATATTCGAAAATCGGTAGACGTATTCTCGTGTACAAAATAAAAATGCTGCCAGGCATGTTCATTTCTGTTACAATTTTCCAACATCTTTGTGTATCTGTTTAAATATACATTTGGTATTACATAGATGGAGGCTTTCAAATCAATTGAAACACATCATTAAATAGTGACGGCATATCAGTTTGGTACAAGAAAGAAGTATCCAAGGAACGGTAAACGAATTCTCTTGTCTACTGCTAAAAGAATCTTTTACCTTCGACGGAGAGAAGCTCTTAAATTAATTGGAAGACCTCATTATTTAATGACTACATGTCTGCGTGTAACAGAAAGGGAGAATTAACCGAGACAATATACAGGGATTCTCTTGTGTACGAAATAAAAATGTCGCCAGGATGAGTGGTATTGGTTAAATTCTTTTCACATTCTGCATATATGTTTATATAATGGTTCTGCATGAGGAAGAGGGGAGTTATTAAATTAATTAAACGACACCATTAAATAATGGCTGCATGTCTACTGATTAAATATCCGAAAAATTGTAGGCAGAAAACCTTGTGTACAAAATAACAATGCCGCCAGGTTTAGTGTTATGAGTTACAAATATTTTACATCTTTGTGTAAATGTTTACATAATCGTTCAGGACAGCATTAAATAAATTGTTCCACGAGGATTAACTGAAAAAGGCTACAAAGATTTTATCGTTTACAAAATAACAATGCCACCAGGAAAGGTGATATGGGTGACTCCACTCCTCTTGAAACGAAACAGATGCTAGGCTAAAATTCGTTAGAGAGCATGCGGATAAAGAATATTCGTTTTGGGAAAAAGTAATATGGACAGATGAAACTAAAATAGAGTTATTTGGTCATAATTATCGAAATCATGTGTAGAGGAAGGCCTACTTACCAAAGAACACGTTGCCAACTGTAAAGTTTGGTGGTGGCAGTATCATGATCTAGGGCTGTGTTTCTGCAAAAGGTGTTGGCAGAATATCAATAATAGATGGCAAGATGAATGCCGAAAGATACCAGAAAATCCTGCAAGACAATTTAATGCATTCTAATGAGAGACTTCGTCTACCTCCTGATTGGGTTTTCCAACTGGATAATGACCCTAAGCATACGGCTAGATCTACAATAGCTAGCTGAAAGTAACGTTGATGTCTTGCAATGGCCAAGTCAGTCCCCAGACTTGGACCCAATCGAGAATTTATGGCGATATTTAAAAATTCAAATTGGGAAAAGAGCACCAACAAATATCAGGAATTTGAAGACAATATGCCAAGAAGAATGAGACAAAATACCACTCAATGTGTGCAAATCATTAGTTGAGACGTACAGGAATAGACTGGTAGCTGTTGAACTGAATAAAAGATATTCCACAAAGTATTAAATTAAGTTAATATGTTTGTTTTTTTGTTTTGTACGAATACTTTTTTAATCAGTCAATTGCAGGTGGAGTCAGACTTGCAGACAGAAGACGAGACGAGACAACGGCGAAGGACCTGCTGAGACCCACGTGACCTAATCCCGAAAGAATTCCAGATTTTGAGTTCTTTTCAAGAAATTCGCACCGACAGGCGAAAGTGTCACAAAATAAATTTTAGTGGGAACTACATAAACCAAATCAAAAATTGCCTCGAAGACTTCTTTTCGTTTTTATTACGTCTGTAAAAAGAGATATTGCTATTTTATTCATTATAATACAAATCACCTTGTTTTGAATCAGTGCTACGATACTGATGATTAATCGATCCCTACCTGTTCTGTGATCAAGAAACACGGCATGGGAGGAGCAGGATGGTGATCGAAGTGGACAACAACCAAAGAAAGTTGAACTGAAACAGCGTGGGATTGACACTGCAATCTATTCATCGTCCTACGATCCTGAGGACCAAGGATCAGAACGTCTGGTCATTTATGCGTAACTGTTTAAATAAGTAGATGTTTAGATGGGAGGAAGCTCTTAATTTAGTTAAAATACATTTTTAACTAGTGAATACATATTGTGTTCGTTACACAAAAGGCGAATTAACAGAGACACGGTACCGAATATTAGTGACTCCTATCAAATATCGGTTACAATTTCCCTCATTTCTGCGTATCAGTTCAAATAATCGCTGTGCATTTAATGGGGGTAGTCTCTTAAATTAATTGAAAGACATTAAATAGTAACTACCTATCTACTTGTTACCAGAAAGAAGAATTAACCCAGACACGGTACACAGATTCTCTTTTTAGTGGAATAGTCAAACATATTACAAAATGTCTGCGTAACTGTTTAAATAATCGTTCCTTTTTCGACGAAACGGGGCTCTTAAATTAATTGAAAGACATCTTTAACTGGTGATTACATTTCCTTTTTGTCACGGGAAAGGAGAATTAAGCGAGACACGGTACACGGATTCATTGTGAATCAAATATAAATGCAGCCTGGAATAGTCCAATATAGTTTTCAGTTTTTCCACATTCCTGCGTATCTTTTTAAATAATCGGCCTGCATTCGATGCAGTGTCGCTCTTAAATTAATTGAAATATATCATTAAATAGTGGCTACGTATCTCCTTGTTACACGAAAGTAGAATTAACCGAAGCACTTCACATGCATCACATTATGCCGCCTGTAATAGTCATTTATAGGATACTATTTTCCCACAATTCTGCGTATCTCTCAAAATAATCGCCCTGTTTCGATGGGTTATAGCTCTTAAATTAAGATTGATTCTGGGAAGTGTTTGTGTAAGAGTTTGAAGAATAATTTTCCTAAGTTTGTTTTTACGTTCTTGCTGTACGGTGGGTTGAACGATATGACATTTCTTGTTTTTATTTTTTATTTTTTTGTTTCTTATTTTATTTATTTATTTATTAACGTAGTAAAGATTTGTTTATATCACTTATTTAACAGTTTTGTTTTGGTTTGAGAATTTAATTAAAGCTATTTGTTCAATTTTGGGGTTGATTGTTGTAGTTCATTCTAAGTATTATTTTGGCGGGAACAGTTTTTACTTGATTATCTTTATTTGGGATTGGTTTGTTTATTTATTTACTTGGATTAATTTAGGTCAATTTATTTTACTTGTATATTTTCTCTTTTCGGTTTTCGATTTTTAAGTAACATAGTATTTATTTATTTTATTTTATTTTTTTTGTTATTTTGTTTATTAGTATATTTATTTGTTTTTATTTTATTTTTTCCGTTTTTCATTTTTTAGGTTACGTAGTAAAAAATTATTTTCATGTCTGCATTTTGAGATGAGCTCGGATCTTTTGTTTAATAATTTATTTTGGTCGGGGAAAGTAATGATAGCTATTTTTTCTTCCAAGCAAAGTTTGCAAGTTTTTGATTGGTTATTGTAGGCTGATGATTTTTTCCTTATCTTCCAAGATATTTTTGGTGTGATGTGTTTTTTGTTTTTAATTTCCCAGATATACTTAGAAAGCATTGTACTGTTCGCATATTTACTATTTGGGAAAGATGTTTTGTGTGTATAATTTCTTTGTATCCAGAGTCCTTCAGTTACTCCTATGTATACTTTTTCTTCATTATCTGGTGATTTTATCGTGGCTTGGTATATTACGTTGTTTTGTAAACAATTTCCGTTTAAGGGACATTCGTTCTTTATTCTGCAGTTGCACGTGGGTTTAATTTGTTCGTGTGGTTTGTTGATAATTTTCCTATTGTGCTTTTTTATTATTTGTGCCATGCTCTCAGTGCAGCTGTAGCTGATTTTTACTGTGTTTTTGTTGAATATCTTGTGTAAGGTGCTTGAATCTGGGAAGTGTTTGTGTAAGAGTTTGAAGAATATTTTTCCTACGTTTGTTTTTACGTTCTTGCTGTACAGTGGGTTGAACCATATGACATTTCTTGTTTTTATTTTTTATTTTTTTGTTTCTTATTTTATTTATTTATTTAATAAATTAATTGAAAGACATTATTAAATATTGATTACATGTCTGCTTGTTACACGAATAGAGAATTAACCACGACACGTACACGGATTCTTAATCAAATTAAACTGTCACCTGGAATAGTAAAATATAAGTTAAACTTTTTCCAAATTTCTGCGTAACTGTTTAAATATTCGTTCTGTATTGGATGGAGGGAGGCTCTTAAGTTAATTGAAATACATCATTAAATAAATTCGACATGTCACCTTGTTACTCGAACCGGGAATGGCTGCACGAATTTCCTTGTTAACCAAATAAAAATGCGCCTGGAATAATCATATTGGATACAATTTTTCCAAATTTCGGCGAATCTATTTAAAGAAACTTTCAATGGATGGAGGCACTTAAATTGATTGATAGGCGTATTTAATAGTAACTACACGTAGAATTAACCGAGAGACGATCCAGGGATTCTCTTGTGCAGTTAAAAGAATGGAATAAATTGAAAGACACCATTAAATAATGTCTACCTGTTTGCATGTTATACGAAAGGAGAATAAACTAAGACACGCTTGTGTAGTGAATAAATATGCTGCCTGGTATAATGATAACGGTTACAATTTTCCACATTTCAGCGTATTTTGTTTAAATAATCGTTTTTTGTTCTATGGAGAGAGGCTCTTAAATTTATTGAAATCATCATTAATAGTCACTACCTGTCTGTTTGTTATACGAAAGGAGAATTAATCGATACACGGTACATTTAGGCTATATAGACTGAGTATTCTAGGCTTTTCGTTATGATCTGTGTTAATCTCTGTTAAAGTCATAATAGAAATATCCCATTTGTCTACAGTCGCTCTCTCGCAGACGCGCCGTCGCCTCTCTGTCTTTTTTTACAAATACTTTCATGGTAATAGCTCCAAGGAGCTGCATTCGCTGGTTCCCAGACTTTATGAATTCAAGCGCCCTACGAGTCTGGCATCCCGCTCTCACCCTTTCACTGTCGAAACTCCTAAATATAACCGTCTCTTCTACTCCAAAGCTTCATGTCACGCATCTCTCGACTATCCTTCTCCTCATCCTTTCCTCTATCACTCGTATCTGATCTTGCTCCAAATCTTCTGTAACCCCTTGGGTCCTAGTGGTTTCCCGCCTTGCTTGGGGTGAAACGCTTAAAAAAAAATCGCTGTGGGAGAAAAGTTTAGCAAACAAGTCTCGTGGGACATGTCGGTAGCAAGCAAATCTCATATGACATTACTTCTGTAGTCAGTTCGATGTTGAGTGAGTCCTCTACTATTTCCTTTTATGCTGTACTAATCTTTGATTAACTAATTAAACAAATATATAATTTATTTTACATCGACGTGGCAATCATTGTTTATCAAGCAAGTCCCGTGGAACATTTCTGCTGTAGTGATGTCGATGTTCACTGAATGTGCTATATTAATCCCAGCTAAACTCATTATGCAAATATCCTATTTAGTGTACATCGACGTTGGAGCGATGGTTAGCAAGTAAGTCTCTTGGGATATGCTTTTAGCAAACATGTGTCTTGGGATATTACTACAGTAGTGAGCTCGACGTTCAATTTGCGATCTATAGTTTTCCTTTTAGCGATCTTCTAATCTCTGTTAAAATCATTATGCAAATATCCCATTTTTAGTACATCGACGAAGAAGCATCTTGGTTTGCTTTCGTCTGTTTTCCGGCATATCAACCTTCATGGTTTATTTAATGCTGACAAGATTTCTATTGCTGATAATTTTTTTTTTCAAAAATGTATTGCTTGTATATTCTTTCAAAAATGTATTGCTGGTGGATTAATGGATAGCGGCTCTGATTGAAGAATCGGAGAGCCGAGTTCGAATTCCAGTCGAATCTATTGCATTCACTTACGTGCTAATAGCTTGGGAAAGGTACGGAACCTCTTCTATCCCCAGCTATGGGGAAAATAGCAGGACAGGCCGGATTCTACAGCCTTGGATGGCAACGGGTCTACTGTAGAAAGAAATGGAAACCTACTGCGGTAAAAAATCTGCCCCGTCAGTCATGTATTGAAAGATATATGATCGTCTAAGCGTGTATCACGCACGGCACATAACTGACTGATTTCTGGTAATATTTTTTTTCAAAACGTACAGCTGATAAATTTGTATTGCTGGTAATAATCTTTTTATTCAAAAATGTATTGCTGGTATTTTTGTCCAAAATATATTGCTGGTAATAATTTTTACAAAAATGTATTGCTGGTCTTAAAATCTATTTGTACACTTCCACAGTGTTTTTTTACCAGTTTGGGGGGGGGTGTTAAGTATTTGCCTATAGCTGGGACCCTAACAGGTGCTACTACCTCCGGTCAGTGTGGGACTGGGAACCATACTACTCAAAATCTCCTGATCAGAAGGCTTCCTATCGGATTTAGTTTATCGTCTTACCCAGGACGCGGATGTAGTTTATCGTCTTACCCAGGACGCGGATGTAGTTTATCGTCTTACCCAGGACGCGGATGTAGTTTATCGTCTTACCCAGGACGGCATGGAAGTGAGGTGTAGATAGCATGTCATGTAGGACACGTGGCAAAGAATCATGTCACGTGGAAAATGTGGGTATCAAGCATTATTTTATTGAACTCAATGTTCATTGTTCGCTCTTTCTTTTTCATTTTCTGATGTGCTAATCCCTTTCAAACTTATTAAGCAAAAATTCGATTAGCGAACAGATTTCGTGCGATATTGCTATTGTAGTGAAGTCTATCTTTACAGCAATCTCTAAGCCTTTCGTTTTGTGTTGTACTCCTGTTAATCTCTAATCTCTGTTAGACTCATTAAAGCATATATCAAATTTACCTACCCGGCCGTGAGAGCGGCGTTTAGCAAACAATTCTTGTGAGACATGCATATAGGAAATATCTCTCCTTGGGCATTACTACGGTAGTAAGGTGGGTGCTAAATTCTCTCTAAATTTCTTTTTATGCTGTGCTAGTCTCTGTTAAACTCATTAAGCAAATATTCCATTTATTTTTTGGGGGTTGGGATTGAACGTTAGCAAGTAAGATTCCAGGGAGTTTATTTATGAAGAAAATCTCCTAGGACATTACGACTGTAGTAAGTTCCATGTTCTACCATTTCCTTTTAGGCAGTGTTAATCTCTGTTGAACTCTTTTATAATAATTTGGCACGCAGTGTATATATGTACAAGTATATATATATGTCTATTGAGGCATGCGGTTGGGAAACACGTCTCGTTTGAAATGAGATCACCAAGCAAAGCTCATATGTCATTACTACTATAGTAATGTCGATGGCGACTGAGGGGTCTACCATTTACTTTTTTGCTGCGCTAATATCGGGTCATGTGGTTACGAAGCAAGTCTCGTTAGATATGCGGTTACCATGCAAGTCTCGTGTGTTATTACTACAGGGGTAAATCGATGTTGACTTGAGCGGTCTACCATTTATTTTGTGCTATGCTAACATCTATTAATCTCAATAAGGAACTATCCCATTTATGGTTACACGGCATAGGTACGGAGGTTAGCCAGAAAGTCGAGAGGGACTTTCGCTTAGTAGTAATGTCGATGTTGAATGAGCGGTATACCATATCCTTTTGTGCTTTGTTAATATCGGATAATATCATGAAGCAAACATGCCACTCATGTATCTCTACATAAGAACGGTGATTACCAAGAAAGTCTCTTGTTAGATGCTGTTAGGAAGCCATGCTTCTTGGTCATGTTCTTAGCAAGCAAGTCTGTTTGGTAATTATTACTAGCGTAAACCGATGTTGACTGAGTGGTCTACCATTTCATTTTGTGCTGTATTGATTTCTGTTAATGTCAATAAGGAAATAACCCATTTATGTTAACTCAGCATGGGAATGGTGGTTAGAGAAATGTCTCGTGGTACTTGCATTTAGTAAGCAAGTTTTGTTGAACATGCGGACAGCAATTATATCTTGTGTGTCATTAATTCTATCATAATATCGATGTTGACTTAGTGGTCTACCATTTCATTTTGTGCTGTATTAATAACAGTTATCCTCATTAAACACATAAACCATCTATTTTAAATTGACACGGAGACGGAGGTCATGTTGATGTTGTCTGAATGGACTATCATTTCTTTTTTGCTTTGCTAATATCTGTTAATTTCATGAAGCGAATATTCAATTTATGATATCACGACATTGGAACGGAGTTTAGCAAGGACGTCTCGTGTGATATGCTGTTAGGAACCAATTCACGCTGGACATGTGGTGAGCAAGCAAGTTCTGTGGAACATTATTACTGGCGTATATTGATGTTGACTGAGTTATCTATCATTTCATTTCGTGCTGTGTTATTATCTGTTAATCTTATTAAGGAAATATGTAATTTATCGTAACACGATATGGAACGGAGGTTAACAAAAAAGGTCTCGAGGGTCAAGTGATTAAGAACTAAATCTCGTTCGACATTCAGTCAGCACGCAAGTCTCGTGTATCATTACAAATGGCGTAAATCGTTGTTGATTGAGTGGTCTACCTTTTCCTTTTGTGCTTTGTTGATATCTTTTACTCTCAATAAGCAAATAATTCATGTATGATAACACGACAGGAGGTTAGCAAGGATGTCCCGTGAGACATGCGTTTCGGACGAAAGTCTCGTTGGACATGCGGTCAGCAGACAAATCTCGTGTGTCATTACGACACAAGTAAATCTCGATGCTGTAGCCATGCTCGGTGAACATGCATTTCGGAAGCAAATCGTTGGTAATGGCACAAGAGATTTGCTTACTAATCGCATTGTCGAACGAGAATTGCTTCATTACCGCACATCTCATGAGACTTTTTGCTAACCCATGTCCGCCATGTTGATTTAGCATGGATGCGATATTTACTTATTGAGATTAACGGGCACAAGCAAAAATGAAATCGTAGGCCACTCAATCAACATCGAATTACGCCAGTATTAATGACCGATAATACTTTTTTACTAATCGCATATCCAACGAGACTTACTTCCTAACCGCATGTCACACGAAACTTCCTTCCTAACACCATTTTCCATGTCCTTTTTAACTTAAATGGTATATTTGCTTAAAGAGACTAACAAATATTAGCGAGAGCACAAACGAAAACATTGCTACTGGCTAAAATCGATTTTGCGTGAGATGGTCTACCATTTAATTTTGTGCTGTGCTAATATTTTTTTAATCTAATTAAGGAAATATCCCATTTATGGTAACCCGATATAGAAACGGGGGTTAGCAAGAAAGTTTCCGGGGTCATGCGGTTAGAAAATCAAATCTTGTTGAACATACGTTTAGCAAACAAATCTCATGTTTCATTGCTACCGTTGTAATGTCGATGTTGTATGAATCCTCTACCATTCAATTTCGTGCCACAATAACATCCGTTAATCTCATAAAGCATATATCTCATCTCATGTTAACATGGGAATGGAGATTAGCAAGAGAGTCACGTGTTAGGAAGCAAGTCTCTTTGGAGACGAGTTTATACAAACATGTCTCGTGTATCATTTCTACAGGCGTAAATCGATGATGACAGATTGGTCTACCTTTTCATTTTGTTCTGTGCTAATATCTGTTAATCACATTAAGCAAACATCACAATTATGGTAACTCGATATGGGAACGGTGGTTAAAAAAAAGTCTCGCGTGATTTTCAGTTAAGAAGTAAGTCTCGTTTACATGCGCTCAGGAAGTAAATTTCATTTCTCATTGCTACTTTAGTAATGTCGATGTCTATTGAGTCGTCTTCCGTTTTGCATTGTGCTTTGCTAATATCTGGTAATCTCATGAAGCAAATATCCCATTTATGTATTTCAGTATCGGAAAGGAGGTAGGCAAAAACGTCTTGTGGAACATGCTTTTAGGAATCAACTCCAGTTGGACATGTGGTGACGCAGTCGCAAGTGGTAAAAAAGTGTCACTCAATGGGAAAGATTAAATTACTTTTCGGATTTCTTGTACGCAAACTTCATACACACAAGCACATTCCTTAAATGTTTTCTATGCAATTAGAGATTAAATGCTTTCTTCTTTTATTAGTTAATTATACATTTGTAATACATAGGTTGTCTTATGGTCTATATATAATTTTGTGTTATTCATTTACTCGGACACACAGCTAGCATTCCCACAATAATGGTAGGATGACATGGGAACAGATGTCAGCAAGAAAGTCTCGTGGGACATCCGTCGAGAATGCAACTCTCGATGGACATGCGGTAAGCAAGCAAATCTCGTGTGCCATTAATATTATCGTCATATCGATGTTGACTTTGTGATCTACCATTTCATTTTGTGCTGCATTAATAACAGTTAATCTCATTAAACACAAAAACCATCTATATTTACATCAATACGGGGTCGGAGGTTAGAAAGAATGTCTCGTGAGACATGCAGTTAGGATATTTGATTAAAGAGAGTAACACATATTAGAACAGCACCAAAGAAAAATCTTAGACAACTGAGTCAACATCGATTAACACAACACTTGCTTCCTAACCATATGCCCCAAGAGACTTTCTGGCTAACCTGCGTTCCAATGACGAGGTAACTGATATAGGATATTTCTTTAATGAGATTAACAGGTATTAGCACAGCGCAACAGAAAAAGGCAGACCACTCTGTCAACATCGATTTACACCAGTAGTAATGACACACGAGACTTGCTTCTTAGACGCATGACTAACGAGACTTGCTTCCTAACTGCATGTCCCACCAGACGTTCTTGCTAAACTACGTTTACATGTCTCGTTACCATGAATGGGTTATTTGCTTAATGAGAATAACTGCCAAAAAAGGAAATGGTACACTACTCATACAAGATCGACATTACGCCAGTCGTAATGATCTATAGTTTCGAACCATATGTCCATCGATCCTTTCTTCCTAATCCCGGTTCGTATGTCGAGTTAATATAAAAAGGATATCTGCTTAATAAGCTTATGAGATATTAGAATGACACAAAAGGAAATGGTAGACTACTCAGTAAACATCGACATTACTACAGTAGCAATGACACACTAGATTTGATGTCTGACCGCATGTTCAAGTAGACTTGCTTACTAATCACATGTCCCACGAGACTTTCTTGCTAACATTCATCCCCATGCCGAGTTAACGTAAATAGGATATTTGCTTAATGAGATTAACAGTTATTATCACAGTACAAAAGGAAATGGCAGACCACTCAGTCAAAATCGGCATTACTAGAGGAGTAATTGCACACGAGATTTTCTTGCTGAGTGCATGTCCCACGAGACTTTCCTACTAACTCTCGTTTCCACATTGAGTTACAATAAATGAAATATTTAATTAATGTGATTAACACATATTAGCACAGCACAAAAGAAAATGTAAGTCCACTGAGACAACATCGATTTACGCCAGTAGTAATGACAAACGGGAAATTCTCGCTAACAGCATACCCCACGAGACTTTCTTGCTAATCTCCGTTCCAATGTCGTCTTACCGCAAATGGTATATTTGCTTGATGAGAATAACATATCTAAGCACAACACAAATACAAATTGTAGAACATTCAGGCAAAATCGACATCACGAGAGTAGTAATGACACACGAGAATTGTTTTCTGACTACAAGTCCAGCGTAACTTGCTTCCTAACCCAATTTACCACGTGACTTTCTTGCAAGCCCCGTTCACATGTCGAGGTAACATGAATAGGATATCTGTTTAATGAGATTAGCAGATATTAGCGCAGCACAAATGGAAATGGTAGTTCTCTCAGTCAACAGCGATTGACGCCAGTAGAAATATCCCACGAGACTTCAATGCTGATCGCATATTCTACGTGATTTGATTCCTAACCGCATGTCCTGCAAGACATACTTGCTAACGTCCATTTGCACGTCGAGTTAACATGAATGGGATAGTTGCTTAAGGAGATTAACAGATATCCGCACAGCATAATTTATGTAACTCGAAATTGGAACGGATGTTAGCATGAATGAACCGTGGGTCATTACTACTGTAGTAATGTCGAGGATGAATGAGTTGTATGCCATTCAATTTGTACTGTGCTAATATCTGTCAATCCCGTTGAGCAACTATCACTTTCATTTTAACGCAACATGGGAACGGAGGTTAGCAAGTAAGTCTCGTCGGACATGCAGTTATCATGCAAGTCTCGTGGGTCATTTCTATTGTCGTAAATCGATGTTGACTGAGAGGTCTAACGTTTCCTTTTGTACTAAGCTAATGTCTGTTAATCTCATTAAGTAAATATCTCTGTTAACACGACATGGGGACGGAGATTAGAAAGAAAGTCACGTGGGTCAAGCAGTTAGGAATCAAGACACGTTGAACAAGAGGTCATCAAGTAAATCTCGTGTGTCATTACTACTGTAGTAGTTCCAATGTTGACTGAGTGGACTACCATTTACTGTTAATATTTAACCGCCCCCCCCACACGTGGGATGTATGCGGCACAAGGCCGGGTTTACCGTGGGTTCTCCGATCCCGTAGGCTCGGCCAAAAATATTCCCTTAGAACCCGCATAAACAGGTTCAGGCCTGTCTACTTCCCCGGACGAAACTTTGCCTTTCGGCAAAGCCTCGTCCGGGTTCCTCTCCGCTCACGGCAGAGAGTTCGACAGCAATCAGCAGTCTGGCTGACTGTTCTACCAATTACTGCTGAGTCGTTCTATTTTCTGTTAATCTATTTAAGCAAATATCCTATCTTTGTAACCTCGACATGGGAATAGAGGCTGGCAAGGTAGTCTCGTGTGACATGCAAGTTACGAATCATATATATAATATTTATGCTAACACGACATGGGAACGGAGGGAAATAGGAAAGCCTTGTGGGACATGTCATTACGAAGCAAGTCTCGTAGGTCAACACTACTAGTGTACATCGATGTTCACTGGCCGCCTACCATTTTGTTTTGAGCTGTTAACCTCATTTAGCAAATACCAAATTTTTGGTAAATCGACATGGGGACGGAGGTTAGAACGAAATCTCGTAGAACATGCGGTCAGAAGGCAAATCTCCTAACTACTGTAGTAATGTCGATGTTCACTAAGTATTCTCCCATTTCATTTTGTGCTGTGCTAATATCTGTTAATCTCAATAAGCAAATATTCCATACATAGTAACTCGACTTGGTAAACGAGGTTAGGAAGAGATTCACATGGGACAAACGCTTATGGAGAAAGACTCGTTGGATATGCGTTGAAGAAGCAACTCTCGTGGGACTTTGTTACTAGAGTTAATCGATGGTGATCGTGTAGTCTATCATTTCTTTTTTTATCTGTGTTAATATCAGTTAATCTCATTAGGCAAATATCCCATTTATTGTAACTCGGCATGGGAACGGAGGTTAGCAAGAAATCTCGTGGGACATGGGTTTATTAAGCAAGTCTCGATGATGACTGAATGGTCTATCATTTCTTTTTTCTGCTGTTCTTGTATCTTAATCTCATTAAGCATAGAGTGCATTTATGGAAACTCCAGATGGGTCATTATTTCTAGCGTAAACGGATGCTAACTGAGTTGTCTACCATTTTATTTTGTGCTGTGATAATATCTGTCAATCTCATTTAATCAAATATCCCATTTATGTTAACTCGAATTTTGAACGGAGGTCATCAAGAAAGTGTTGTGAGACATGCGTTTAGTGAACAAGTCTCATTGGATAGACGGTTTGCAAGCAAATTTCGTGGGTCATTGCGACTGTCAAAAATCGATGCTAGCTGAATAGTCTACCATTTCTCCCATATCCATTATCTCATTTTGTTCATTTCCAGTTTAAGGCAGATTCTTCCGTAATTTCGTGAATGGATTCACATGGTGCCAAACTTAATCTTGTGTAATATTAATAATAATATTGGGTAACCTTAATATTGCAGAATTTTTGTACCGTGTGCATTTCCAATTTCGTGATGATTCTTATGTAATCTGATGTGCAGAATCAGATGGTGTAAATTAAAATTAATTTTGAGCTATATTAATAATAATATTATGATCCTGAAATTGGCAGAATTTTTGGCATTTCTAGTTTAATGTAGATTCTCGTGTAATTTGATGAGTAGAATCACATGGTGTAGATTAGAAGTAATTTTCACCAATATTAATAACAATATTATGATGCTAAAGATGGCAGAAATTTTTGCATCTGTCTATATTTCTGTGATGAGGTATTATGTACACTATATACATTATTCGGACTATTGTCCTCATCATTGTCGCCATACTTATTACAACGTTTCGGCCGTTTTACACTCCGGCCTTCTTCATGTGATTGGAATGTCGAACTGAAAAGTTTATTTCGCTCACTGGGGTAGACTGTTCTAGTTCCACGTGCCATGTTTTAATGGATGTCAGTTATCAGTTATCTCCTGTTAATTCCCCTCTGAAAGTTCTCCACTGTCTTAACCGGGTATTGAACTCACACTCCTTGATGAGTAGAATCACATGGTGTAGATTAGAAGTAATTTATCCCCTGTGCCATGTGTCCTCAAGAACACATGGCACAGGGGATAAAGGCGTTGGTTAGATCCAGTGAAAGGACCCAATTTACTTTATTTGATATCCTTTTTTATGTGTTTATTTGAAAATGGAAACATTATATAGGTTGAAAAATTAATGTCGCCGCTAATATTTTAGAGGCCACCTTTATTTGATACAATCTTGCAGGTTCTTGTCTTTTCCCTTTTCCATATTTTCACACGCTTTTTAAGTCTATATTCTAATTTAAATATAGCCACATCATGTACTTTAATTGTTGCTCTTTATATGTGTTTATTTTGAAACAGAAACACGTTATACAGGTTGAAATGTCGCAAATATTATTTTTGTACAGCATTTTTATTTCATACAATCTTGCAGATTCTTCTCTTTTCTTATTCTTTTCTTTAATCGCGAGTTTTTAATCATTGTTTTAATTGAAATATAACCAACTCATTTATTTATTTATTTTGTCCTTTTTTACGTGTATATTTGAAAATGGAAACATTATATAGGTTGAAAAATGAATGTCGCTACTACTATTTCAGACACCGATTTTGTTTGATATAATTATGCCTTTTCTTCTCTTTCTACTTTCTCTCATATTCTCACGCATTTTCATCATTTTTAAAAATTTAAATATACCCAGCTCTTTTACTTTATTTGAAAATGGAAAAATGAATAACACAACTACTATTTCAGACGGCACTTTTAGTTAATACAGTTGTGTAGATCCTTCACTTTTCACTTACTTTCTGACGTTTTTCAATAATTTTTTTTTATTTAAACATAGCCACTATATATTTAAACATACTTCTCTGTAAGCTTGGATGTGTAGAATAATGGACAACGGCTCGGAATTTAAAATTGGAGTGCCGAGTTCCAGTTACATCAGGTTTCATTATATTCACTTACGCGCAATTACTGTTGGAAAACATACGAATCCACCTTTTCACCCCAGCTATGTGTTAAGTAGAATGACTTCTTTCACTAAATCATTATTATCCCTCACTCCCACAATAAAGTCTTACAATCCAAAATGAATTTTGGGCTTTAAATAACCTTAATTTGATAAGATGTGAAAAACAAGTCAATCAATTTTAGAAAACAAAACTCAAAATTATCATAAAAATTAAATTTTATCAGCAGTATATTTCATATGAATAACAATATCAAAGAGAAAAATATTAAATTGACTTTAAATGAAAAATAATGGCCTTTTTAAGTAAAATTCGCTGTGCAAAACAGAATAAAAAAGTTAGAAATGAAACAACAAATCATTAAAATTAACTTTCTTCAGGAAGTCTTTGTGAGAAGACGAGAAAAAATCTTGTTAATAAATAATTTCTTTAAGTCAAGAAAAATTAAATATTTTCGGTTAGAGCATATTACTGTCAATTATTTTTTATTTAATTACGGAAGAATTTCTGATAAAAATCCAACATATTCTTACGTGAAATAGAAATATAGATTACACAAATAATTAATTGCATCATTACTGTATTTGCTTTTATTAATAACATTTTTTAGAGAATTATATTAAATTTGCTTTAATACAAAAATATTAAATTAACAAGATTCCTAAATGAGATTAAGCAAATTTTACATAAAATGTTTGTTTATGCAAGAAACATAAAATAATATAATAATTTCGAAGTAAATAAAATAAATAAATCTCATAATTCTTTCCATTAAATACGCTAAAATTATTCCAAGTGTTAAAATGCAAAAAAGTTACAACAGCAGCGTACCACCGCAAACACTAACTGTAACTAAATATCGTCGTTCCCAGTAGAATGGCGTGATTTATAATATGCCTCCAGTTATGGCCTTCAGTAACATTTATTTGGACTGAAGTAAAAAAAAAAAACAACAAAAAAAAAACAAACAAAAAACATGTTGATAATCTTTTGATGTGCATATGAAATGATTTACGAGTGAAGGTCTGTAAAAATACAAAAATACTTTTTTAATATAATATTAATGACTTACAGCTTTTTTCGTGTGCACATCTAAACGCTGAAGGGACACAGCACAAATAATAATAATAATAATAATAATAATAATAATAATAATAATAATAATGACAATAAATTGTTCTCTCGAGTCCAGCCCACGCCTTACAAGGGCTTTATCTATGCAAAATATGTGTTTTTTAATTGCTCAGTGGAAAATATAATGATGGCATTTTTTTACCTTAGGTCACTAGGTGGGACCCGAAAAGAAATGTGTACACACCAGAAATCAAAAGAAATAATAATAATAATAATAATAATAATAATAATAATAATAATAATAATGAGAAGAAAAAGAAAAAGAAAAAGGAGGAGGGTGGGAGTGAGGTGGCAGATGACATATGTGCTTTTATGAGACGCCTAGTGAGGACAGATGGCCTAGAGAATTTAACACTTACTGTGTATACTGAAGACAAGGAAAAAAGTATGGGAGACAATGTGTAGCCTTTTCAACTTGTCTGTGAAAATAGATGACAGGACAATGTTAAAGAGGCATAGTAAAGAGTCAATAAGTATTTCGAGTAACAAGAGACAGGAAATTGTGAAGAGCCACCATGGCTGGCATGCTGAAAAGACTACAAAGAAGAGGGGGGAACCGTATTTGTTCACTTACATATGGCTAAAGAACAATCTTTTCAGAATTAGTTAAGGTGTAGCTCATCATTTATGCGTGATTTATATAGATGAATTAGTATGATTCAACTATATAGTCGAATACTCTCAGATAGAATTTGTTTATTTCTTGCTAAACATTATGTTAGTTTTTAACAAATGTTTCATGTTATCTTTTAATGTGACAAATACAAAAAAAATAGTGGTTAAAAGAAATATATTTAAATATCAATACGGAGAGAATTGGAAATCCTATCAAGATTCATTATTGGCGGTCACAATCTTAACAACATAAGATGCGCAGACACGGAAAAGAAATTACAAAATCTCCTACAGAAGGTAGCGAAGAGATCGAGAAGAAGGGATAAGCATAAACTACAAGAATACATGGTACTTAGTAAAATCAAACAGAATCGGAAGTTTAAATATCTGGGAAGTGTTTTGACGTAAGCGCGACGTTAAGATCCGAAGACGTATTGGGATGGCCAAGGACGTATTCCAAAAGCTGGTCAGAGTATTGCGAGAGAAAATGATTTCTTTGGTAACAAAGAAAAGAGTACTTGGCTGCTACATGACATCTGAAGAGACTCGAGGCAACGGAGGATTGTTTCTACAGAAGGATGTTAAGGATATCATACCGAGCGTGTGAGCAACGATGAGGTTTTGGAGAGGATGCAAACAAGGAAGAAGCTTACACTTACACCAGGAAAAGGATGATGAAATTTCTAGAAGACGTAATGCAAAAGTAAGACCTGTGGCATCTGATACTGACAGGTCGAATAGAGGGAAAGAGAGATAAGGGAATGCAATGCAGGACATACTTGATGGGTTTAAGCAAGTGGCTGACAGAACGTGGTCTGGAGGATGTTGCAGATGGACGAAACATTGAGCTAAGAGATATGGGGAAGTGGAAAGCTATGATCGTTTACGTTCTGAAGGGACACGACATAAAAAAGAAAGAAAAGAATAGTAGCCGTGTTTGTCAATGACTATCTTATTTGTCAACGCGCTTTTAACTCCAGATATGTAGGTTTTGAACTGAACTATGAAACTAAATCATTTCCAATTTCATCTTCTGGAAGTATTCTACGTCCATCTAAGTGGCTTCGCAATCTTCTAAGTAGACATTAATAAGAAAGAGTGATATCATTGGGGACATTCCCAGTCATGATCTTCCATTTGACCGTTGCGATTCTGAAAGTAGTAGGCTCAAAGATAATTCCTTTTCTCTCAGCTAAAGGTAACCGTTTTGATCAATGTTGCTTTTAAATGCTTCAAATGTTGGCAGTAATCATCGGCTCTAATTGTCTTATTGTCGGATAATAACTCATAATAAAAAATCCCCTTGTTATCCCATTGTAAAGTCAAAGAATATTTAGCTGTTGAGCAAGCCTTACACATACTTGTCACTGACGTGTCCGTTTAACAGTGTGGTAACGGTTCCGCTCCTCATCCTCGTAATGACTGTGCTACCACTGAAAGAAAAAAAAAACAGCTGACAGGAATGTACAGGAATCCACATGTTATTTTCAATTCTCTGCTGACAAGTCATTTGGAACTAATTTGACAACATTTGACAACTTCCCAGGAGAAAAGGCGTCTTTGTTGAAGAAGTTGCTTTCAGTTCACGGCTAGCTTCTTTAGAGAGTAGTTATTTCTCTTAAGGTTACCGGCTCCTTTCTTCCGTAATCTGATGCCAGTGTCTACGGTTTGTGCTGAAGGAAGTAATCTTGCTTCGTGCTGCTTGAGTAACATGATGGAAGAAAAAAGAGGATGTATTTGAATTCTCTGCTTATATATCCAGCATCACAGGAGCAGATATTGGTTCTTTCTTTAGCCATTCAACATTCCACGTTTTATTCTGGGCTTGATTAATCTTATTGTCTGACTGATTATTCTAAATTCCAATACCCCAGTAACATTTCAGTGGACTTCTTTCTGAAATTCCTAACAGTCTTTTTTTTTCAATACTAAGTTTCTCCCCAATGAGTTAGTTTATATTACAGACTCAGTGCATTCAAGACTTTCAGGGAAGCAAGCAATTGCTACAAGAATTTTGACTACGTGACCATATCTTTTATGGCATTGAGCAAATACGACAGAACTAGTCTGAAGAAATCGATATATTAACGACACCTCGTCTTAGAATATCAGACGTGACTTAATAATAACTGTTTTGTTGCCTTTCACACTGTTTTCTCTTTTGTAAACATTTGCCTGTTGGGATTGAATTATTTTAAAAGCCTTCAATCAGTATGTTAGAAGGTCACTTTGTCATTTTTCTTTTATATATATCGACTAAAAATGGTCGGTTCGTGCCTGGGTGTCGAGTAATATTTAACGTGTTAGTCTGGTTGGTCATTACTAACATGTAGTGTGTTCAATCTTCACTAGGAGACTCAGACCAAACTGTGCAAGAACTGCGCTATTCTTAGTAAATAACAACATATAATGGATTTGTAAAAAAAACAAACAACAAAAAACGGCAGAAATTTAGAAGGAAAAGGAAGCGAACTATCTACTTCCTCTGAGTGAATGGTCATATATTTTCGAAAAAGAAAATATAACAAGTCAGTGTTAAATGATTAGAAGCGACGTATACTGAGAAAATAGTAAATGCATGCCAAATTCTTAGCAGTATATTGGAATTTCAAAATAAGTAAATAAAACATAGAGCAAAATAAATAAATAAATGAAACACCCTCCTAAATAAAAAGCAAACAAACAAAAAACAAATAAACAAAAGTGTGACGAAAGATATTACGTACCTCAGAATTCGAAACGAGCGCGAACGTGTCTTGCCTGCAAAGTGATGACAAAAAGAAATATGGCCGCTGTTGAAGACGCAATTTATGCGCGCCTATCTCGTCCAAAACGAGACGATATTTGCACACGTGCAAATTTTGGCCGTATTGGAATAGCATAAAAAGTAGGGTGTCAGTAACATTACAGCCACGAAGTCATTCGGCGGACAGCGTGCGATAGAGTTGTGCGTACAGATTGACAGATGAACAAAGAGGAAGTCGAAGTAGGCGCGGCTGAGCTGGTGTCTGTTTCACAACTGCCCAGTGTAACGGCCGAGAAAGGGAGCCTGGCAATCCATTTCCTTGAGGCGACCGAAGAAAAAAAAAATAGAAGCTAGCCTGCCGGCGAGCATCGCACTGTACTTTTTGACCGCTCCCTCTCATCATTTTGTTTCTACAAAAAGACAACAATATTGTTTCTATTACTGAGTTAATTTGTTCTTTTTAAGTTCTCATAATACCTTCTTTTCAGAGTCATTCTTTGAGACTCGTTGCCACTTTTGTGATACCAACGATTTGCTATGCTCGTTGTCGTAGAGACTTTGCCGATATAAGTATAGTACTTATAAGTAAGTATAGTATAAGTTGAACAATACTCGTGTCACACATCTTCGCTTATCACTCGCACTAATAGTACTTGCTCGATAATAGTGATTTCCTAAGCGTAGCTTGGATGTGGCACAAGGCCGAAACTAAGTGGCACACAGTGAGGATCGAATTCACTACACATTCGTAATTGTTCTAGCGAGACAAGCTTGCTAACCATTACACCACCTCGAGGTGCCCCTTGCTCGATAATAATCGCTCGACAAGTAACCGATTTGTTATGTAAATTTCTCGAAGCTTATTTTTTATTTATCAAACAATGAAATTCAAAGAAAAATGTTTGAAATTGAAATGAGGGTTACTAACATTATACCACTCTGGGAAGTACCTGACCCATTCTGACATGCTTTATCTTTTCAAAAATCAAATTTGACCAAAAAAGTCATTTTTTTCTGTCATGTCTTGGTTAGACCTTTCCAACCTTCATCGTCTTAAACATCGTTTACGTGTCTGTCTATATTTCTGAGATGAGGTATTATCTACACTATTTACATTGCTCGGACTATCATCCTCGTCTTTGTTACCATATTTATCAGAACGTTTCGGCCGTTGTACGTTTAGGCCTTCTTCAGGTGGTGGGAATGTCGAAGTGAACCATTTATTTCGCTCGCTGGGATAGACTGTTCCACGTGGTATATCTAATGGATGCCAGTTATCAGTTATCTCCTGTTAATGCCCCTCTCCAAGTTCTCCACCGCCTTAACCAGGTATTGAACTCACACACTTTAGGTCCTGTCACTGAATCTAACTAATTCCTTTATCCACTGTGCCATGCTTCCTTGAGAGTTCAGTTCGACATTCCAACCACCTGAAGAAGGCCGGAGCGTAAAACGGCCGAAACGTTGTGATAAATATGGCAACAAAGATGAGGATGATAGTCCGAGCAAATTAAAGATTGTACCGTTTACGTGATCTTCTAAGAGAAGACCTATTTTTAAACTTGCTACCTTATTCTAAAAGACGGAACACTGCCTTTATTTCAATGGCAAATATTCAGATTAGATTCACTCCTTAGTTGCAAACATTCAGGCGTTAACGGCTAGGACACGCCATATTAAGTAAGCAGAGCGGAATCACTCTCACTACCTCCTAAATACAAGTGTTAGGATAGACTTCTAAGAGAGCTCTCTCCCAAGAACTGCCTTTCTTGTATGGGTGGTACTCTGAACCTTACGATTTTAACCTTTTCAAGAGAAAGGTCAATCATTATCTATCCTCCTTATCCTCCTAATGTGCACTTTATACCAGTTCCTCTTTCATATCACACCTCGCTCATCATAGTAGTTTAAAATGTAACCGTTTATAGTAAGTGGCTTTTGATTCGGTGATTCTTAGTGTAAAATATCTCTGCTGATGAGGGATCAAAATTAAACCCATCGAAATGTTGCATTAACAGCCACAATTATATTGTATAAGTGTTACAGTGAATCACGACTACGAACAATTTTGAATATTTTCTTTAACTCTTTTCGCTTTTGCTGCCTAAGTCCGGGAAGAATGAGATGTGCAATTAAATTAAGTCTTGAATTCCTACTTGAAACAAATTGGCTTCTCGGCTATTGGAAGAAACACTATATGAAGAAATGTCAAGAGCAATACTGTAAGTCCGAAGGAAGCAATAGAATGCCGTAATTCGATATTGTTTCGATTCAAAACCATTTTAAATTTTATTCTAGGGATAAAAGCCAACACATTAAAAATATTCCCAGCAAGTAAAAAGAAACAATTTATAACAGTAAAAAGAAACAATTCATAAAAGCAAAAAGCAACAATTCATAAAAGCAAAAAAAGAATCATTTCATAAAAAAACAGGCGAAACCATTTTAAATTTTATTCGAGCGATAAAAGCCAACATATTAAAAAAAAAACATTCCCAGCAAGTAAAAGGAAACATTTTATAATAACAAAAAGAAACAATTCATAAAAGCAAAAAGCAACAATTCATAAAAGCCAAAAAAAATCATTTCATAATCAAAAAACAGGCGAAACAAAAATTATACATTACCATAAATTGGCAATGCAGCTAAACTGGTTTATCTGTCCTTTCTCATCAGAGCAAAACTCGAGAACAAATAATGTACCTAGCGACTAAAAATAATATTCGCAAAGGAACAGTGGATAATTTATATAGATGATTTTTTGAGTAAAACCAGTATTGTGCGCCCTCCCATTACACAAGAGGGAGGGATCGGTGCTCGCACCGAGGCCAGCGGAACCGACGGTTGTTGAGGCTGGGGGGAATTTTTGACCCTGCCCAAGTGTACGCGCTCGGGTCCACACATTAATCTGACCTTGTGTCGCATCTCATTCACGTGGAGGAATGAGTAAACACCGTATTGTGCAGTTTAATAGCCCTGAGATGTTTTCAATGTTGACAAAGGCTAATACCAATTCACTTGATAGTTTTGAATTCACCGTAAAACCTATCCAAGTGCCGACTAAGAAAGCAGCCACCTCCTTGTTATATGTAAACTAAGAATGAAACTGCGGGAACTGAAGAAGACTAACGTAGCACCCAAAATGCAATACCAAAGACTTCTGAACGACCGAACCTGAAGGAAAAGCATGGACAGTGCGAAAAGATACAAGTGAAAAAATGGAAATGGAAACTCGAAATGGGACACGCTATAAGAAGCAACAACAAATGACATAATTCCAAAGGAAAATAGACGAAGAAGAAAACACAAATGTATCACAAATGAGGTTCTCGACATGATGCAAAAGAGAAAAAAAAAACAAAAAAAAAAAACAATGCCAAAACATGGAACGGAATACAGAAAATTACACAATGAAATAAGGAAGAAATGTTGATAGGCTAAAAAAGAATGGCTCAACGAAAAACGTGCAGAAATAGAGAGAATGATTAACGCAATTAAAAGAGATATGTATAAAAAAAAGAGAACTAACAGGACAAAAGGCATGATCATCAATAGGCTATATAAAAATTCAAGAATAGAACGCTCATATTGGAGAAAGAAAAAACCATCAGCGTTGGAAAGAATATGTCGGAGATTTCTTCCACAACGAAAGAGGACAAACGGCAATACACAGACGGGCCGGAAATATTAAAAACGGAAGTGGAATCTGCACTGACGAAATTGAACAGAAACAAAGCGGCAGGGCCAGGCGGAATTTTAAAGGAGATGATGGCTGCCTTACACGATTTCGTCATATACAAGATTACAGAAATTATACTAGGTTGGTGCAAAAATAATTACGTAATAATGTCGTTTTTTGACGTATTTTTTAACGTCAAAAACGACATTATTACGTCATTATTTTTGCACCAACCTAATAAATGAAATCTACAAGAGTGGTTTCATACAGTGAGGAAATTGTGAGAGAATATTTGTGGTCACAATGTTAACAATATAAGATATGCAGAAGACACCGATTTGATAGCAAAAATATTTAAGGGGATCTATTTTCATAGCAATGCCTAAGAAACCATGCGCAAACGAATGTGATCTCCACCGAATAATCAGCCTAATGAGCCACATATCAAAACTCATAATCCAAATTCTGATGAATAGAGCGTGCAGCAGGATCAGGCCAAGGATAGGGCAAGAACAGTACGGGTTAGTCAAAGAACGCAGAATAAGGAACGCGATATTTATGCTCAGAATGTTATCAGAAAGAGCACGGCAAATGCAGAAGGACGTGTATGTATGTTTTATAGACTACGTAAACGCGTTCGAGAAAGTACGCCACAAAGATCTGTTAGAGCAGCTCAGCAACTTTGACATATTTGGGAATGACATTAGATTAATCAAAAATCTCTACCGGCAGTCAGCCGCCTGCATATGGATAAGAATGATTTCGAAATATATACCGAAATAGAAAGGTGTGTAAGGCAAGTATGCGTCTTCTCACGGGACTTATTCAACCTATACAGTGAGGAAATTCTGAGAGAATATTTGTGGCCACAATATTAACAATATAAGATATGCTGATGGCACAGAGCTGATAACAAACACGGAAAGGCAACTATGAAACCGCCTACATAAAGTATTGAAGGAGAGCGAGAAGAAGGGACGAAACATAAACTACGAGAAGAGGGAATGCATGGTTATCAGCAAAAAGATGAGCCTAAAATGCAAATTAAGGGTCAAGGATACTAAAATCAAGCAGGTGCCGAAATTTAAATATCCGAAAAGGACGAAAGGTGTACCCCCGAGACCCGAAGACGTATTGGGATGGGCAAAGATGTACCCCAAAAGCTAAGCAGAGTATTAAGAGGCAGGGAAATCTCGTTGGAAACAAAGAAAAGTGTATTGAAATGCTACATATCTGTCCTCCTGCATGTCAGCGTATGTTGGACAATCTTCTCAAAGACTCGAACCAACAGAAGTAAGCTTCTACAGAAGGATGCTAATGATATCATAGTCGGAGGTACAGAGTAAATTAACGCGCGATATACATGATGGGCTTGAGCAAATGGATGGCAGTACAGGTTCTGGGAGAAATAACAAAAAGACGAAACTTATTAAGAGTGATATTTCCCAGAAATGGATATATTTGATCGAAGTAGCTAAGTGGTTTTGGCTACAATAACCAAATAGCACACAGTAGCAGTAATCGACTGGTACTCGTCATAGTCGCAGGTAATAAGTGTAGACCAATAAGATAGCCAATGGCGTAGTCCAATGGGCGTCGTCATAGACATAAACTCTGTCGTACCTACTCGTCCGTCTGTATTTATGACGGACACCAGCCAATCATATTCCATTGCAGGGGAACTCAGGTGTATGCATACTCCATTTTATCAAAGAGCTAGGAAGGTCACGATCGCCTCCGAGCTGAAGGATACGGCACATAAAAAAAAGATGATAGATTAAGTTCTACCAATCACCTTTCTGTAATATAAATGAATAAGATTATATTTTTTTTTGTTCACATGTAAAATTAATCTTATGTTGTATAATTTTAGTCAAGTAAAATATCCTGTCTATATCTCTGAGATGAGGTATTAGGTTGGTGCAAAAATAATGACGTAATAATGTCGTTTTTTGACGTTAAAATGCGTCAAAAAACGACATTATTACGTCATTATTTTTGCACCAACCTAATATTATGATGACTTGCATTATTTACATTATTCAGAGTGTTATCCTCATCTTCATGAAGATATTCACAACGTTTCAGCTGTTGTACGTTCCGGTCGTGGACACAATCTTGAAAACAAAATCTGCAGATGTCAGCGTTGACAGTAGACACAGAAAAGAAAATATAGGAACTCCTAGACGAGGTAGTGAAAGAAAGCGAGAAGAAAGGATAAAAAACAATTGTAACAAGACAGAAAAGATGGTTGGAATAATAATAATAATAATAATAATAATAATAATAATAATAATAATAATATTAAAGTAAGGTAGACTTAAAGAAACACACTTAATAGATTTAGATTAGATTTCCAGAGTCGAGTCACTGATTCAAATTTCCTGAACCCGCAAAATATAGAAGTTTTCTACACTATTTCGTGTGGATGTAGAAAACATCTATGTCAGTGACAATCTTCCTTTAGGCTTACCTCAAATGACACCATCATGGATAAAATTCCCGGGGAAAACTTACAGGTCATCACTTGTCTTTTCCTAGATGAGGCTTGTAAAACGTTTCACATCCCCTCTGCGTACAAGATGGTGAATAATCTGGAAAATATGACAGATCACTCCAAGACATGACTTATTGACACATTTTTCCAGTTTTTTCTTTATTTATTACACGATGATCTTTTGCAGGCACCTAATATAACTTTTGACTGAAGAACATTTCTCCGGTGTAATTGTAGGTGTTATTATTTGTGATTGAGCTTAAAAGAAAAGAATAATTTTAAAAGACCACGAAGAATGATTACTAATTTTAAAATAAAACATTATGAAATTAAAGAAAAATGATTTACAGTTTACATAAAGGACACCCATCATAAATTGTGGCAGAGATCTGGAACATGATAAAGCCTATAAATACATAGGAATTAGCGAAGCAGATGTCATAGAACATCCCCAAATGATGGAGAAGGTAAGAAAGGAGTACTAAAGGCCTGTACGTCTGGTACTAAATACCGAGCTAAACTCAAAAACAGAATATCAGCCATAAACACCTTGGCTGTCCTTGTGGTGCAATGCAGCTTTAATGTCCTTAACTGGACCATAGCTGAAATTAAGCGAATGGACCCCAAAACGAGAAAGCTTCTCTCTTGCTACCGCATGCATCATCCCAAAGGTGATGTTGATCGTCTGTATGTGCCCAGATCCGAAGGAGGCGGAGGTTTAGTTCAACTAAAACTGTCCTACAAAACTACAGCAATTGGCTTCTAAAAATACTTGGAAACTACAGAAGAATGGATGATGGTATGTGTCAAAGAACATGAAAGTAGTAAGCGTCTTTACTCCGTAATAAAGGAAGCCAACAAATTCAAAATGGAGTTTCAAATCGGCGCAGAAATACAAGTAAATCACAATAAACCGGCTGAAGCTTCAAAATACTTAAAAAGAGAGCAAAGACAAATGTAACCGATCAGATACAGAAACAATGGCAAGATAAACCGCTTCATGGCCAATACTCTTCCCGTACCAAACGTGCTGGTGTAGACAAAACCATTACCCACCAGTAGCTACGTAGTGCAGAGTTGAAAGCTGAAACTGAAGGTTTTTATCTTTGCTGCAACTTCTACGGGAAGGAAACTGGAAGAAACTGGTATGAGCACCACCCAGAACTGGTTACGGAGATAGGATCTGTTACAATTCTATGTGACTACACAATACACACTGACAGAACAATCAAAGGCAACCGCCCAGATATTGCTATTAAAGACCACAAACAAAAAAGAGCCTGCTTATTAATATGGCAGTCCCTGCAGACTGCAATGTATCTGTAAAGATATTCAAAAAACTGTCAAAATACAAGGACCTTGAAATCGAAATCTCAAAAATGTGGCATATGGGAACATCAACAATCCCTGTTGTAGTTGGAGCCCTAGGATTGGTTGGAAAAGATTCCAGTAGACTAATTGAAGCCCATACCTCAAAGAAATACAAAAAAATATTCTCCCAAGTACAGCCCACATTTTACGAAGTGTAAAATATATGTTTTTGTCAGTGAAAAGTGTCAAGATGCCATTTCTAACCAGGACCCAGAAAGATATGTGTACACGCCAGAAATCAAAGAAAATAATAATAATAATAATAATAATAATAATAATAATAATAATAATTTAACATTTTTATATCAAGACCAGAACATTTGTGCACATTGTGGTGCTATCGGTTTGGTTGTCTCCGGTTCCTTGTAAAAGCTGCGGGAGTGAGACCCTGGTAACCGCTGCAACATCAGCTCGAGACTTCTGGTCTGTTTTCCTGATATTATTTCTCTAAGGTATTTAGACTTTATGAATTTAAGCACAGTACTAGATTGGAGGCAAGGTCTTTTAAAGTTGAAACGATAATTTCTTTGCTAACCGCTTCTTTTCTCACAATTTTCGCTTGTGAAACTTTCTTCCGGCTTCCAAGTCAACTTTGATCTTCAAAACTTTAAAGGTAGTATTAACCGTTATCTGTTTTCTTCTTTCTGTTCTTTTTATGTTCTATCTTCTGAATAGTGTTTTTTTCTCGTATTTTCTAACGCTTAGTAACCCTTTCATATCTTTGTTGCTTTATTACCATTGCTTGGAGTAAAATTATTAAAAAATGGCAAATTTAACAATACACTGTGTGAACATGTATCAAAGTTAAAAGCAAAGGTAACAGGAGACAGGAATGAATTGTTAATTCATGTGCATGCATTTGACAGCGGAATTTATGCAAAATGCGTCGTTGGAAAGAATTCTTGAATTTCTCAGTAGCCGCATTTCAATTCAACCCAGGTTTGAGAGAGAAAAATCAATTCATTGCAATTTTCCTCATGAAAAATTGACGTTAACCTTGGACTGTTTGGAGAATCTGTCTGTCGCCTTTCGTATATATTAGGAACGGTTTTATCAATGTGAAAAGAGAGAAAAGTCAAAAGCTAAGAGAGGAGGTTGATTATTATGATAATGATAGTGATAGTAATGATGAAAACTATAGTGAAATCAATGAAAATGTGTAAAAATAATTAAAGGAACAATGGTCAAACAAATCTGCCACCATAAACCAAAGAGCTTTCATAAAGCAAACCATTAGGTTGTCCGGCAAATAATTACACATTTCAAAATTATGGAAGCGGGAACGGCAGAACCAAGATTGAACACTAAGAATCTGTCTATCAACTCTTATCATCCAAAAGTGTGTCGTTTATATTGCATTTCAGGGTTTAATTGAGAAAACTTGCTGAGAGAGAATTTTGGCTTCCCCATGAAGTTTGGAATGAAAACCAAGAAGCAACCTTCCGTCACTGCAATATTATTTTAATCAGGAATGTCAAACTACCGTTTTACCAGTGCATTGTTACAAGTGATGAAAAATTAGTTTTGCATGACAATGGAAAAAGTGAAAGCTAGTGATTATCACCAAATGATGAACAATTGTCAGCAACAGAACCAGAACTCCATCCAAGGAAGATTCCTTTGTGTCTAGTAGTTACCCGAAATATGTCATTCATTATGATCTCCTGGAGCATGGAAGGACCATCACTGCACGAGCAACTTCATCGGGTAAACGAAGAATTACGTATTAGTGTCCTGCTTTGAAAAAAAGAAAAGGTGTCATTTTTCAGCATACCAATCCAATGGCACACTTTTCAAAATAATCCCAAGAATAAAGACATGTTTGTTAGGAAAGGAAGTTCAACAACTTAGAAGAAGAAAACATTGAAAACAGCTTTTAAACATTTTACGGGTAAATAAGTAGTATCGAAAATTCCTGTATGAATCCGCCTAAGCCCGATACCAATACAAACTGCTTGTTCCACGGTGCCTGTAATGGGCCTGTTTGCGGCTGGCACAGTTGGTTAAAAACTCCAGTTGGGTCTCTTCAAGATCAGAGAATTGGAAAGGAAATTGATGGCCAAAAAGTAACCTGGGTCAGAGGAAGTACCCGCGATTATCAGCTTCTGCCCCATATTCTGCAAAGAAAAAGTTCCCTCGTCCAGTGACGAAGTCACTGCCCCTATCACGTGCAAAAATGACGCTTTTAAAAAGATTAATACAAAAGCACGGTTGCAATCTTCAGCGACAACCAAAAAATGTAGCTAACTATGTCCAGTGG
Organism: Acanthosepion lycidas; assembly: GCA_963932145.1. Lineage (NCBI taxonomy): Eukaryota > Metazoa > Mollusca > Cephalopoda > Sepiida > Sepiidae > Acanthosepion > Acanthosepion lycidas. Next base: position 125,613,226 of record OZ010573.1, read on the forward strand.
ACGTGTCTCACACCTCAGCCTCTGCCCCATTTTCCACATCACGCAAAGCAATCTCGCCTTTAGTGACTAGGGCACTGACCTTAACCCCTTTAAAGAGTCTCCCCACTTTATAAAGGTTCCCAGTCCTTGTATACCGTTACCTTCCACCCCTGTTCAATCTTCTCCCCCCACCAGCACCGCAAAACACGCAAATGAGGCACAGAACCCATTCGTAGAAAAAAAAAAGAAGCAAAATTGCCATACAACACCAGAGATATTTGCTGTGTGGCTCCGAGCGAATCTGAGAGCGACGCAGTATGGAAATAGAATTAAGACCCTTAAATATACTGTCAGTCCAAAGTTTTGGGGACATATATATGGATGACCCGCGAAAATTCCCAGATGGCAAGCGGGTTCTTACAGTCATCTGGATTGGCTCGGGTCCCGGCAGACTTGGGCGATAGTGGAGGAAGCAATCAAAAGTTTTGATATTACGCCGCCCGCCATTGGCAATAATCGAAAATGAAGAAACGAAAAATTTAAACAATTCTGTTCAGGAAGGATCCCAGTTTTTGTACATCTTTCCCTATATAGGGCACTTTAATTAAATTTTCCGTGGGGTATCGGAGGTGATGCGATTGACGATCACAGTAGAACTGAAATGGGCCAGGAGTGAATGGACGAAACTGTCGGTATCCTCTCCACGACAATATTTAAGGCAGTTGTCCAATTCTAGAAAATCTGACAACGTCAATCCTTTTAGGTAGTCTGAATGTCCTGCGGCTGAGGTCGAGACTCGATCACGAGCTGCAGCGTCTAGAAGTGGATATATGTGCTGTACAAGAGACTCATTTCCATTCTGGCTACCATGATGATATACTATCGAGGAGGTTTTACTGATTTTCAACGTATTATGACGGCCGTTCTCGCTAGTAAACCGTTCTTTGAATGCTGTATGTATGCTTGTCTTCAAGGATCTGGAGGACAGGCTTTCTCTCGTGGATGCTAGCCATTTCGTCTCACTGGGGTTTATGCGCCCAACGACTCGGCTGATCGATGAGTTTCTGACGGCATTGCGTCGTGTAATTTTAGTGACAGATTGGAATGCCGTCCTCGATCCCGATATAGATTGTACGGGTTAATAACAAGCCGGGTGTAAAGCGATTTCAGGACTTTATCGAATGGCTGGATCTTATTGATAAGTTCAGGAATATGTTTTCTCGGGAGGTAGTATGTAGTTGTACTAATAGGGATAGCTCATTTTTGGTGTTGCGTACAAGTTATATTGACTGATCCTTAGTTAGGAGAGCCGAATTATTGCTTTTAAGCTGTCCAAGTTTTCATTCCATAGTTTGTTTGGTTTATAGGCTTGTCCGGGTTCTTCTAAACTTAGATAAGCCTAGAATTAGCATGGGTGGCTACTGGAAATTCAGCACATCATTGTTCGATGATAAGGCTTTTCATGACCAGCTTTTACTAATTCTAATCCGGGAATTGACGGTCTGTGGTTGTAAATAATTGGTAGGATCACCTTAATGTTTGCTGCTGATTATAGTAAGCGGCTCAACCAAGATAGATTAGCAGATCAAACGTCACAAAAATCTAGGGTAGAAAGGTCTATAGTATCTGAAGATAGTGGGAAAATCGCTGCAGCTAGCTGCAAGCTCTGGTATTCAGGAATAGATAAAAAAGATGTCTTCCTAGGCAACAAATATGGCCGCTGAATTGTGAGCTGAAGAATTTTAGAGTATCAAAGACCGACACATTACTAGCGTCACATTGCCAGATTGGCGTGGCGTGACTACAAAGGATGGCATATGTAAGGCTTTTTACAAAGGAGCCCAGTCTGAGTTCGACTCATTTCTATATGATTGGCTTGCCTCGCCTCGCCTCGAGGCGATTGAATCGGCTGGGTCCGATCATAGAGGAGGAAATATGGGATGCGTTGAAACTTATCGAACAAAACAAGACTTCGTGTATCGATAGACTCCGCTATGAGGTATACTTGATGCACACGCAAGTGTTTTTCACTCTGGTGGCACTGGTTTTTAACCAATGGATGAAGAACGGCAATATTCCCAAAAGCTTCATCGGAGGTGGGATGAAGTTGAAATTTTATGATTAATAATTTCGGCCCTTAACTATGTTGAATACAGAGTTAACGACTTTGACCAATGTATTATTCAACTACCTAGAAAAATGCTACTCAACCTTGCCTAGTGAAAGTGTCTCGAACCCCACCCCACCCAGTCTGAGCCCCGTCATCCCCATACACAAAATGTCTGGCTCTCTTTCAGTTACTAGGGTACTGACCCCCAACTCCTTTAAAGATGCATCCCCTTAAAAGGGTTTCAACTCCCTGCATATCGTTACCTTCTCCTGTCCCTTCCGCTACGGTTTAATGTCCTTTTGCAGTACCACAAAAAAAAAAAAAAAATAGGGAAAAAAGACTGTGGAAAATGTAAACGAAAAAAGGCAGGCATCGAAACTGCTCAACAACACCGGAGAAATTGTCCGCCGTGTCTTCTCGGGCGAATCGGCGAAAGGCGGTTGAATGTTTCGCGTTTGCTTTGCTTGAGAGGTGCTAATTTAGTGGCATCTGGAGGTGACCTAGGAATGAGGATATTGGTTGCCTCATTTAAACGTTTGTCATCTCAATTAAGGTTAGCGTAAGTCGTTTTTTCTTTTTAATTCAAGTCGCTGAATTTAAATAGTCATCAACATCTTTATTTTTTGACACCTCCATTTCATCTTTGGTTTATTACCCTACCGCTACCCATTTAAGTGTCAGGGATTGCAGTTCTCTGGTAACTGTGGGATGTTTTTCGTATTCGAGTTGAGTTTTCGTAATTGTTATTGTGGCTAAGTGTGTGAATGCTAGCGTGAATGATTTTAGAACGGGGCCATGGAAAACATATGAATAATCCTGCAGTATTTTTCTCCAAGTTAACTGTTATCCTTGTAAGGATTAGACTGTGGGGTGCTTGTTACTAACACTAGTTTTGTTTGGGATATTTTTAGATTTTGATCACCCCGACCCACCACAAAGACTGTAGATATGGGTGTTATGAATAATCAAGAGTGGTCTCACTTTGTTTTGTTAATCTTCTCTTTGAGAGAACTATTTCTGTTTACTGGGTCTATAAAAGGACACTATACGCGAACTTTGTATTTTCAGTTGAATAAAGCTTTTTTAAAGCCTATATCTGCGTACTTTTGCCATTACAATTGAATTAGGTAAGATTTCTTATAGTTAATATGGCATTATGGTGTTTGTGTATGACAGTGTTGTGTAGCTGAGATGTTTTGGTGAAAGGAACAATGTACAAACGATTGAGTCAGTAACTGAAGCTAGATAAATTATCGATAGGACAAGTGACGACCTTCGTCCACCAAAACCAATTTTACGTATGTGGCTTATTTGTACATTCGTACAATAAATATCACGAGTAGACAAGTAGAGAGTTAGAGATCTAGTTTAATCGCTATGTCAGCAAGACTACGTCGACTCCAAGAGATATATTACTTGTTGATTATGTTATCTTCATTCAATGCAATGAAAACGTAACAAAAATACCTTCTACTTTTTTTCGTGTGATGTGTCTCTTCAGTACTTATGCGATCATGGCTATCTGCAACTTCCTATAGTCTGTGATTTTAAGCAATATTTGTCTTACGACTCACCGCACACCTTGTTCTGTCATCCATTTATACGAGTTTGTTACGTGTATTTTCCGTACTGTCTGTATGACCTTTATTATCCAACATGGGAATCGGAAAAAAAGTTTAAAATATGATTACTTGTGCCTATAGTATGTGAATCAGTGGGAATCACTGCGTGCCAAATTATTATCGAGATAACTTTTTTCTAATATTTCAAAAACCGTCCAATCAATTCACACAAAACGTTCACACACTGTTGGCAACACAGACCTGCGAAATCACTGAAATTTTAGTACTGATCTGCGCAATGTAAACAAACTGGCGCCATATCTGTTATCAGTACGGTGATTTGAGCGTGCCAAATTATTAGCAAGGTTTAGTAAAATTCCCAGAATTGAGCAAACAAAAAGTTTATTAATGTTGCACGTGAATGTTTCTGATCAAAAGAAGCTAATAAATAAGATAATAAAACAAATAATAACAGATACAAACAAAGGCACAGTTTTAAACAAATTAATAGGGAATGTGCTTTCCCTGTTTTGAAATTACTTGAAGAAGTCGACGATCCATAGAATTTGTTAATTGTAGGATGTCATCTGCTGTAATTGCCGCGAGATATGTCAAGAATTGCTCCTGAATTGTCGTCCGTTGTCGTACAGTCTTCGCTTCATGATGCTCCAAAGGTTTTCGATTTGGTTCAAATCCGGAGAATTTGCTGGCCACTTCATTTTTCGAGGTCCATCGAAACCTAACTGTTTCAAATATTCAGTAGTCTTGTGAGCAGCATGTGAGGGAGCATTATCTTGCATAAAAACAATGGCACTTCTGAAGGCAACTCTTTGCCTTTTCATCCACGGTTCAAGATGATCCTTCATAAATGCTATGTATGCATCAGCAGTCATTTTGATGCCATCTGGTACTCTCCATGGGTCCACTAATGTGTTTCCAATAATACCACCCCAGATCATTATGCTTCCACCGCCATGTTGGCGTCTCAAACGCTGATGGCGATTCTGTCCGTTCATTACCTAGCCTTTGCACCATCTATCTGGCCCATCACGTGTTGCTCGAGTTTCGTCTGTGAAGAATTCTTTAGAGAAGTCAATCTTCATATTGTCCTCGGCCCATTTCAATCGATTTTGAATGTGATTTCTCATCAACGGAAGCTTCGATACAGGTTTGACTGTTGTTGCTATTTCCCTCAGATACCGACACCGAGTACTTTTAGACAGTAGGATGGGACTGATAAGCTCTTGACTGGTAAGTCTAGGGTACTTCGTGATCTCTCGTTTAAGTCGTGACATGAGACCACGTGAAATAACCCTCGACTTGCCTTTATCTGCCCTTTTGCGTACTTGTGTTGGGTTGGCGGTGAACTTTTTCCCTGTTTGATGCCACCTTCCTATCATTTTAGAAATTTCTAGGGTAGATTTATCTTTAGAGAATTCTGAGGTGATAGTTTTCTTTTCAGCATCACTTAAACTGCTTTTACGGCCCATCCTTTCACTAAATTCTTACACTTTCCTAATAATTTGGCACACTCAAATCACCGTGCTGATAACAAATATGACGCCAGATTGTTTACACTGCGCAGATCAGTAAGAAAATTTCAGTAATTGCGCGGGTTAGTGTTGACAACATTGTGTGAAAATTTTGTGTGAATTGATTGGACGGTTTTTGAAATATTAGAAAAAAATATTAAAAAAATTAGATAATAATTTGGCACGCAGTGTAAATATATGGTGAAATTTTTATCCTTTTTGTTTCTTTTATATGTTATGTCCCTTCAGTGTGTGGACAGTAATATATCTCCACAGCTACCTCACCTTTGTAACTCGAAGCAATATTTGTTCTCTTACTACCCGACACATTGCATTTACATAAGCTCTTTTGGTAGGTTACCTGCGATAACTTTGAGAACGAAATGAAAAAGTGGATAGACGGTTTGCGTAAATGTTCGATATTAAATAACTCTGTTAAAAAAACCGAAAAAAAAAACAAAGTTGTAATTTTTAAAAGAAACAAATTTCCTTCATTTCGTTGCCACTTTCATTATTATATCTTGTGTAAAACATTCGATAATTTTCTTAATCAATCGACTTTCATAATTCCGAAGAGAAATTAATTTACTTCATTTCGATATCAGTTTTGGTGTGAAACTTGTTTTATAGCATTAGGAATTTACTTATCAATGAACTTTGATAACCGTGAACATAAATCAATTTATCTTAATACCAATGTTATTATTCTATCTACTAAATAAATATTTTATATGATGAAAAGGTGACATCAATCAACACTGATGATTTTGGAAAGAAATTTATTCCATTTATTAATATTTTAATTATACTATTTCATTAGAAACGTCTTTTATAAGATTGGTCACGTTACCTACCAATAAAGATTCGTAATTTTGAAGAGAAATTAATTTATTTCAATATTATTTTTATTATTTACGTGATTTAAAACTTGTTTTAGAAGTTTCGGGACATTATGTATCGATTAATCACCGTCGGATAAAACATACAATTTTCGAAATTATAAATTAATATAAGAGTGAATAAATTTACCTATGTATCTTATTTTTCGTAGCCTCTTTAAGTTTTCATTGTAACTTAAATTACGGGTTATATAGAGCTTTTAATGTGTTCTCTGGAAGAATATTTTCCCTGCAAGCTTGGACTCGGTCGTCTGACGAAAGACGTAAAATACTCCTACATCAAGAGGAGTAGCAGGAGGAACAGTAGCAGGAGGAACAGTAGCAGGAGGAACAGTAGCAGCAGTAGCTTTTACTGAAACAATCATTCACAGTTAAACATTCTCTTCCCTAGTTTCTATTCTACGTTAGGCTTCCCCTGTACCAAAAGGTAATAAACGTGTTGTTAAACCAATTATGGTTTTCTACTGTTGTTTTGAATAACTCATTTACAGCATAAATAAAAATCACATTTTAATAAATTTGCATTGCGCGTTTTTATTCAAGCTATTCAAAATTAAATTGGATTTCTTTGTAAACATTAAACTAATGAAAGAAACGGAAGTTGAAATTACAGGGCTTGTTTTTTTGTTTTTTTTTAAAATTTCTTTAAACTTGGCAATCATAATGATGGTTAGAAATAATTCTGTGTGTTTTTATTTTCTGAGTTTCTAAGCAAAAGAGAGTTTTAAATAGTTATGAAGAGCACGACTTGCATGCGCTGAGTGTAAGTTTCATAAAATCCGAAAATTTCGTATAGAAATCCTTTCTTGCACATAATTAAATGTCCGTTGATAATCATCATTGAAGGTCAGCATTTGAAACATAATTTCACCAGAGATCACGTTCATGAAGCTCCAAGAGAAACAATAAAGAAATCTAGGAAAAGAATTTGGTCTTATTAATATTCAGAGTGGAATGGACTAAAAATTATCGTTGAGTAGAGGGGAATCGGCTGGCTGAGATTAAATTCTAGCAGTTCTGGAAAAATGGGGATTTCATTTTACTCAGGTTATGCGTCAAATAGGTAAGAGGTCTGCGATGTTTTTCCTTGGGTGGCAGCCAACCAAAGGGAATGAAAATCTTGAATTAAAACCCTCTTAAATAATAGGGTAGATTGGGTTCTTAAACTCTTTAACCTTGGTAAATAAGCCAACCTAAAAGAAGAAAAACGATTAAAAAAACAATCAATAATAAAGCAAACTGGTCTCTTTATTCTTGTGAAGGCAATCTGTCTAGGAGAATGTCAATTCTGAATTCTCTTCCAGTCTCAAGAGGAATGAGTTAACCTTCAGACCCTTTCGTTATAGACACGCAGTTCAGTAACGATTTCAATAAATGTAGGATTCCTACAACCCTAATGGATTATGGCAACTCCTGATCATGATGCCATAACATTCATCCTTTTACAACAGCCTGCTAACCATCTTACTTTTATTGATGTGCTGTAGACGCATTTATTTAATAAAAATCAGTGTTTACTGTAGAAGGCCAAACCTATTGGAATTGGAATAAATTCAGTGATGGCAGCTATCTTGAATCAATGATAAGGATGAAATGTCTCGGTATATGGATGAGTTATAGAATATTTAGGATAAGAAATCAGGAATTTAGAGCATAAAAGAGGCGGTAGCGGTTGTTTTTTTCCCCAAAACAAGTTGCTAAAAAAAGACAAACCATTAACATAAAAACGCGATTCATGCTCTCAAATAAGCTTATCAGATTTTAACTTTGATATGGATGTCAGGCATGACGACAAACTCGTTCAGAAATATCTAAACCGTCAGTTATAAACAACCGCTTTCTCAGATTAAAAACGACATCGAACGAATTGAATGATTAAAATAATTTCGATCAAACTTCGAGCGAATGAAATTTCTAAATCTTCCATATCGTGGATTGGCGCCACATAATGACAAACAAATAACTGTACCAAATAATCGAAACCCACATCATTTAAGAACTCTCAACAGTAGCAACAACTAAAATGGATAGCACATGTAATTCGAAGAGAAACTAATGACATAACAAAGATAATCCACATTACTTTAATAGAAATATTTTATAAATACAACCTATAGTAGCACTGGCTGCTCAGTCAATGAATGTCGAGTGTTTCCATATAAGGAAACGGCTAATATACCCATTATCCTTACCGTTCAACTGAAAAGTCTGGATCATATCCACAGAAAGTGTCTCCAGGCAACTTCTGTTACACAATATTTATTGCCATTAATAGTTTTATGGAATACTAGAGAAACCTATACCGGAGACATTTACTGGAAACCATTCGAATTAGTCAGTATTACATACACGAAAAATGCGAAGTATTGAAGAACAGAAAGAGTGTTAGCTCTTAATAGAATAAGGCATCGATCAGAATAACGCACTAAGCACAATATAAAATAGTTATTCCATTCGTTAGTATTTCGTCCTTGAAACATAATAGCGTAAGATTAACATTTTTTCAATGTTTAGCGCCAATATATTCAGAGATAAAAAACATTATCGATTCAAGTTCATCTCTCCTTCTACAAGAGGATGCCAAAAATAACATGGACTGAAAATGTAAAAACGAAAATAGAAACAAACAAAATATAAGAGACAGTTGAAATTTCTAGCTAACATATAAAGAAAGAAGGCTTGGAGAATTTAAGATTCACGTGATATATTTAAGGCAACAGGAACATAGGGAGATAGTGAGTAACCTTCCTAGCAAGATTGAATAAATAGATAGAATAATCACTTCACCGGCAAATGGATATATTGTCTTTACGTTGGCTTGCTTTAGGAATGTTGCTGAAAGACGTGAGCGATCATGGTTCTCCACAACTTTCTATTTCTTCCAATCCATGTTATGTCATCCGTTTGCATAAGCGCGTTATGACTTACACTATCATGGCTCTCCATAGCTTTCTTTTCTTTAACATATAAATTGGTTAGTCATAATCTATGCAAAAATTAAGCGGACGTTGATTTCTATCAACTGTTGCGATTATTTAATATGCTGCATCCATTCAAGGCTCCCCACAACTTCCTAATCTATATAACTAAGTTTTTTGTTCTCTTACTGCTATTCGATTTAGTTCTTTTATTTATACAAAATCGTTATATATGATACTTGATTTCCATCTTGTCCCCTTGTTTTTAATTATGAGTATTAAATTCTTCAAGGCCTCTTTCCTCATTATATATCCAAGATATTTCAAATTTCCCTTCCGCATCCTCAATTCAGGTGTCATATTTCTTCCCATTTTCTTTAAATTTCTCCTCGTTGCTAATGATATTCTCAATATTCTTCTGTAGAACCAAATCTTTTTTGCTTTAAGCCTCTATTTATTATCTGAGCAAAACTGATATTACATAACAGTTCATGACTCTGTTTTTATTTCCAACAAAATTTTCCTCTTTCTTAATACATTGTTTATCTTTTGGAGGATATATTTTAATATTGCAATGCATCTAGCCATTTCTACGCCACATTTTCCGTCTTTCCATAAAACACTTTCCAGATCGTTAAATTTATGGAAACGCTTAATTCTGAGGTCTTCATTCTGTATTTTGCATCTTGGTCTGTCTATTTTGCTAAAGAGTATGAATTATTGTTCCTTAAAATTGATTGTTTGTCCTTTCTTCTCGTCTTCTTTTAATGTCTCATCTAAGATTTCCTGCAGTTCCGTATCTGCCTCTTCTATAAGAACGGAATCATTTTTTCCTCTCCAAATTGCAACATGTCAACACTTGGAATTGCCACTCTGTTGTTTAGAATTGCAGATGTTATTTTTTTCATATAATTTTGAATTTACCGGTCGTCATGTTTGCATCATTTCTATTACTCGGGTAACAAAATTTTCCAAAAATTACTTCACAGAATCTTCGATAATCACAATATGTATGTATCCTTAAGAGCTTCTTGCATAATCACGGTATCACCTATGTATCTTATATCGCTAAGATTTTCCCCATCAGTAACAAATCCTGGTGGTGCTTCTAGCTCCCTTCAGATGGCCTCGCAAAATAGGCGGAATTATAATTTATTTTTATAGATCTCTATCTCGAAAAAATTAAAAACTGAGTTAAAATCGGCACCGGCGAAGATGAATCGAAACAAAAAACAGGAATAATTAGCCATAGACGATTTTGGGATTGAAAAGCTTCCGGAAATAATATATGAAATATACGACAGTGGTGACAGTAGATTCCTTTTCATCTCACTGCGAAGCCAGGTACAAATGAATACGAGAGATTTATCGGACAATCAGCTTAATGGGCCGCATAACCAAGCTTATCCAGATTCTGATGGATGATAGAACGCGTAATATATTTAAACTGTAAAATAGACCAAGGATATTTTTAGCTATCCTTTTACTATACCCTCCTGGGTATGACGATAAACTACGTCCAGCAGCAAGGCCTCTGATCAGGTTTTGAGGAGCGTGGAACCACCTCTTAATTGCTAGTGTTCCCAGGTTCGGCCTGACGCCGTGTGGTAGCACCTGTTAGGATCCCAGCTATGGGCAAATATTTAACCCCGAAATTGGGGTCAAAACACTATGAAAGTGTTAAAATTGGTTTTAAGACCAGAAATACGTTAAAAATTATTACCAGCAATACTGTTTTGAAAAAAATATTACCAACAATGTTTTTAAAAAATAAATGTTATTAGCAATACATTTAAAAAAAAAATATTACCAGGAATAAATTTTTGAAGGAAAAATATTACTAGAAATAGACTTTTGACAAAACAAAATATTACCAGCAATAAAAAAAAAATGTCGGGATTAAGTAACCCATTGAAGTTGATATGCTGTAAAACAAACCAAACCAAGCCTTTTACTATAACAATTACCAACCAAACCTGAAGAACTTAATATTCAACCCATAACTGCGGGGAGTAGAGATGGATTCATCCATTTTCAAAGTGTATTTCCACGAAAGTGAATTAAACAAACGACTGGCATTCGAATTAGACACACCAATTTCTCGTTCCGAGCCTGTGACTACCCACACATACGAATGTTAACATTTGCTTTATTTATAGGGCAAGAATATTCAGCATTGAAGATAGAAAGTTTAAAGCCTTTCAATATAATAAGAATAATAGAAATAGAGATCAACATTGCAAGACGGCTGTCAAGTTTAAATTTCAATGGGATCTTCAAACCAATTCTGAAATTTGTTCTGAAGATTGCATTAAATTGTACATGATTTCTTGTAGCGTGAAACTGAGAGTCACTATGCGGTGTTGTTACGTATGTTCACACTCTGCCTATCTATCAATCAGTCTGTCTGTTCATATATATATATATATATATATATATATATATATATATATATATATATATATATATATATAATGAAAAAGCTTAAACACTAATATTCCATGGTCATAATTTATTCCATTGGAATCGTAAATACGATCCAATTCATCAGATCTACAAATTCAAAAAGAAAACAGAAAAAAACAGCCCCGGGAATAAAAAATAAAATTTAGTGAGAGTGTAAGTATGAGAGTGTGGGACGAATGTTAGAACTATAGAGAGGGGTAACAGACGAGAGAAGAACAGAAGAGCAGGAAGGTCTAAAGATGTATGTATATGTAAATGTAAATATGTTGTTGTGTATGTGTGTATACGCATGTGTTTTGGAACATAGAAATATAGGTCCTTGCTAGATTAGATAATCGTTATATTTATTTTTTATATGTTTATATTTGACTTGTAACCTGTAGTCGATATTAATTTTGTCATATTTTCTTAATTACACAGCGGCCCTTTTAATAAATGCCCTTTAGTTTTAGTTCCCCCCGCCCCATCTCTCTCCCCCACCCCTTTTTCTTTTCTTTTCCTCTGACTCCCACTTCTTCTGATCTTTAAGATTAGATCGTCTGTTGTGTGTGTATGTCACAACAAAATGTATCCTTTCCGGTTACATCTTTAATGTATTAGACATCCGACAACATTCATATTTCTCTCACTTAAACCGTCTTTGACTACCCTCTTTAAAACTTCTCTCTGTTAAATTTTAATTCCCCCACCTTCATCTTTAGACCTTCCTGCTCTTCTCCTGTTGTTCTCTCGTCTGTTACCCCTCCCTATAGCTTTCATTTACTCAAACATTCGTCCCACACCCTCACATACATACACTCTCACTAAATTTTATTTTTTATTCCTGGAGTTGTTCTTTTCCGTTTTCTTTTTGAATTTGTAGATCTGATGAATTGGATCGTATTTACGGTTCCAATGGAATAAATTATGACCATGGAATATTAGTGTTTAAGCCTTTTTATTATATCCTTACTCTGTCCAGGACATTGAGTTCTACCTGGATTCTATCCTCTTGGAATTATTATTATTATTTTTTTATACAAATATATATGGATGTGTATGTATGTATTTATATATATTTATATATTTTGTATATGTATGTGTATATTTACCACTAATATTATCATATATATATATATATATATATATATATATATATATATATATATATATATATGTATGTATGTATGTGTGTGTGTGTACTTAGTTGTATTGATGCGATTTTGTGACCCTGGATTTCACGCCCTTGCGAGTGCAGATCTCAAACTCATATCAATACAACTAGGTATGATAGCTCTATCACTGGTACTGAGCGCTTTCCAATAAGTACCACGCTTATATAATATATATATATATATATATATATATATATATATATATATATATATCACAAATTGCATATATATATATATATATATATATATATATATATATATATATATATATATATGTATGTATGTATGTATTGCATAGATAATGATAGAGAGAGTGAGCGGCGGAGATTCTTCTAAGGCATTATTCTTAAAAATACAAAGACGTGACAAAACCCACCTCAAAAGAGGTTTAAAGATAGAATAAATCGAATTTTCCTCTCCAAATGGAACCATTCCAGCACTTGACATTGCCCTTCTGTTGTTTAGAATTGCAGTTGTTATTTGTTTCATATTATTTTGAATTTACAGGTCGTCATGTTTGCATCATTTCTCTTCCTCGGGTAAGAAGGGAATAATTTCCAAAAATTACTTCACGGAATCTTCGAAAATCACAATATGAATGTATCCTCAGGAGCTTCATGCATAATCTAAAATACCAGAACGAATTAATAGAAAAACCCTCTTATCTGTTCATAATTCAATTATTGAAGAAAAATTAGAATAAGTACACTTTTCAGGTTAGCAAAATGAAAGATCTTTCAGCTTCGAGTTTTTTATTTAATATTCTAACAGAATGGCCTAAATCAAGGAAGACCTGTAAGTTTATTTAATATTAGATTTCACCCAATACAAGGCTCAAGAGAAATTTAAGTTACTATTAAATAAGGTAATAATGCAGGAGGTAGGCGAAATTAATGTAAGAGGCGTTAGTGGCAAGATCATGATGCTATGGGAAGATAAGGATTGCCACTTGATTTCACTAAATTCAAGACTCGAGAGAAATAGTAGAGGGTTACTGTTAAATATGCTAATGATGGAGGTGTGTGATATGAATGGAAGAGGAGCTGTTGTCAATGAAGATAACGAAGATAATGATTGCCACATGACAGAAGTTCAGGTGGTACCGTTCAGAGAAGTGACTCTTCCGTATACAAACTTCTTATATCTGGAATATACATATTGTTTCGACTCTGTAGAAGTGGCGTTTCATATTCGACTTTTAAATATGTGAACTGATGGAACGAAGGAATGTAACTTATCTGAAGATTGAAATAGCAATAGAATAAACCTTACACACTTGTCCTTTCTTTCAATATACGACCAGTTTTAGACCCACTGGATTGACAGGGTGCAATCGATTTCTATTTTTCCTCAGATAAGTTCATTTGCAGTGGTGTGTAGAAATACGAATCTATTTTTCGGGGTGTATGATAAAATATGATTGGCCTTGAAAAATATTGCGTCATCCGTGATTGCATCAAATTCTTGTCACGCTTTGACACTATTGTCTCGACTGTCGATTAGTTGTCCTACAGCCATTGTCTTCAATGGATGCTACTCCAAAGAAACATACGAAAATTGTAACACTACACGGACACACTGGCAAGACTTACCAGCGAGCATATCAGAGTACTATAGATTGGTCCAGAAACTCTCCTGATTTAAATTCAATCGAGAATCTGTAGTCAATCTGCAAGGAAAGACTTGAATGGACATGTGAAGTACTAACATGTGCACTGGGTCATGTTTCATTGTTAATAAAGTAAATAATAATGGGATTAGTCGTTTTGTTTCAATTAATTTGCACAACGGTGTATGTTTTACATTATTTACACTATTCCGATTATTGTCCTCATCTTTGTTGCCATATTTATTACGTTTCGGCCGTTGTACACTCCAGCTTTCTTCAGGTGGTTGGAATGTCGAACTGAACCCTTTATTTCGCTCACTGGAGTAGACTGCTCTAGTTCCACGTGTAATGTTTATTGAATGTTAGTTATCAGTTATCTCCTGTTAATTCCACTCTCCAAGTTCTCCACTGCCTTAAACGGGTATTGGATTACACTCTTTAGGTTCTGTCACTGGATCTAACCAACGACTTTATCCACTGTGCCATGTGTCCTTGAGGACATCTGTGTACGAATTTCTGGATATTATAAACCTAATGTCTTCAGCAACCATTTTTACTAGTGCTCATATTGCAATTTTTTCTGTTATCATTGCATATTTTCACCAGAGCTCATTGGAAAATTAGTAAACTTAATGAAATCAGCACATATGCTAGGCAAAAAAATGTTCCTGAGCCGACCAAGCATAGAAATGAATACAATATAGGAACCAGTAATAAGGGATGTCATAGAAAAGCGATTATAACAACAAAAGTTGCAATGAGCTCTGGTAAAAACATGTATTGATAAGGCAGTGGAGAACTTGGAGAGGGGAATTAACAGGAGATAACTGATAACATAGAACGTGGAACTAGAAAAGTGTACCCCAGTGAGCGAAATAAAGGGTTTAGTTCGACATTCCAACCACCTGAAGAAGGCCGGAGCGTACAACGGCCGAAACGTTATAATAAATATGGCGGCAAAGATGAGGACAATAGTCCGAATAATGTAAATAGTGTACATAATACCTCATCTCAGAAATATAGACAGATAGTGTATGTGTTATTTTAAATATTTGAAATTATTTGAAATAACGAAATGGAAAGTTATCGCTCAATTGCAAAGATAAATCTTTGTATCTTTGACTTCTTTGAGTACGTTTCACCCTATAATTTCTCCAGCTTTATTTATTCGAGTTATTTTTATCGTAAATTTTTCTCTCTATTATTATTATTATTATTATTATTATTATTACATTTTTATTCATATTGTAGCTTAATGTAAATGAAACGTGTTATTTGAGATAACAACAGTTGCTCTGTATTTACCCTGATCTTTTTAAGAGTTTGGGATCGATAGAATTGATAATCCTGTTAAACTTTGGCACAATCGGAAAATTCTGCTTGTTGCTTGTATTTTTCTTTATTGAATTCTTTTATCGTTAGATAAAAAAAAAATATGACAAACTGCTATGTAATACACCAAGTCCGCTTTCTTCATTATGCGTCCTAAAAATTTCAACTAACCTTTTCTAATTTTACGTAACATTTTGTTTCTTACTTTTCTTAATATTAGGTTGGTGCAAAAATAATGACGTAATAATGTCGTTTTTTGACTTATTTTTTAACGTCAAAAACGACATTATTACGTCATTATTTTTGCACCAACCTAATATTTCCTCGTTACTAAAATATTCAGTTCATGGTATTCTCAAAAGCTTTTTGTAGAAAGAGAATTGAACTTGAATTGATAATGTTCTTTTCTCAATATCTTGACATTAAATATGAAAGAAAAAGGCTTCTATGGATGGAATGTAAATTTCAAGCTTCATGAATATATTTTCTTGCTCGTGTATTTCTATGACCGATGACATTCTGTTTACAAACAGCAATCGTTTTTGCTATAAATCTTCAGGTTTCCCGTGTCTGTAACACTGTTTCGAGTAGTTGCCTATAAATATCTTCAGTATTCAATATCATTATAGTGAACATTAATATTATGCTTCAGTAGATGTCTAGGGAGAGCATCTTTGAAAATGATCCTGATTTTTACTGAATGGTAATATTAACCATTTCCTTATATAGAAACATTCAGCATCGACTACTTCTTTCTGTGTCGTGTCCCTTCAAGAAGTGAGCGGCCAGTCTTTCCACAACTTCCTATTCTTTGTATTAGGTTGGTGCAAAAATAATGACGTAATAATGTCGTTTTTGACGTTAAAAAGTACGTCAAAAACGACATCATTACGTTATTATTTTTGCACCAACCTAATAGCTCTTAGTTCTGGCTTTTCTTCATCCCTTATTTCCTAATCTGCCATCCATTTATGCCAGTTTGTTACGTTATTCGCTCTTTCTTTTTTCCCTCAATATGTTCTGTGAGTGTTAAATTGTCCTCGGTCCCCTTTTTCCTCATTATGTCTCCTAAAATCATCAATTATCTTTTATTGATTCTCAGTATGAGTCTTATTTTTTGCACCCATTTTCCTTAAAATGTCCTCGTTACACACATGTAAAGTCTATGCTGTTCATAGCATTTTTGTAGCACTGTTGATTTAAGTCTCTTCTTCAGCTGATAATTACTGCGAATTATTGAAATATTCGGGTGACCATCCTGTGAATGACGTGTAATGTTCACTTGGAATTCGATATTATCGAACTAAAGTAGCATCTGCCATATTCCCATACCCACCTCGTTTCGCAAGGAATTTACAGTGAGATTCCCTTCGTGTTTTTCCACGAGAAAGGGCTCGTCTAAGTATCAAAGTAATGATAACACACACACTATTTTGATATTAGATTGACGCAAAATGTTCTCTTTTGGCTTTTTGTTTTTCAGTTAAGTTTGGTGTCTAAACATGTAAATGCAATGTCAATCGGCATCTTCTGTCTTCTTAATTTCCTGATATTTTATTGTTTCTCTATTATTAATGTGTTTTATTTCGCATATTATCTCACCTTTGGATCTTAGTGGCTTTATTGCTTAGTATGGAGTGAAATGATAAAAAATAAAACGTGAAACAGAATAAAAATTATCCAGACAAGGGAATTTAGACGGTAAAAGAGGTAATAGGTAAGTTTTTTTTTTCTTTCTCTTTATAGATGCCGTTTTCTCTCTTTCTGAATATCTGAGATCCGATTGAAATAGAAAGAATAAAGCAGGGACCTGAAGAATTTCGGAGTGTATAGCGGCCAAAACGTTAGACATATAAAACTAGTATTTCTGCTTTATTTTCTGTTTCTTTTTCTGTTTCATTTCTGCTTCATCTTTGTGCCGTATTCCTTCAGGATTTGGGCGATCAGGGTTCTCCACAACTTCCTATCCCTTTTATCTCTTAGCAATGCTTCTGTTTTTTTTTTTTAATTTTTTTTTACTCAGAACAGGGATTAGGTAAGATAGTGAAAACACAAACATTGCTAAGAGGTACAACAATTTATAACAACAATTATATATATTATTTACAACAACAATTATATATATTATTTACAACAACCATTTATATAAGCTCCTTAGGTATTTTATACACTTCTTTCCCGTGTCCCTTTTGCTTTCAACATATTCTCTCAATATCGAAATTTTAACCCTTCTTCCCATCTTTAGAAATTTCAACCCTTTTCCTGATTTTAAGTATATCTATCATATTTCTTACCATTTACTCTAGAAATTCCTTGTTGCTCACATGTTAATTCCATGGTATTCTCAGAACCCTTCTGTAGAATTACATTTTTGTTGTCCCAAATGTTTTCTTCCTCTTTCGGGATTTATTTAGCATTTACTGAAATATCATTGGCTCGATATATAATATATAATGTGCAGTAGTTTTTTCTTTGTTTCTAACGAAATTTTCCCGTTTCTTAATACTTTGATTAGCTTTTGGAAGGTATCTTTCTTTATTCGAATGCGACTTCGGTGTCGCATTTTCTGTCCTCTGTTAAAAGATTCCTAGTTATTTATATATTTTTTTAAATATTTGCTTGATTTTTGCGTCTCCAATTCGTAGTTTGCATCTTTCGCTATTCGTTTTACTGAAAAGCACACATTCTCTCTTATAATTTCTATTCAATACTTTCATATCATTTTCCTTAAATTCATTCCATAGGAGATCCTGTAATTTCCTCTCTGTGTCTGCTATCAACACTGTGTCATCCTGCATATCTTATATTATTTAAATTGTGGCTGCCAAGAATGAATCATGGTAGGACTTCTAATTCTCTCATAATTGCCTCACTGGAAAGGTGGAATAATCGGATGCGAACACACCTTTACGTTTTATTTTTGCGTATTTACAGAATTCATTTTCTAACCGGGCTTAGAATTTATGAATTTAAACGCAGTACTATATTGGCGGGAAGGTCTCATCGTTTTACAGATTAAATTGGTAACCTTTTAATTGTAACCATAAATTCTATGATAAAAGTTAATTTTCTCGCATTTCTATCTTGTGGGGCTCTCTTCCGGTTTATTTCTTTTCAATCAATTTTGATCTCAAAAAATCTAAATGCATTGTCACTCGTTATCTTCTGTCTTAATTCCCGTTCTTTTTTGTTCTATCTTCTTAAGAGTGTTTTTATATATATTCTTTAATACATAATATCATCTTGCGTCTTAGAGGCTTTATTGTCTTGCTTGAGGTGAAATGATAAAAAAGAAGTATACAGACTGACAATCTATCTATCTATCTATCTATCTATCTATCTATCTATCTATCTATCTAGTTTTTGTATTGTTTTAATAAAAGTCTAGTGTTCAATTAATTTTCCATTTTGTTCTTGTTTCTCTGAATTTGGCCATGATAATTTTCGATTTAGATATAAGAAATAAATCCTTCTTTTATCGACAGTAAAGAAAGTCAAAAATTTGCATTTTTGTATGTTCGAACAAAATTTTCCAGGCTTTTGAATTTTTCCTACAGCTGATTGATTTCATGCGTAATGGCTGAGTAAATCTTTTCTATCATTGTGCAAGATGATGTCGCTCAGGCATTTTGCATCAATAACATTTCATAAAGAAAAAGAATCAATATCTAATACAGAAGCCGTTCGTTTTTATTATTGAATGACATACTAGTTATTTACGTATTTAAATTAATGCGAATAAAAACTGGCTATTCTTTGGGACGCCTTACAGGAACGGATGCTCGGTGCGATGTTTCCAGCAGAACAAAAGTCTTTTATTGATTATTCAAATGAACGAAGAAATAATATTCTCCAACTGAGAATAGAAGTCAGAACTAATCAAATCAATGACAAAAGCCACTTCTTTGGTCGCAGAGAAATAAAGTGTGTTTTTTATTTAAATATTTTATCTTTCTACTCTGCAAACGAGATATTGCTCTCCCCTGTCTGACCGCAAAACAAATCACTTAAAGTGAAAAGTCGAATTCACGTTTTACAAAAAGAAATTTTATTTTATATTGAAATTGACTTAGCAAAACCCCTATAAAATAATATTTAAAAACATTGTTAAAAAAACATTATTTTAACAAAAATTATTCGATTAAAAGCAGAAATAACTGCAATGGCATATCGAATGCGATATTTTCAAAAATCTGAACTCAAATAAAGAAAGTATTAGTATCTGTCTATATATAAAGAAAATATTATATGCGTCACAGTGTGTTCATCTTATTTGATTATTCTACAAGGTTTTGGTCGTTGTATTCTCCGGCCTTATCCAAGAGTCTGCCGGTATACTCAGTAATCTTCTCCGAATATTGAACTAAAACGTTTATGCATATTGCCCCCCTTCTGAATTCTGTTTAGATATTTCATATCAGCTAATGCTCACCAGTGAGGCCCATGTCTTCTCGAGCCATGTGGACACAGAATCATAATGAAAGAACTGTACCAATTGAAAGAAAAATCACATAAATTGAGGTCTTTCAAAGGAAACTAAAATGGACAGCACGTAACTCGAAGATTAATTATATTGACGCAATCAAGTTGTTGACTTTCCACACTACATGGAACAAAAAATTCAGAAGGAATCCCCCACCCCATTCAATAAAAGAAACAGCTACTAGACACGAGAAACCTATTAGGTTAGTGCAAAAATAATGACGTAATAATGTCTTTTTTTGACGTATTTTTTTTACGTCAAAAAACGACATTATTACGTCATTATTTTTGCACTAACCTAATATTTTCCCGAAGAATCGTTTTTAAGAAAGCTTTTCATAAATTCAACTAGCAGTAGCACCGACTGTTCGGTCAATGAATGCCCAATGTTTCCTTATAAGGAAACGACTACCATAGGTAGCGTTACTATTATTTAGGTTTGTACAGTTGCTTACATTGAACTAGTGTATATGACTTTTCATAGATTGAACTCACAGCATCTAAGAAATTAAAACGATTCCCTCAATGGTTTCACGAACGAAAGACTGCTAGTATAAGAATCAATAATATATATATGGAAGAACAAAGTTTACATTGATATTAATCATTTAAAAAATCAAGGCAAATTACATGTCTATATTTGAATATAAAATCTCCCATAAATTAAGTAATTTCTTAAATCCCATATTAATACAAGCGCATGTCCCAAGTAAAAGACACTTTGGATTATACTTAAAAAGAGGCATAGCAGGTAATGAACTGGATTTCACACTATTAAACTGTTTACACATCTTCTTAAGTTACGCATCAATTAATGAGTTAATTGGCTTTTCTTAACCAGGTAAAGTAAGAAGGTTTTGAAAGGTTAGCCGCTACTTTACACTGGAACGACACGTAAGCAAATTATATGATTACAGCAATGAAATTAATTGAAACTCATTCAATCTGTTTTTTTCTTTCTTATTTTTATAAATGTTATATAACGTTTAAAACATCGTATATTTTAGACTGCCGTCAAATAATAATAATACAAAGAATAAAAAAAAAACTAAGTCAAATATAACAAAACACCAAAAAAAAAAATGTTGAAAAAGACAGAAACAAAAAAAATAAAATAAATCAATTCCTATGAAAATAAAAAAATAAAAAATCGAAAAATTGCCTAAAAAAACAAAAAACAAAAACAAAACAAAACAAAAAAGGAACTCAGCCAGTTTAGCATTCCCCAAAGAAAATTAATGGTACAGTTATCGTTCAAAAGGATTAATGGAGAATCAGCTATTTTCGTTAGAGAGAACGATAATGACTGATTTAAATCCTTTGAGGATGGCAAAAGCGGAAGAATTATCAAGTTCATCTTAAAGATTAAGCAATTTAGAATCCAGTTTAAAATATCAAATGAAAGAGACTTGAAAGTGTATCTGTAGCTTTTTAAAAATGAAGATTTTTTAAATATAAAACAATTCATAAATTATTCTTCTGTGAACTTGGAGCGCACCCGTCTAAATTTCAGGAAGGTTTACTACGCCCGGCCAAACCCACCGAGAAACGCTGACAATCTATCTATGTATCTGAGTCTTTTCATATCTATCTATCTATCTATCTATCTATCTATCTATCTATCTATCTATCTATCTATGTGATATAACATTTTTAAAGAAAATTATAAATTTGATATAACCTTTACAACACCGTATATTTATCACGGAGAATTTTAGATTTCCGTCAAATAGTAATAAAACAAAGAATAAGAACACAAAATCAAACGAAAGCAAAAAAGTCGAAAAAAAAAAAAAACAGGAATAAGAAAAATAAAACAAATTATTTTTCATGAAAATAAAAAAAAAAATAGAAAAGCGAAAAATTAACTAAACAAAACAAAACAACAACTCAGCCAGTAAAAGTGAGGTGTAGCATAACATGTATTTTGTATAGAAAGCTAGTTTTTAAATAGCGTTAAAAGTTTGATTGAGACCGTCTAAGTTTATTTGGTAAAATGATCTCGTGTAAGGCCTGAATCCACTTATAAGCTCTATCTTATCTCATTTAAAGGTATTGAGATGCATAGCTGGCCATTCGTATTCGACGATATCCGTCTACGAGGCGGCTAACCAATCCCTGTTGCAGACGCTTTCTCATGCGCTTTTGTGTTTATTCAACACCCACAGAGCCCACCTGTGCTTTATGCTGCAACTAAGCTAAACAGACCTTAGTTACAGTTTCTGGGAAACGTTATCTAGTGTGATCAACAATTTGAACAAGGCCAGTACGTTCAAGCCCTCGGCCACAGTGACTTGTGACTTCATGGTAGCACAGCTATTGACGGCCCCCAAGGGTTCCATCTACCAAATTTCACTCACAAAGCTTGGTTTTCAGGCACTTTCCAAAGGTGCTGCATCTGGGATCACCCCTCTAGTCCGATAACATCCTGCCAAATCGACCATGGTGAGATTCGAACCCGGGTCTCATGATCAGATCGCGAACGTTGCAGCAACTCGGCCACGTTCTCCTATACATAAAATATTGTAATAAGCACAAAACAAAAGGAAAAATCTGTACCCCCCCAAAAAAAAAAACAAAAACAAAAAGGAAGCAAACAAAAATACACCGATTCAAATATCAAAATACATTTTCATTTCTTTCTTTACGAACTCACAAATTTGAAATAACTTGGTATATCGTAACTAGGAAAGTAACAGAGTAAAAACTGTTAGGCGATACGCAACAGAAGATATAGGGACCTGAAAGTGGATGTCGGCAAAATTTAGCTAATCAAGAAAAGCATGAGGAGTTATTAATTGAGTGTGACGCCATACAGGATCATTTCTGAGTTTTTTTAAATTGAGATGGCTGGCACGGGTGTTATAATATCATGAACCAAGTTTTGATAAGCATTTTTGGGGAAATCATTAACCCTCATTTATTTGTTTCTCTCTGTAAATATGTTTTCATTTCCTTTTGCATGGATATGCACTTTATTGCCAACCTCCTCAATCAGTTACTAGCAGTAAACACAACCACTAGCATATATATATATATATATATATATATATATATATATATATATATTAACAATGTGTAAACATAACCAACATCTCCAGACTAAGATAACTACTACGCCATACAAAAACCTCACAAGGCCGAAAATTAAAATGTCTTCTTATGCCATATAGAAAAACCTACCTGAGTGCATATTTGAGCAATGCTGTATATACATTTTTTGAAAGTTCTTAACTCTTAGACACTCTTTTTGAATAACATTAGACCAGCAAAGGTTAGAGTACTAAACGTTTTATAATAAACTAGATATTTTTGCAAATTAACACTTAAAGAATTTACTATTAATATTATTTAATAGATTTCACAAAATCTATTAATATTATTTAATACATTTCACAAAATCTAACCGAAAGAAAAGAGGTTGTTTTTAATTCCGCCAAACACTTTGCCAATCAACCGCATTTAATCAAGAATGATGTTTCCAAGACGAAGTAGAGGTAATTTCGAATTCATATTTTGGTGTTTTGAAGTGAGTGACTATTTCTTTACCGCTCATCTGCCATCAAACTCCGCAAAAAGAGGCAAATATTGAGATAATATTGAGAATATCGGGTATTGTACACGTCGCTATCGAAGGGAAATATTCAGTTACTCCGCTATCGGTTATCTAATGAGACAAACTTTATAGAAATCTACCTTTTGTATTTATCAGTTAGATTTGGCTAAAAAATTTACCATAGTTGATAAAAGAAGTTCTGCTCTTTTACTGAATGAAAAATAAAAGATGAACAGAGATGATAATGTTCTCTACCTACAGAAATGAGCGATAAGAAATTATTTCTAGCGTCTTCAAGGTGTTAATTAGCCGGTCCTGCTAACAAAAGCAGCTCACTTACATTGCACTATGGAATTGAAAAATTCTCAGACTCGTGGCTAAGATAGTTGTTTCTCGTTGGTAGAATTTGTCTTCGTTCGAATGGAGGTAAAAGGCTATGTTTGTATAGCATTGGTTTTCAATGCCAGCTGCAACTGAAGTAAATTTTTCCCAGTTACATTTCATTTAGTAAAATCTGAGGATATCAGATCAGTTAATTATATCGTAACTAATCAATATTGTCGTTTAGCTTCGCATTTTACAATTTTATCTGGACGTTTTTCAAAAGCGTAAGATGAACGATGCCGTTTCCTTTAATTGGGAAAGTTTTGCATCATTTTCTTATCGACTTTAGCTATAGCTTAAATTACGCACAGAATTGGCCCTCTGGGCTTGGTTGACAGCCAATTTGTGAGGAGAAGTCTGAATTGCAAGCGTTTAAGCGTACACGGT
The DNA here is from genome assembly GCA_963932145.1 of Acanthosepion lycidas. NCBI lineage: Eukaryota > Metazoa > Mollusca > Cephalopoda > Sepiida > Sepiidae > Acanthosepion > Acanthosepion lycidas. The sequence continues at coordinate 125,637,596 of OZ010573.1, forward strand.
TGCAGTAAAAATTCAACTGGTGAACTATTGAATCACCAACGTCCTTCCTGAAGTCCATTTTGCCGATGAATCATGGAGAAGATGCCGAGAGATTGGAACAGAGCGAAGAAGTAGCTACCTGAAAAACAAAAAAAAAACAAAACATCATCGCAAATGCATTTCCTTGAAATATACCACCATCATCCTTCGGGAGATACAGTCAAATGATGTGATAGGATCTGTCTACCTATCGCATACAATCTCTTCATATCTATCTATCTATCTATCTATCTATCTATCTATCTATCTATCTATCTATCTATCTATCTCCCAATCTCCCAATGATTTTTACTTCAGAGTGCATTTGTAGAAGAACTAAATCTCTGGGCGCACTTTAAATTTTAATACGGAAAATTTAGTCATGAATGTTTGTAAAGGCTCAACCTCTCATTCACTATAATAGGCTGAAGAAGAAACTTAAATTTAATGGTTATACTTTTTGGTTTAGCATGCCCCAAATATGGGGTACAATTATTTAAAAGGATTTATGGAAAATCCGCTATTTTTTTTAGAGATAATCTACCTATCTATGTATACCTATTTGTTCATATCTATCTATAGCAATCTGTTTATATCTATCTATAGGAATCTGTTCATATCTATCTATCTATCTATCTATCTATCTATCTATCTATCTATCTATCTATCTATCTATCTATCTATCTATCTCAATTTGTTCATATCTATCTATAGCAATCTGTTCATATCTATCTATAGCAATCTGTTCATATCTATCTATCTAACTATCTATCTATCTATCTATCTATCTATCTCAATTTGTTCATATCTATCTATAGCAATCTGTTCATATCTATCTATCTATCTATCTATCTATCTATCTCAATTTGTTCATATCTATCTATAGCAATCTGTTCATATCTATCTATCTATCTATCTATCTCAATTTGTTCATATCTATCTATAGCAATCTGTTCATATCTATCTATCTATCTATCTATCTATCTATCTATCTATCTATCTGGGAAATATATATATATATATATATGTGTGTATATAATAAAGTGGAAAAAGTTTTCGTGTGACACGTTTCGTCGTTTAGGACTTCCTCGGTTGAGGTTTGTTTACGTTTTGCTATTACACATATACATGAATGAGAGACGCTGGGAATTTTAAATTAAAAAAATTTATTGTGTTTTGGGTATATAATCTTGCCAATTTCATTTATATTCTATTTCTTTTTTATTTTATTTCCATCATCATTTTTTTATTATTAAATATCCTAAAACGTGCTAAAAAAAGATCATGCGATGGTTGGAATATGTGATGAGATGCTCATAATATTGTATATGTGCATCCTTGGATGACTTTTTCTTCGATGGATCTATCTATCTGACTATCTACATATCATTATATAAAGTATTTTCGTTCACGTATATGACCTGTTTATAAAATAACATTTCATTTGTTCGCTTTATACATGTTGGAATTACTCAAAACAATTAAAGGCCACAATAATTTCCTTTAGAAGCAGCTCTATATGTCATTTATCATAGTCAATATTTGGAAAGAGTTGAAGAAAAGCGCTAGAAACGTGACACTTGCGCTAAACAGTTTGAATAAATGGCTCTTCTCCATTAGGTAGTTTGTTTTATTTAGCAAACATTTCACAAAATTGTTTTCTTTGACAGAACGTGTAAAACCCGCTAATTTATATTTTTTCAGGAAATTTTCGCTTACACACACACACCATATATATATATATATATATATATATATATATATATATATATATATATATATATATATATATGTATATATATATATATATATATATATATATATATATATATATATATATGTATATATATATATATATATATATATATATATATATATATATATATATATATACACACTGCATGCCAAATTATTATCGAGGTGATAGTTTTCTTTTCAGCATAACTTAAACGGCTTTTACGACCCATCTTTTCACTAAATTCTTATACTTTTCTAACAATTTGGCACTCTCAAATCACCGTGCTGATAACAAATACGGTTCCAGTTTGTTTACATTCCGCAGATCAGTACAGAAATTTAAGTGATTGCGCAGGTCTGTGTTGCCAACATTGTGTGAAAATTTTGTGTGAATTGATTGGAGGGTTTTTGAAATATAAGAAAAAAAGTTATTTCGATGATAATTTGGCACTCAGTGTATATATATATATATATATATATATATATATATATATATATATATATATATATATATATATGTAAGAATATTTTATTTTCAAGAATAATATTTTCCATTACAAGCTGTATTCTATTCGATGAAAATGTCTAAAATTTGTTGTCCAGAAATGCAGCATTTTTAAAATTATTTAATTTAGATTTAATACACTAGAAGAATACACAGAGATAAAAATGTCAATAAAAAGGCTGTGTTTCAACAAATTGAGTGTTCGAACGTATTTAAATTCCTGGATAAGACAATAAACTACATCCAAAAAGAAGGAGCATGGAACCACCTTTTAATTGCTGGTCTTCCCAGGTCCACCTTTTACTCGGGGTGGCAACACCAGTTTGGGTCGCAACTATGGGCAAATAGTTAACTCCCAAGTCAAAACACTACGAAAGTGTAAAAATAGGTTTTACTAGAAGCAATACATTTTTGTAAAAATTTCACCAGCGATGAAAAGACTATTACCAGCAATACATTTTTGAAAACTAAAATATGTCCAGTAATAAAAAATCGTGGCATTAAATAAGGCTGCTACGCCATAAAATAAACCAAACCAGACTTCACAACAACCTTGTCAGATCGGCTTACATTCTATACGTAGGAAATAAGCTCTATCGTACAACATTTAAAAACACGTCCCTGTCCACATTTACTCTATAGAAAATTATTTATTGATAACTATTATATTACAACATAAAAAAAAGACAAAACTTCAATTCTCGAGGTCCTCTCTATAAGGAACAAATAACCAATACTAAATAAGTAGAGTTATGAGTATAGCAACAATGTTTTAAAATGTTTATAATAGCAATAATATTAAAATATGTTAACAATGTTTTTGTCCAAAAGATTACACTCATACAAATAAAGTTACCTGCCTTAGATTAAGACGCTATATAGACACAACAATTAATTAAAAAAAACAAACAAAAAAACAATCATAGCAAAGCGCATTTATGCAGTTTTACAAAAAAAAACTTACACTAATTTTTTTGACTTAACAATTCACACCTGAAGATTTCGGATGAGAGTGAAACTTCTCGAGAAAAAAAGAATGAAAATAAAAAATTACTACAGAGCCTTCCTTAATGAATTTAATATCAACATTAAGAATTCAATAAGAGAATTCAAAAGCATCAAAAGAGTAGCCATAATAAGTTTAGATTATTCAAACAAACACTGAAGTCCACAGAAAATATCCGCCCGCCAACAGGATTCGAACCTGTATCCTATACGGAACCATCATTTAGGTTGATGTGACTTTACCGATTTGGCCACAGAGGCGCATTCGGGTTTTAACGTCGAATTTACTGTATTTGAACTTGAATCTTCCATGAATCTCTCACGGACATTCATATCTGCTCTTGTATCAAATGTAAACAAATGACGTCACACATTATGAAATGGACAAAGTCCGACAATTATTTTAAGACATTTTTTATGTTTATACATTCTTTTTATAGATACAAATATTTAAGTAAATGCTCTGTTTATAATAAGGGGTATTAAACAACATTTACCGGCCTGAATATACAGGATATAGGTTCGAATCCTGTCGGAGGACGAATATTTTCTGTGAAAATTTCTCGCACATTCAGGCCGGTAAATGTTTCTTATAAACATAGCATTTACTTAGATATTTGTATCTATAAAAACTATATATATATATATATATATGTATGTGTGTGTGTGTGTGTATACGCCCAAGCGCCACTCTGGTGAGACAAGTGTACTGTGCCCATAACAAGATTCGTGTCATTCCTTTTTGTATTGATAGATGTCACTCAATGTAAAGGAACATTCAACGTCTGCATAAATATGGCAACCTTTTCTTTTCTATTAGTTTGCCTCTCATCAAATTGTGAAATGAAATAAAAGCTAGTGACCCTTCGTCTACACACCTTTAAATCTGGAAACCTGTTATCAATAGATTTCCTATTAAACGGAGGAAATTACTTTCTAACAGTTGGAGGCAGAAAGAAACCCAGAGTTAATGCTAAAAGCGATATCACATTTGCGGTTCTTCTCTACTGCGCTTCTTGTAACAAGAAATTGGCAAATTGTTGGACCAAAAGGGTGAATAAAAAGGAAGCATTGCAGATAAAGAATGGACTTTTGCTTTATATTTGGTCCATGCAAAGATTTCCGGGAAAGTGGTTTTCAACTGCGTATTCTCTCACAAATGTACAAAAAATGTGAAGTAGTAATTTGTCAGTGATAAAATACTTGAAAATTCGATTTGTTTTTCAGCGAACGTTACTGATGTTGAAGATTAAATAACAGAAAGCTGACTTTCCACATTTTCAATTAATACATGAACAATATTTGAAGTGGAACTGTAAGAATAGCATGAACTAATCGAATTCGATTACACTCCATGGTAAGAATGAAACAAAGAGAGATAGTGAGAGATAGATAGAATACATAGATAGAGAGAGATAGTGATAGAAAGTGAGAGGCAGAGAGAGAGAGAGAGAGAAAGTAATTATTAATAAACATTTTAAAAATAACTACGTATAGATAGCTCATCATAGATAATTCGCCATAAACTTGGTTCGTTAGGGCTTATCAACCATTTTTGTGTTAGTTAAGGCTGAACCAAACCACGGATTGTAAGAAGTTGCTTACAGTAACAGGTGTTCCCATGCAGAACCTCAGCTAACGTTTGACCAGACTCGACTCTGATTAACTACCGTGATTGGACGAGAGATGTTATTTTCAGCACGATATGGCCGTAGGCGTAAAGGTAGGAAGTAAGATGTGCATATCTAAGGATATGTAGGATGTACAGAGGTTGAGCCCAGACCTGAAGAGTGATCAGGAAAGTATTTTCTTCAAAGACTGTTTCACAAATTAACAGTTCTGCTGAACTAGCTCTTTGACTGGCACTTCCTCTTCACTAATGAAATATGAAAGAAACGTGGATGAGTCGACCCTGTTTAAATTATCTTGTGAGTATTTGACGTGAAATTCTGAACCAGGGAGATGAAAGACTTATGTAAAGACAGAGCATGATCGTGTAGGGATAAATAAGGCGCTTATATCACTTTGGTGAAGATACGTCACGTGGGTCACATGGCGTCTGCTTAATAACGTCATTTCATACAGTAACCAACGCGGCAGTCAAATTCCGTTCGTTTACAGCAGTTTAAATGAAAGGCCACTTTCCTTAAACCTCCCCACATAGCCTGAGCAGGGGCTAAATCAGTCACCCCAGCAGAGCTTACAAGTACTTGGTGCCCTTTGCTTTTGTGTATATATCTTTCCCATTATAGAAAGAAACTCCTGTTTGGCGATATCAATTTGGGAAAAAACAAGAGTGGCTGTTTCCCGTTCCTTGAATGTGTCCTCGTATGAGACATACATGAATTCGACACGTTTAAATCTGGAGTCCTAAATATGACTTCTCTAGACACATGTTTATCTCCATATTATATATAATACCCTTCCTTTTTGTTCCTCTATACACTCTGCTTAGCGATATAATATATTGCTCTTCGCGTGGGACACGTGTATATATATATATATATATATATATATATATATATATATATATATATATACACACACACACACATATATATATATATATATATATACATATATATGTATATAGGCTCCTGAAAAATTAATTTCGGTCGAGCTCTCTTGGGAGGAAGCGTGGGTTTGTAAACAGTGACTGTTACGGCTGATATATCGAGACTCTTCGGCAAAAACGAATTGAGCCCTGTCGATCACTGTGTTTATCTAAAAATAAATACACTAAAAATTCACCTTCATCCCTGCCGTGAGCCGACGGCTTAGTGGTAGAATCTCCGACTCAGTTCAGTCGGGTTTTGATCCCAGCTAAAGGCACCCGGACGTGTAGCCACACTGAAGAGCTGCGAAACACTATGTCTGTAGATGACATTATATATTGTTTTGTGTATGTCTTAGTATATAAAAGTCTCTCTTGGAACAACGCAAGTGAGTCTTCCCTTTTACTTTCAGCCGTTCCGTTCATGAAGTACGGTTTTATTATATAAATAAATTTAAAAGGGAGAATAAATAGTTCTTACATAGCTCTCTCCAATTATATCGGAACTGAAATGTGTTATGTGTGCCGATATACATATACTGGCACGTGGAGTGCCAAAAGATTTATCTACATTATTTACATTATAAATTATCCTCAAAAACTTCTGATCAAAGGCCTTGCTGTTGGAGGTAGTTTATCGGCTTACCCTAGACGCGGATGTAGTTTATCGTCATACCCAGGACGGCGATGCACTACTGGTAAACGTGCAATTTTATTGTACATTCTTAGTAGGACCATGCGAAGAGTATTTCACTATATTTATCCCTACTGTTTGAAAATATGACTTAGACCTAACCTAGTAAACAACACTATTATTTAAAAATGGCAGTGTATGTAAAGAAACGTCATTCATACACTTTTGAGGACGATCGCTATATTTCTTTTTATCTTGACAATGATTCAGATAATGATTCAAGATACTTCATAGATTGCGATGGAAACAGTTAAAACAGAGGAGATTGTCTTGAACAAGAAGACGAAATATTTGCCTTTAATAAAAACGAAGGAACCATAACCGGTCACAAATATTTAAATTGTAACAATTAAAAAAAAAAAAAAAAAAAAAAAAAAAACGGAAAAAATATGAATGGCAAGGCAAATCTGACGAACGACTGCATTTTCAATATGTTTAAGTGGATGGATATATAAGTGGATGAAAACTTGCTTACGCTATGATATTTTAAGAGGTTTTAGTATAATTGGTAAGACAATGACGCATTGATTAGGAAAAGTTTCCCAACGAACATTATGAAAAGAGTATACTATGCTATGACTGGCTCTTTGGCCGAGTAGCATCCCTATTATAATTCTGCCCTTCTTTAGTAATTTAATTCCTTAGTCAGTTCGCACGACCGTTACGTCCTGCTAATATCTCATAAATGATTACCGTCCTGGGTATTACGATTAACTACATCCGCGTCCTGTGTAAGACGATAAACTATGTCCAGCATTAAGGCCTCTTATCAAGAGGTTTTGAAGAGTGTTGAACCACCTCATAATTGCTGGTGTTCCCAGGTTCGCCCTGACGCTGTGTGGTAGCACCTGTTAGGGTCGCAGATATGGGAAAGTAGTTAACCCCGAAATTGGGGTCAAAACACTGTAAGGGCAAAAATAGGTTTTATTACCAGAAATACTTTAAAAAATTCTTACCAGCAATACATTTTTGAAAAAAAGAGAAGAAAAAAATGTCACCAACAATGTTTTTAAAAAATAAATATTACTAGCAATACATTTGTGAAAAAAATATTACTGGAAAAACATTTTTGAAGTAAAAATATTACCAGAAATAGATTTTTGATAAAACAAAATATTACCAGCAATAAAAATTTTGTCGGCATTAAATAACCTACTGAGGTTGATATGTCGTAAAACAAAACAAAACAAACCAAAACAAACATAAATGATCAAATATTCTGTATTGATCGCGTTAAAATATGGAGCTGACATAGCCATGCTACGTGGTTTCAATAAGAAAAAAAAAAGAAAAATGGGAAATAAAGAAGTTAAGGGTTTTTAATTTCTGTCTCAGTGAAATGGAAAAGATACCAATTTCAAATCTTTTCATTTGTACACCGTAACTTTTATTGCAGTGAGGTTCACTCTGTAAAAGGTTGAGGCGGGTCACTCGAGGTAGATAGTAAGAGAGTTTATGCGGGTAAGCGGGGAAGATAACTGTTAACACTATACTTGAATAGGTTAAAACTGTAGTGATCGGGGAAACATCCTTTTAGGAGACGGTTCTATAGAGCAGCTGATCGTGGTAAGAAGTTGTTTGAGTAGAGCTTAGTTCTCACCAATGGTATACGGAGGGAATGGCGGTGGTCTGCTACAATGTGAGTGGCATGGCGGGTCCTAGCCGTAAAAGTTAGAACTGGCGGAACCAAGGAATGTAATTCACCCGTGCACTTTCCATGGTTATAGCGACTGAGCAGTGAGGGGCTTGCCACATCCCGTCTCCGAGAGATGGGTTGCACGGTGGAAAATAATATGTCCCCTACAAGCACGCGATGACGCTTTTGGACTCTATCGAGACTGGGAATTGGGGACTGGGCAGTCCCTGTCCAAATATAACACTAGGACTTCATTTTGTAAAGAAAGGGGATAGTACGAAGATTCATGCACTTACTGATTCGTACAGGTAACAGAAGTTTTCCTCCTCCTTTAGCGATGGATCGTATGCAAGAGTCCCACTTCAGGTCAGGGGTGAGTTTAAGGCCCAATAGCTAGCTTCCATATCTTTATTGACTGCAATATCCACCACAAACAGTGGCAAGCCCACTCGAAAAAAACCGATGAAGAATGAAAATCTTTTAGAGACTATGAACTAGCCGAGATCAACGAAAAAACCACAAGCGTCGTTGACCTGACGGGATATCAGGCGATCTCCACAACTTTTCCATCACATCCTGCAGTGAAAAATTCTTAGCAAAAGTCCCCCCCCACCGGCTACGTAAAACCATACCCCCATCCATATTGATCTCAAACCAAAGGCATCGCCTGATGGGCTGTTCCAGAGAACAATTTGTCACCTTAGCAGGAATTCTCGCAGAAATCACCTAGTAGTTATCTATACATATAATTTTTAATAAATCAAGAATGACAGCGTGGCCCAATATCTCCACTGGAAAATCTGCAACGCTTACGGAAAGAAAACTGCAAGAAATTGGTATGAAAACCACCCAGACCCGATTTCGGGGGTAGGACCTGTAACAATTTTATGGGGCACACAATACACACAAACAGAACAATAAAAAATAACCCCCTTGAAATCGGGATTAGAGATCGCAAAGACAAAAAAGTGCCTTCTTGATATGACAGTCCCTGCAAACTGCAATTTATCTTTGAATGTCTTCACAAAACTATCAAAATACAAAAACCTTGAAATCGAAATCTTAAAAATGTGGTTCATGAGAACATAAACAATTCTACTTGTAGTTGGAGCCCTCGGATTGATTGGAATGATTCCAATAGATTCATTGAAGGGATTGCTGGTAGCCCATGTCTTAGAGAAATATAAAACATTGTTCTCACGAGTACAGCCCACACCTTACAATAGGTTTTATCTATGTAAAATATGTGTGAATTTTTTTCAAATTTTCTCAGGGGAAAATGTCATACCTTAGGTTACTGGTCGGCACCCGGAAAGAAATGAGTACATACTAGAAATAAAATAAAACAATATTAATAGTAATAATAATACGATTGAAAAAAATATGGGAAAATTACTAGAATATTAGATGTTTTACAAGGTAGCAGGATTTCTGCCAGATATCGCTAACTAGTTTACTAAAGGTATAATTTTTAATAAATCAAGTTCAACTGACTTTATTGGTAAGCCGACACATGAGTTTTGCGATGAAAGGCTTATAACTGCGGGATATTTGTAAGGACTAACATGCGAAGTTGTAGGAATCCTTCTCCTCTGTTTTTCGTTGAATGTTAAAATTTGGAGTGTCGGAATTCGATACATTAACAAAATATCGTTACAGGGTCGCTCGTAATTTAACTATCAAGAATAATCACACAATTTTCATTGAAAGAATAAAATTCAGTAGAAAAGACAACGTAGTTTCAACAAATAAACATTAATTTAATATAACAACAAGAATACAAGCAGTTGGTGATAGATTGGAAAGTAATGTCTTTTTGTTTGGGTTAATAAAGTTCTGAAATAAAATATAAAGTGTCTTTGTGTACGTATGTGAGAAACAATAAAATGTTGTGATATGTGTGTTTGTCTGAAAAAGTCAACATGTGTGTGCGTGATTTATAATAAAAGCGAATACGAGAGATAGGAATTCTTTCTTACTGTTGGTCGTGTTACTGTAATCTGAAGTTCGTCAACGCTGTCGCTTTTAGCATGAGATCGTGAAGATCATAAGCGAGAGTTGTGTGGAGTTTGGTGACAGCCACGTGTATCCCTCTTTGGGAAGGGATTTCGTATGTTTTTATACTTTTTTTCGTAACAAAATCAGCTCCAGAATTAAATTATTTATTTATTTATTCCTAATTGGCCTTAAAATGTCACGTGGTATGTCTTCTACTACGTCCGCACGATATTTGGTCGGTATCTACCTAAAAATAATGATCACTGATACAACAAACATTCTGATTTGTATTCTATGATTTTATTGGCGTGTTTTAAGTTCTAAGTATTTTCTTGAGTGTGATTGGTTTATAAATATTGTATTTGATATTGTATTGGACACGACAAAGTATCCTGAAAAGTAGGTCTTTGATAAGAATCCTGATATTTTTATATTTCGTATAACAATAATTATTGTTCTAAATATCTATTGAGCAGTTTAGTGACACGATTCTGTTCATCTTGTCAGACGTTAAATTATATAATTTTTCGTACATCAGTCGTAGTAAAAATCGTAGTAAATGTTGTTTTTGTTGTTGTTCCTTTTCTTTTTATTCGTATTATTATTATTATTATTATTATTATTATTATTATTATTATTATTATTATTATTATTACGCATACATTAAACTTCATGCGTCCGTTTTAAGTTGTGAGTAGGCATCTTCTTGTATGATATTTTTGTATGATGTCATATCAAGAAAAAATTCTCGTGATCCGCTTCAGAGCAAACATTGGTTTTCATGTAATTTTCAATAAGTACCTAATTTAATGCTAATATAAGTATAATCAAGACAAAGATGATATGGATACATCTTGTGAAACTTCCTTTGCTTTTTGATAAACCCGATTTCTTGGGGAAGATAATTGTACTAAGTTGGATATAGACTTTCTTTTAACGTTTTTCTTATAATTTAAGCTGTAAGTAATGTCACTTTGTGGGAAGCAACTGTAATGACGTATGTTTCATTTTGTTTACTGATCATAGATGGCATTCGGAATAAACCAAAACACCGTAGTTCTTACACGGCAATGATAGTGTACACAGTGGATTAAAGAATACATTTCGAAAATCTACAAACAGAGAGATTTGAAATGCATTTACATCACATTCCATATGTCTTCAAGCAAGGGAAAAAAAATAAAGACTTTTCGAAAAAAAATATGTCGTGTTCATGGTCAAGGCGTTATGATTGAACCCTAAGTAAAACATTGGTTTGCAAAATTGGGTTCTGGAGAAAGATCGTTGTAATACGAACCCAAGGCGTTCATTCGATATTGATAATGAAACACTGGTCATTAGTGAAAAGCAATCCAGGGTAAATATTCGGGAATTAGCAAAGAGGGAAAATATTTCAGAATCTACTTAGAAATGACAGGGAAAGTCATGAAACTGGGTGCTTGGGTTCCACACACTGTTAGGAAGAAAACGTTTCTTGATAAAGAAAAATGAAACTTGTTTATGACAACAACCTGTTACCTACAAGACCCACCGAAACAAACACGTATATGCGTAAACACAACCACTCAAACACGTATATTCTGAAACAAACTCACCCAAACACGTATATGCGCAAACACACCCACGGAAACAAATACACCCATACCCACCCAAAGACAACCACTCCAAAACACCTATATGCGCAAACACACCTACCCAAGCAAACACACTCGCCCAAACAAACACGTATATGCTCGAACACATCCACCAAAACACGTATCTGCTCAAGCACACGTACCCCAACAAACAAATATCTGTTCAAGCACATCCACCCACCCAAACACGTATCTACTCAAATACCGAAACAAACACGTATATGCTCAAACATATCCAGCCAAACAAACATGTATATGCTCCAACGCCCCCCCCCCCAAAAAAAAATCACCTATATGTTCAAACACACCCACTCAAACAAACACGTATATGCTCAAACACGAAGGTTTGCTAAAATGCCGACAATAACTTTATTTGGGTGGAACTTATAGAATGAAGTATATTTTTTTTATTTTTCAAAAACGGCAATGTTAAGGAGACAAAAATGAATAATTAATGTCTTACAAGATAGAATAAGAGATAAAGAAATTTCACATGGGAAACGTTGTGCTAGCAGTTCTTGAATCCCATAGCGTAACATGCGATAAAACAGATATTAAGTGGAGAACTCGTATCATATTCTGAAATTGTTTTATCTTGGCTCTGATCAGGATGTCATGCATGGCGTCCAACACGTTCAGGAATGTCGAAACTACCATGTGCATAAAAACGTTCTCGTATCAATTATTAAAAATAACCAAAAGTGAATGAAACCTTTAGATCTTAAAGAATAGAACCTTCATGAGATCGTATAGACTAGCGCTATAAAATCATAGCTTTACCAAATAAGTGAAACCACAGCTATAACTTGAAGAATTTTAACAGCAACAACAAAAATGGATACACATATAATAAGAAAGGGGGAATAATCAAGATGTTGAACTTCTATACAACTTTGATCAAACAGTTTCCTGGGGAATTTTTTTTCAATACTAAAAAGAGCGATATCTGTGAATGTGAGAAATTTAATTTCCTGAAAAAAAAACTTTTGAAGAGAAATAATTTATAAATTTCAATTCAGTAACGCTCATTGTTCCGTCAACGAATGTCTAATGTCATGTGTGCATCATACTAATGCACTATGCTCGAAAAGGTCGACCATTAATAATCCGACATCAGTCTATGCGTGGAATAATAAAATAGTTATTTTGTCAAATTACAGGTGGTCACATTAAAATATAATTATCTGAACTGCCAGCCAATTCATTTTACCTTTAAAAAACCAGGTAAATCAGGACGTGTTCACTCATAAAGTAAAAATAAATGAAAATAAACATAAATTTTAATGAAACGAAATTTGATTGATTTATTTTTACAATTTAACAACCGTTCGCAGGTTATTTAAAAACAGCTTTTTAGCTTGTAAGAAGATTTTGGTGACAATAATGATTTATTTATACAGTTTATATTAATTAACTCATAGCTCAGTGGAGAAGATGTGGATCTATACTTTCCAAAAGGTTTTTTGCGTGTAAGTGAATATAATGAACACAACTGAAATTGGAACTCGGCTATCCAATTTGAAATTCCGATTTATTATGCATCACTCCACCTGCACATCCAAACTTACAGTACTTATTGAATACTATCACCGACCAGGCTTGATGTTGCTTAATGTTGGTGATTGTACGAGAACCATTGTTTCGACGTGATATGTACGTAAGCTATAATGAAAAATGGGCAAAATAGATAGCATTTCTTGCATTCACTGAATCTTTTGCTGTGGTTAAACGTAAGCACGTTCTAATATACAGAAGACAAGTATTAGTGTTTGAACGTATTGCAACATGTCAGTCGATCAAGGGCATTTTGATATTTCTATCGGGAAACTGGATGTGCGGGTGGTGTAACGGATAAAATCACAGAATAAGAAATCGGAGAGTTCGTTACGTTGACATTTTCTTTTTCCTTTTTTTTTTTAATTATTTCACCCCAAGCAACTCGATAAAGTTATTAAGACGCAAGGAGTTACTGGGGTGAGAAAGAAAATGAAAAGACTTTACGAGAAGCAACCGGAAGCTGAATCCTAAACCGGAAACAAGAAAGAAAATTTTAATCCTGTTCAAAAGACGGATATCTTGGGTATGACGAAAAAATATATCCGGCAGCAAGGCCTCTTATTGGCATGTTTTGAAGAGCATGGAAACACATCTTAATTGTTGTTCTTCCAAGGTCGACCCTGATCTGAGTTGGTAGTACCTTTTATGGTCCCTGGTATGAGTAAACACCAAAATTGAGGTCAAATTACTATGAAAGTATAAAATACAGTTTTATAGTAAAAATGCCATCAATACATTTTTATAGAAAAATAAGCAGAAGTAGTATATTATAAAAATAAAATTTACTTTAATTTGTAAAGAAAATTACTAATGCTCCCTCCAAAAATAAATTTCGACATTGAACGACACATAAGATGATATGTCGCTAAGCAAACAAGCAAGAAAACAAGGAGTTAAAAGACGGAGATAGACTGTGAACCGGGTGATAAAAGACATATGCAGAGACAGTACAGATCCAACTCTACTCTTCTATCTATGGGTTAAATAGAAGCAACTTTTGATTGGAAAACTCATTGTTATCTCCCAAAGAAATAAGAATGCAATATTCACAGACAAATAAAATAATTATTCTTTAAACTATCCAATAAATAAAAATATCAGGTCATCCCATAAGTTCTGTCCGAATTTTGAATAAAGAAAACAAGTGACCAAATGTTACATTTAATTACAGATTCAATCAACAATGTATTTTCTCTGATTATCTATGACTTCCTTCCATCTATTAACAAGCTTACTAATTCCATTACCGTAAAAGTTCTTTTGGCTTTGATCCGAAGAACTCATAAATGTCAGTTTTAACCTCTTCCAGTATTACACAAGCTGTTTCTTCCAAATGATTCTGTAAGCTATGAAACAAATGGTAGTCTGAAGGAGCATGATCAGGAGAATAAGGTGGATGAGAAATTTTCTCCCAACCAAGTTCTTCGATCTTTTGTGACGTGATTCTTACTGTGTGGGGTCGCGCATTGTCCTGATGAAACATCACCCCTTTTCGATTCATTAGAGCAGGTCTTTTTATCTCAAAGCTTGGTTCAACGCTCTAATTGCTGACAGTATATTTGAGCATTAATTTTTGCATTAGGTAGTAAGAAATCAAAGTGGATTATTCCTTGGCGATCCCACCAGATTGAAAGAAGAACCTTTTGCCCATGAAGTTCCCTTCTCGGCTGTGGCTGGGATCCTTCCCCTTTACCAAACCACTGGCTACGACGCTTAACATTTCGATAAAAGATCCATTTTTCGTCGCCATTCACAAATTTATCCAAAAAAGGTGAAACAAATTGGCGAGAATGGAGAGAAGAGCAGATGTCAACTCAGGATTTGTGGCTGTTTTCAGAAGATTTATGAGGCACCTATTTTCCAAGTTTAGGAAATTTTCCAAGTTGTTGAAGATGACGATGAACAGTTGTATGGCTTGAACTGAGAACTACTTCCAATTCCTCAACTGATAAAGCAGGATTTTCCTCAAGGGCTGCTTCAAGAACCTTTTCATCAAACTTAACTGGGCGTCCGGTTCGATCTTCATCTTCAAGGGTGAAATCTCCACCTCTGAATTTTGCAAACCATCTTCTGCAAGTTCTTTAATTCACACATTCCTCTCCATAAACTGAGTGAATGTTCCTAGCCGCTTCGGCTGCTGAGTTTCCTTTCTTGAACTCATAAAGCATTATGTGTCTCAAATGATTTTTGGGTACTTCCATGTTAGCAGGGTTTTAATCAAACAAAATTTAATTTTATTGTTCTCTGAAATAACATTTGATCAGTTTAAATGCATCTAAACATAAAAATAATGTTCAGTTCCATTAGACATTATAAAATACTCTTTAAATTTCGTTCATTTTAACAAAAAGTTAAAATTCGGACAGAAATTATGGGATGACCTGATGTTTTCGACTTTAAATAAGCCAGGAAGTGTTGGGAAGGCAGTAAAAAACAATATAAACAATCTGTTAAAAATTTATACCGGATAACCGATTTAACCGAATTATTGATTTCCGGATTGTTAATAGGCAACCTGATATAAATACGTTAATTGACTTTTATATAGGATTCTCATTCCTTTTTTTATTCTTGTAACCTGGACTTTTGGTAGGATAAGTGATAATAAACATATGTTGGAAGAAAAGGAATTTACTAAATAAAATCTTCATAGTTGCTTCTCTAGGCTTCTTCGATCCTTTCTTCTCGCTAAGATAATAATTGCTGCTATTTCTTTTATTTCTATCACCTGATCTTCTGCCGCAGCTGTTAATCTTACGATTGCGCTACTCCGCAAGGAATTTGTCAGGAAACCAATGACACGAGTAAATTTGCAGATAATGATTAAATCGCTGAAATATACAGATGAAAATGTCTATTTTCTTGGAGATGGAACTTCGCAATAATTTCTACAGTAATGTCAGGTCTTTATGAAATATTTATACTTATGTAATATTTTGATTGAACAAAGAAGCAACTTTGGATACGATTCACGAGTCCTGTAGTTGTTGGAGTACCACAAATTTGTGACTATAACAAAATAGCCTGACGGTATCCATTACTCTTCCTGCTAGTTTGAACTTTTTAGCTTTATTTTGAAATCAGTTGCAATTCTCCAGTACTGATTACCAATGAGGTCCAAGCAGTTTAAGCTGTTTGCGCTTTTTCACACGTAGCTAGTGAGATAAAAGATGGATTCTTACCTTTTCCAAGGCTATTTCTACGAAAGTACAAATGATCCTACTTTCAGTGCCGATATCCACTAGCTTACGTGCATCCACAAAGACTATCTAAAATTCGTGTCATCTCAAGACGACACTAGTTTTAAGATTACCGTATTTGATTTTATAGTCATACATTAAAGACGGTTTACATGAAAGTAAACAATGTACTTGTACAATTACAGAATCCAATCGAGAAA
>OZ010573.1:125656833-125686833 GCA_963932145.1 Acanthosepion lycidas
TACAGATCAAATAACTCGTGTAATTTTCGCCTAATAATTATCTTTGTTACGGATTGATACAAGGATGCGACGTTGGAAAGTAGTAATTATCAAATAAGACTCGCAGATAATTGCTGCTATAATGAATTTGATTCGATCTGGATTTCTCATATTTTCGTCCTTTTGCCAGTCTAAGTTAAATTTTTTTTATATCAAAACTGTGCTCAGTTATGTCACTTACGTTGAGCAGCCAATGATATATAAAAATTTACATCGTTATCTCAATATATATATATATATACCTACCTGAACTTTACCTACCTGAAAACAAATAGCAAATTATTTGCATAGTTTCTTATATTAAGCTTTTCTACGAAATACTCCTTATGAAACGTTCAATTATGAATACTCCTTATGAAACGTTCAAAATTATAAATTTTCCAAATTTAATCCAGAAGAGGTGATTTAATGCTTTCATAATGTTATTCATATGAATACATGAATATTTAATACGGTCAAAGGAATAGGGAACCAGATCACAGTAACGGGGCACCCAGTATGTATACATATCCCTTAAATTTTAATGTCCTGCGAGATAAGCAAGAAAATCACTGAGAGGTACCCTATCATGTGTTCCCTATGGAAGACATGATAGATTACATCGTAAATCAATCATATCGATTAAAAATATTACAACTTGGCAGACTAGTTCAAAATTTTGCCTTTATAAAAGGACATTTTAAAATATATATTAGCGTATATAAATATATTAAAACAAAGAAGGAAGAAGAGTAAGGATAAGAAAAATATTACTCACCATAAAGTAAAAAACAGACAAATACAAAACAAGGACTAACCGGTTATCGTTCTAAACTTTTTAGGACTGAATCAAGTGTTGTATAGCCCCTTAGTACTGGGTATCTCTTTTGATTGACGGGGTCTTTCCACAACAAAGCTATATTCTCTCTCGGCTGGGTGATCGCTAGTTTTTGGTTCGGAGGAAAAATGAGAACTTTAACAAAAAGGATTTTTAAACTTATCTATTTTATTAAAATGTCGACGTGTACATTTTGAAGTAACCAGTGAGGTCGCTCTATCACCTCACACTGGGGAGCAAGTTCACGGAGACACGAAATAATCCCATCTGATCTCTTATACGTGTAAAAACTTACCCCTCGAAAACACTTTCTAAATCTAACATTTCCCCGTTCTTCTAAGCCAATCAAAATCGTCATCCCTATTTTGCCAGCCTCAAAAGCTCTGAGCTACATACACTGCCACTAAAATGTAATAGTCTGAAACTATTATTTAACATTAGGTCACAAACATAAACATAGACGCAAAAAAAAAAAAAAATGGGCAAAGAAAAATACTTCCAGAGTATTAGTAATATTAATTATAGAGAGATGACATTTATGCGAGCAACGATGAGGTTTTCGAGAGTATGTAAATAAAGAGGAAGCTTATATTTAGCATTAGGAAGAGGAAGCTGGAATTTATGGGACACTTAATGAGAAAGGACGCCTTGGAAAATCTGATGCTCACATGTCGAATAGAGGGAAAGAGAGACAAGGGAAATCAGCGCATGGCATACCTGGCGGGCTTAAGCAAGTGGATGACAGAACAGGGCCCGGGTGGTAAGTTGCAAAAGGACAACACTTATTGAGAGCTATAAGGGATAGGGGAAGTAGAGAGCCATGATTGCTTATGTCCTGAAGGGACACGGCACATAAAAACAAAGAACGTCTTTTACAAAGGGAAGTTTGCTTAGAATGAATATATATGCTCTCACGTACGCTCAAATTGTAATCCGAATATATACGTTTAATAATATAATGATATTATTTAATTGGTAATTGGTAAAGATGGATACAATTATAACATTGCCACCAATTAAATCTCTAGTCATTGTTATGACAGCATTGTTAATATACTATATAATATTGTCAAGAATGTGAACAACATTTTAGCGTATGCAGCGTGTAAGTGTAGATGTGTTTTGTAGTTAGATAGTTATCTCTATAGATGTTAATATATCGTGTATGTTTTGCAAAGGGTTTTCTTATACAGATTTCATTCTGTTTGTTTCAATATTTGCTCTTTATGAAATTCTTGATATAATGAAGTAGGATCTATTTAAACAGGTAAGTCAAAACCTTACCGGGTCATTATTATAGTTAAACCTGTTAACACACTTTGAGGGATAGAAACAAAGTCTCATCCAAATAAGCGCGGCCGTCGTAGGTTGCGTAATAAGTGGGATTTTACGGTGCGGAGTTACTAGTCCAACATCCAACCTGTCTTGAATTCAGAGTTATCTTTTTCGTAAATCGATTGTCAACCAAAACTAGAGAGCCCCATCTCCCTTGATCTTAACCCATAGCTTGTGAGGACCTAACTGCATTCATAATTCCCCAAGAGTATTTGTGTGAAGAGGGTGTGGCTGAACGGTTAGAATCTCACCATGTTCGATTTGTCAGAAAGGAGACTTTCTGATGTTATCGGTCTGAAGGGTGAGATCCTAACGTACGGCACCTTTGGAAAAAGGCCTGAAAACCATACCAAGGTTTGACCTAAGCCTTGCGAGTGACACTGGGTAAACGGTACCCTTCGGGGCCATCGATAGCTGTGTTAGCACGATGACTTGTATCGTTACCGAGGATTTGAACATGCAAGCTTTGATCAGATTGTTGATCACATTAGTTAACACGCGCTTTCTCAGAAACTGTCTACTCAGCATAGTTGCAGTATAAACCGCATGATCTTTGTATGTTGAACAAACTCAAATGTGCCTGAGGAAGCGTTTGCAATAGGTATTGGCTAACCGCCTTCATAAACGGGCATCCTGGAATATGAGTAGCCAGCTATAGACAGATATATATGAAGCAAATGTAGCATTGTTTTAATATAGCAGTGTATTGTAAACGATTTAAATTATATGTATGTTGCAATTTTCATCTATAAATGTGTAACTAAATAAACAATATTATTTTTCATGCGCATTTAAATGCTCTTTTTACAATTAGCTAAAAATGAAGCGCTCATTTACTTAAGAAAATGAATATACGAATACTATATACATATATGAACGCTATATATATATATATATATATATATATATATATATATATATATGTGTGTGTGTGTGCGCGCGTGTGTGTGTCCATGAATAATTGATGTATAGAAAAATGGTGATGCAATATATATATATATATATTACATAATATTATATTACATTATATATATATATATATATATATGTGTGTGTGTGTGTGTGCGCGCGTGTGTGTGTCCATGAATAATTGATGTATAGAAAAATGGTGATGCAATATATATATATATATATATATATTACATAATATTATATTACATTATATATATATATATATATATATATATATATATATATATATGTGTGTGTGTGTGTGTGCGCGCGTGTGTGTGTCCATGAATAATTGATGTATAGAAAAATGGTGATGCAATATATATATATATATATATATATATATATATATATATTACATAATATTATATTACATTATATATATATATATATATATATATATATATTACATAATATTATATTACATTATATATATATATATATATATATATATACATAATATTATATTACATTATATATATATATATATACATATATATATATATATATATATATATATATATATATATATATATATATAGTAATGATTCCTCAGTCTCGGGAAACTCTGGATTATGCTAGGATGCCTAGCCGCCTAGCTGCCTAGCTATTCCCTATTGCGGACACATGCTTAGGTATATTTGTGTTGCTTCAACAACCACAGAGCAAACATATGGTTTAAACTGAAACACTTCTGATCTAACATTAATCATTGTTTCTAGGAGATAAACTATTCAGACATCTATTCTACTACCTCTACTAATATATCTCAGTTCCGTGCCAATGTCCCTGTCAGTGTTTATTAACTTTCAGTCAACCCAGTGAGGTTGTCAGCTGATTTTCCCTTGTCTGAATATTCTTTTGGCTAAAGTGATGCCTTGTGGGATGGTAGTGAAAAGATTGTTGGCTCTTATGACGTAATTTATCATTACTTGACAAAAGGTATTTCATTCTCAGTTTATGTTGTACAAACTGTTACACAGTGTCCATTAGTAAATATTATATTGAATTTCTATCAATTAAAACGTTTTTACACTCTAAACTTTGACAATGTTTTATACACAAATCTTTGACAAATATGTTTTCATTTTAATTTTGGTTTATTTCCTCGCTACAATTAACACAATCATTTTAAAATACTAATAAAATATATTTTCTTGAATTTTATTAGACTATAATTTGTTTTCCTTTTTCACAGCGAAGAATAAAGTTTTAGGTTTTCTTACTCTTGAGTATGCATCATATAACTGGTCACGCTTAAATATTTTCTTCCTGGAGAGTTTGGCCTTGTTTATCGTTCTCGCAAACGCAGAGCCAACTGTAAATTGTATTCTTGTATATAAAAACATAAAGAAATGATAGGAAAAAACACTATTGCATTTTTATTAAATAAGCATTTGTTATTTTAATCATTAAATATTGGGAATATTGTGTATGTTAAATCATAAAACTTTTAACTTTTCTAAAACGATTCATGAAAATTTATTGTACTAAGCTATGCACCCTAGTTAAACCAACTGTAGTTTGTACCATCTTACCAGTTTGCACTTTTCCCGAAATTTGGTTTTAATCGGTCAATGTATGGCTATTTTAGAGTGTGTGACGGACAAACGGACGAACTAATGGGCGTCACATAATTTTATATATAGACAGATGAAGTCTTGTCAACCATTAATATATATTTCATCATAATTTTACTTACTTTTCATCGCAGCTTCCCCGGTTCTCATTCTATACCTGTTAACATCATTGTGTTTTATAATTTGTTTTGATTGGCATTTGAAAATTAAGTATTAAACAAACTCTCAATATAAGACATGCTTAAAAGTTATCTTCTTGCCTAAGTTGTTTAATTTGGTTCAGTACTGTTTAAATCTACCAGATCCAACCAACACCGTATCGAATTCGCATGAGTCTTTTCTCCCAAAACCTAAATAAATGAGGTAGCCATTTTTCATCTTATATTTCGAAAGCACATATTTCCATAATAATAATTCCAAACTTAAATGCGTTTTTCAAAAATCTTTCAGTTGATCTCTTCTCTGGATTTAATTGAACAGCTCAATGTGAAATAAAATGGTTTGTACTTTCAAGCCCCAAGCTAGTACTGTTTCAGCACCAACGCGTAGGCACCGAGTCTATTGGGTCTCAAGTTCAATCCAGAACTCAAGTGGAATTCATATATATAAAACATTGACAAAGATAATGGAAGAATACGCTGCTCATTCTATCACTCCAAGAAGCATCCAACACCTGCTACATTTAATATTTTACAAGTGCCAGATTATACCAAAAATGCTAATGCTCATTACTCACTTTCCATCCTTTTTTCGACATCAACATCTTTTACACAGTCTTGTGGCTGATGAATCATATTTCACTCTCAAGCCACTTTCCTAGACACTGTTACTACTCTGTCTTTATTTCTTTGGAAAATCTTCAGATGCGCTCCACCATTTCTGAATTACACAAATTCAAACCTTTACTATTGGGAAACAATGCTACGTTCATTAGTTATAATAATGAAGTTCCATTTAAATAAATTTTCACAAGAACAGCCACTTTTAGAACAGAATCTCATGTGTATGTTTCCCGGAATATTTTAATTTTGTCCTTTTCAAACCAAGGCTCAATCGTTTTCTTTATATCTCTCCTTTTCCATTTATATCACAAGCCTCATTCTTCATCGCCATTTTGAATGTAACCATCTGGTTTGAGTGGCTCTCAAAACTTGTATTGACTGATATTTAATAAAAACAAAAGAACGCTCGTCTGAGTTAAGATTGAAGAAATATTCGTAGAATTAATAATGGCTAAATTTGTTATTTGCACAGATTCTGGTAAACCTTCAAGGTAGGATATATATATATATATATATATATATATATATATATATATATATATATATATATATAATTATTTTTTAAAATATGATTCCTTCGTTACATACGAGTTCTCATGTTTCAAAAACAAGAGCCAAAAACTTCAATATAATTATTAAAATTAATTTGAATTAAAGTATCAAGCTTGATACTTCAATTCAATTTAATTGTAATAATTACATTGACGTTTTTGGCTCCTGTTTTTGAAACATAAGAACTCGTATGTAGCGAAGGAATCTTATTTTTTAAAAATAATTATAATTTAGGCTCTACTTTTGTATTGAGCACTCTTTTTTAAAAATAAAAACAAAAATACTAAAGAACTTCGGATTATTTTCCTAACGTGTTCTTTCCTATTTTTCTATATATTTGCACAAACACACACACACGCACACACACACACACACATATATATATATATGTATATATATATATAATTGAATAATCAAATATATTTTTCATATTATTTATGAGTCATCCGCATCCTTTAGCCGAAGATATAAAATCTGAATTCTGTTGCAAAAGGAAAACAAATAAAATGGCTAAAAACAAAGTCTCTTTCAGCTACGAAATGATATAAAATTTTTATTCCACTGACTAAAATCACATTGCGAAAGGAAGACGAGTTTTAAAGTCGTGATAAACCGGAAGATTTCGCTGTTTTCATTCGTGCAGGATTAAACAAGATGGAGAAATAAAAGAATACAAAATATTGAAATAATCTTGTATCATCGACAAATATGCAGTGATTAAAGGCTAAATAACAGAGCGTCTAAAATTACTGTACGAAAGCGGGAAAAGAAGCCAATACTTTCTATTCAAATCGTGAAGTACCTCAGGTAAATTTCCATGGAAGAAACGAAGGTAAAGAATGTTATAGAGCAAAAACTTATTACAATAAGAAGGAGCGACCGAAATCAGATAACAAAATTGAAAATACATATAGAGTGTGCGATTTGTAAATTTCGCCATTTTATATTTTTAATTTCGCGCATGCGCGTTTTTTTTATATTGTTGACTGTAAAATATGGCAGGGTCAGTTGGGCACAGTCTGTGAGAGAAAGAGCACCATGACGCAGTTCATTCCGCCATAAATATGCTTCGTATTCTCACCGGAAGGTCTAGTACGGGCATTTCCAATTGTTTGGGTGTCAATCTGTGGACAGCGTAGAGGATTGGGGAATAAATGGAAGAGTCTCATGGTGATTACGAAGTTACGGCAGTTCGGAAAACTCAGTATGATAGTTCTGATGAGAAAAGAACTCCCGAAGTTTTTGGTGAGAGCCCTAGACTCAACACCGAGGATTATATCAAATGCCTAGAAGAGATAGTGCTCCCTTGAGTCAAGAGGGTGGACGCTGGAGGACCCTATGTCTTGCAACAAAACAAATGGTAGAAAAAAGTCATGGCTCTCAGACAATTTCAATGACCACATCACCCCTTACATGGAGGCCACTTAACTCCCCAAATTGCAACCACCTTGATTATTATGTGTGGGACACAGGTGAGCGAGAGAGCAAAAACTTCATTGTAGCAGCAAAGATGAATTGAATACAAGGATTATGGCAGCATTCACCAACTTAACCAACTAAGTTCAGAAGAGTTCCAGGAGATTCCGAAGTTGTCTGTAGGCGGTGATTGAAGCCAATGGCGATTTTATTGAATAAATTTACTCTAGTATTTCAAGATATTTTCATGTCAATATATTCGCTAGACTATTCTTTAATACATCAAATATTCCTGCTACATATGGTTCCCTGTTCATGCTGTATATTTAGGGATTCTTGATAAAATCCAAAAATAATTAGCAATATTATTTTGTCTTGATCTGGCTTTAGGGTTTCAGGGACTTTCCTACTGCCGTAATGTAGCTTTCTTTTGAATTTTCTATAAATGCTTTCATGAAAATTGTTCGGATAAACTCTTCGCTATGCTACCAAGATTCTATGAATTTAAACATAATATTAGATTAACAGGACGGTCTCATCATTTCACAGTTGAATTGGCTAGATGTAGCCGTAAGCTTTATGCTAACAGCTTCTTTCCTGATACTATTCGCTTGTGGAAAACTATTCATTCTCAATGCTTTCATGAGAAATTTGATCTCCAAAAGTTTAAATACAAAATTATAGCTCTATTGTTCTCGATCCGTAATAGTTTTTCTCTTTTTTCTTATTGTTTCACTCAGTAAACCCCTTGTGTCTTAGTGGCTTTACTGTCTTACATAAGGTGAAATGATAAAAACAATATATTGTAGTATTAATAGTAGTAGCAATATATCTATATAATACAAAAACCCAATCGTTTATATGTATGTATATATGTTTGTTCTCTAGTTTAAACGCGGTATAATACCGCAGCCAATTTTATATATTTGTATCTTCAACACCTATCGATTACAGTGTCAAGTTTCATCAAATCATGCAAGACGTTGTTTAGCTAAGGTCAATTTTTACTGTATTTCAATAAGGAAATCAGTATATGTTTTCTATACACAGTCTTATATCATTCCACGTATATAAACAAAACTTACATATTATATCCCAAATATCATGTGTGTGAAAAATAATAAACATTCATTATACATCATAAAAACATTATTAAATAAATTTAAATATACATAACACAACATATATTAATACAATTCCCTACAGAAAATTAGAATGTGCTTGTAAACAAACATCTAGGATGTTTGGCAACTACTTCATAGGTGAAAAGACAATGCTTCATTGTAAGACGCAATCAGTATTTTTTAAGGTAAATAATTAAGCAGATGCATGCTGGTTTGCCACGGTAACCTATTTTGAAATAATAAAGAGGAATAAAAACGTATGTATAATAACAAATATAATTATTATTTTGAAAAAAAAAACAACTAGAAAACAGAAACTAAATACACAAAATGGAGGCTTCCATACTTTATCTTATGTCCATAAATATGAATCTACTTAAGTAGACGAATGCTGTTTGTTTCTTTTTTTGAATTAATTTCCCCTTTGAAAATTATAATATATAATCTATTCATATCAATTAATTACGTTTGTTTTCCCAAATTAAGCGTTATTTGTGGAATCAATATATGTATTGTCAAAACTATTAAACTTATTTTAATGTTATCATATTAATAACTTTAATGTATTGAAAGTTTTGTCGTTTTGTCTGCTGTCTTGTATGCAAGGGACTACATTTTTCACGAATTCCGAAAACATTCCTATTTCCTTATTGTGTTAAACTAAGTAATATTGCATAATTTGAGTAATACTAATTATTAAAATAGCTTGTATTGCAAACGCAAACTAAAATATGTGTAATTAATAATAAAATTGAAAATATTGTTACCTCATCATTTTGTATCATGAAATGCTTATATTTAACATTAGGAAGAGGCAGCTGAAATTTATGGGACACTTAAGTAGAAAGGACGGCTTGGAGAATCTGATGCTCACAGGTCGAATACAGGGAAAGAGAGACAACCCCCCCCCAAAAAAAAAACTAGAAAACAGAAACTAAATACACAAAACGGAGACTTCCATACTTTATGTTATTTCAGTAAATATGAATCTCCCTAAGCAGACGACTTCTGTTTGTGTTTTTTTGCATTCCCCCCCTTTGAAAATTATAATATATAATCTGTTCATATCAATTAACTACGTTTGTTTTCCCCTTCTGACAAATTAAGCGTTATTCAAGGAATCAATATATGTATTGTCAAAATTATTAAACTTATTTCAATGTTATCATATTAATAATTTTAATATATTGAAAGTTTTGCCGTTTTGTCTGTTGTTCTCTGTGTTAGGGACTACATTTTTTCATAGATTCGGAAAATCATTTATATTTTCTTATTGCGTTAAACTAAGTAATATTGTATGATTTGAGTAATAATGATTATTACAATAACTTGTATTGTAATACAAACTAAAATATGTGTAATTAATAATAAAATTGATAATATTGTTACCTCATCATTTTGTATCATGAACTGCTTTTAAAAGAAACCCAACAGGTTTTTGGGTCGTCTCGTCGCAATAAATTATATTTGACCAATACAATTTATATTTTCTAAAATTACCAACCAGAAAACATATTACAAAGAAGTGATGTTTTGTTATTAAGCATTCAATCATATTTTGTTTAGTTTGGCTGTCGGAAAAATAAATTATAATTTGTGAAATTGGGTGAGGGTCGAAGGGGAAAGATCTTTGACTTCTATTGCAATTGTTTTAATACATGTCTAAGTCTTCATGAAGAAATAAAAGAATAATTGAAATTAATTAATACGACGGCTTCAAAACGCTAAACAAAGAATTACACAAAGAAATCTGAATATAATATCAACTCTCCTCTGTAGCAGTGGATATTTATTTGAAAATTTTCTCACTGATGAAGAGAAGAGTTAACTTAATGGAGATTTGTTTCTACAAAAAGATGCTGACAGAAGATGAACAGAAGATGTCGACAACGCAAAAGCACTATTTACATTATTCGAACTAGTATCCTCATGTTTGTTGTCATATTTATCACAACTTTTCGGCCGTTGTACGCTTCGGCCTTCTTCAGTTGGTGGAAATGTAGAACTGAACCCTTTATTTCGCTCGCTCGGATAGACTGTTCTAGTCCCTTGTCTAATGGATGTCAGTTATCAGTTATCTGGTAATTCCCTTCTCCAAGTTCTCCACTGCTTTGACCAGGTATTGAACTTTTTGGATCCTGTCACTGGATCAAACTAACGCCTTTATCCACTGTGTCATGTGTCCTTGAGGACATCTGTGTGTGAATTTCTGGGTATTATAAAATTATGTCTACAGCAACATATTTTTTCCAGTGCTCATATTGCAATTTTGGCTGTTATTATTGCATTTTTTTTTACCAGAGCTCATATTGCAATTTTCGTTATTATTATTGCTTTTCTCTGGCATTCGTTATTTCTGGTTCGCATATTGTATTCATTTCTATGCTTGGTCGGTTCAGGAGATATTTGTGGCGTAGCATATGTGCTGATTCCTTAAGTTTACGAATTTCCCAATGATGTTCTTTGTCTATGATTTCAAACTGATCCCACAGGGGGTGTTGATCTCCCTTTTCTCTCCATATTTGGTCAGCCATGCCTGATTTTTTCACTTAACCTCGTGCTACAGGTTTCTGGTGTTCTTGAAGCCTTACCTTAAAGGGGCGGCCTGTCTCCCCTTTATATTTCTTTCCGCAGCTGCACAGTATAGCGTACACACAGTCTTTAGTAATGTTCTCCTCTATGGGATGTCTTACTCGGGAGAGATACCTGCGAAGTGCAGTCAAGCTTTTGAAGGTTGTCCTGACGTTAAATGGACCGCAAATCCTTTGTATTTTCTCCGATAACCCCTTCACATAAGGCAGACAGACTGTTGTTTTCTGAGTGTTATTGTCCTCCTCTTGTAACCGTCTATCCCAATTTATTGAGGTTGCAGCCATGTACCCAGGGTAGTTGTTACATTGTTGGGTACTACTTATACTGATCAATTCTTTATCTAATGTCTCTGGGTCGCAACTTATGACTTTTGCACGGTGTTGTTAGCAGCGGACGATCCCTTTCTTTACGCTGTATGGATGGTGGGACTTGGAATTTATGTATTGTCCAACATTCCAACCATCTGAAGAAGGCTGGAGCGTACAACGGCCGAAATAATACCTCGTCTCAGAAATATTGACAGATAACGAAAAAGTAATAAGCAATACATCACAATTTGTGCTGGAATACCTCCAGGAACACGAAGAAATAACTGTTTCTCATCAACACCCACCAGATCTGAATGCTACTGCGAAGTTATTGCATGTTTTGTAAACACTGTGCCGAATACCTGTCACATTACATGCAGCAGTGAACGACATTACACCCGAAAGGAACTTTCTTCTACACGCAACATATTGTAGCACGGTGGATCTGGCATTTGCTTATCCTAAAAAGAGAGTCACAGTCTCGAATCATGTTGAGGAGTATGATTGAGTTATTAAATCTCTCGAGTATGCTGATCGGTTAAGGTAATTTACTCTGTCTTTAAAATGCAGGGCGTTTACACGAATGTGGGTTTCCACAAAATAATGTTTGGCGTAGTAGGTAATGGACACACACATGTAGATATGTATGCTGGAATTCCATTATAATAATTTATTTAACCAGAGTCCTATATATATATATATATATATATATATATATATATATATATATATATATATATATATATATATATATATATATATATATATATATATATATATATATATCGTTTTAAACATAGAATAATATTATTCTATTTTTATTTTATTTTACGGCAGTTTTTTAAATATATTTTGTAGCTGTACATAATACGCATCCGCGATTCTGCTTATTATTATTTAGAAAAAAAAAGCGTATTATACATGGGAATTATCTAAGTTATCTTAGACAATAATCCAAGTCGATGCATTACACGAAAAGCCGAAGCTGGAATTGTTTAAAAGGCTGTCTGGAACATTTTTTATGTACACCTCTCTTTAGGTAATCCATGAATTACAATATGAAGTTTACTATGAAACACAAATGGTCCGTTAAAAAAATATATATTTTCCGCGATTTTCAATAAGTTAAATTAAAAAAGTGAAACAATCTGAATGCATCGATGTGCCCTGCCCCTATCAACACCAAGAGACAAAAATGTGCTAGAAGGTTTGGGTTCAAATTATTATTGCTCGCCTAGGAAACTTCGGGTAATCTAATATTACAAAATGCACCCTCTTTCAAACTCAACTAGAAAGCAAAATAAGCAAGCAGGCACGAAGAATATGAAAATCAGCGTCGGTATAATATGTATGCTATTGTTGGACAGTCGCTGATCAAACAAGGCTGGAAGAACTCTTGACGAGTCAAAAGCCAGCTAAATTGAGTTGGTCCCTTGACAGTCAAACCTCCGTGGAGAAGGCGCCAGTAAACCACCCCACTATCAATCCCAAGAAATAACATGGCCTTTATCAAACAAATTATGAAACCTTACGTCTTCTGGAAGTAACCCCTCAACAGATTAGGAGTGTCATGCACTACAGGTGTTATCTAACCGTCATTCAGCAACTGTTAACCTAAACAGCGTAGAGGTGATCATACTGATCGGATTGACTACTTGCCCGATAAGGGAAGACATGACCGTCACCCAGCGACTGTTCAGATCAGACAAAATATTATTATGGAATGTTAGAACATTAAAAAAAATATGTGGACAGTAAGAAAATATAAATCAAGAAATGTGCTGGTTAAATATGAACATCTTAGATGTATACGAAGCCATGTGGGCAAACAATGGAGATTTTGTCAGTGAAGAACACAGGATCATACACGCAGGTAGAAAGAAAATGAAAGAGTAGTATTGATATTAGATCAGGATATGAGGAAATACGTTTTGAGATACTCTCAGTTATCTGACTGAATTCTTGTTAAACTGAAAGAGAAATTTTTCAACATATCAATCATGGTTGCGTACGCTAGAACAGCACAAAGAAGAAGAAATTTTAAAGGTCTTCTCTACGATAGACATCGCCAAGACCCTTTGTAAATCGAAAGAAATAACAATTGTCATGGGAGACTTAAATACCATAGTAGGCAACAAGAGGTATTTTGAAATAGTTGGAAAATTCATAATAGGAATCCGTAAGGAACACGGAGGAAAATGGGTTCAATGGTGTACGGTGAATGGCCAGGTAATAGCCAACACCTGGTTTCAACACATCCAAGACGAATATGGATATGGAAAAGACCTGGAGAAGAAACAAAGAACCAGAGGGACTATATAACTACAAACAAGAGATTCAAGAAAACAGTTTTACACTGCAAAATATATTCAGTAACCGACTATGGAAGGTATCATCTAGTAATATGTAAGCTTAAAGTGAAACTATGGAAATTGAAAACGATTAAGGCAGCACCCAAATTGCCATACGATAGGCTGTTAAAGGATACGGGTCTAAAGGAAAAAATATATGGAGAGTGTGAAAAGCAGATACAAAGAACAAAAGGAAAATTTAAACGCGAAGTAGAATACTTTAAGAGCTTTAGAAACAGTATCAAACAAAATTAATCAATCAATTTCGGCATAAAAAAAAACATCTAAGAAATAATAAAATGAAATATTTAAAAGTGGTGATATACCTGAAGACCTTAGTAGATCTATTTTCATAGCACTGCCTAAGAAGTCCGGTGCAAAACAATGCGAACTTCTTTGGACAATCAACTTAATGAGACGCATAATTGACCTGATGATCCGAATTTTGATGAATAGAGCGCGTAGACCAGAAATAGAGAAATAACATTGGTGGGGATTGTCAAAGACACTGGGATGAGCAACGCGACATTTATGCACAGAGTGTTATCAGAAACAGCAATACAATGCAGAAGGGCGTGTACCCGTGTTTTACAGATTACATAATGGCGTTCGATAAGGTACGCCAAAAGTATCTGTTGGAACAGCTCAGCAAACTTGATATATTTGGCAAAGATATTAGAATAATGAAAAACCTATACCGGCAGCATACGGATTGAAGATACTGAGAGAGCTAGAAGTCCTACCAGGATCTTTATTGGTGGCCGCAATCTTAACAATATAAGGTATAAAGATAAGAGAGTGGTGATAGCAGACACAGAAAGCAAACTACAAAAACTCCCATAGAAGGTATGAAAGAAAGCGAAAAGAAAGGATTAAACATCAAATGCAAGAAGACGGAATGCATGCTTGTTAGCAAGGGGATGAGTCCGAACTTGCAAATCGGAGGTGCCAAAATCAAACAAGTGCAGAATTTAAAATATATGAGAATTTTGTAACATAGGACAGAAAGAACGACACTAAAATCCAAAGGCAAATTGGAATAGCCAATATAGCTTTCTAAAAGTAGTAAGAAATAAGCTTTCAATAGAAACAAAGTGTACTAAACTGCTATGTGATACATGTCCTCCTTTATGGCAATGGGTATTCAACGATCTCCTTCAGAGGAAAATGAGACTTGAAGCAACAGAAATGTGGTTCTACAGAGAAATACTCAGCATAACTTTAACAGAACATGTGAGCATCGACGAAGTCTTGGAGAAAATGGAAACTAAAAATGAAACTAATACTTACATTCAGGAAGAGAGAGTTGTGGTTTCTGGAGTACATAATGATGAAAGAGGGCTTAGAAAATCTGATACTCACGGGATGAGTAGAGGGCAAAAGGGCCAGAGGAAAATAATGTACTTAATGCGCTTCAGTAAATGGATGTCGGAACAGAGCTTAGAAGAAATAACAAAAAGAGCAAAAATTATTGATATCTCAAATGGACAGGAAGTTGTAGAAAGCCGTGATCGCCTACGTTCTGAAAAGACACGGCAGATAAAGAAGAAATTTTTTAACATTTTAGAAAGTTTGGTAGCAGAAACGTGTACCACTTTATTTTCTGTGCGTTCATCAATGTGTTTCAAGTTTTGGTTTATTTGACCTTGTCCGGAACGATTCCTGAAAGCTTTTAGTTTTGATTTTGTTGGGCTTTAAAATGAAGGGAAACGAGCTTTCTTTTTAAATGTTGTATATTTGTTTCTTACCGGGACGCAAAACTGTAACATTCTTTCATCACCATAGCTCTTAAGGACTTTGGAGACCCTAGCCCTACACATGTATGTTGTAGATTCTTTTACTTTTTCCTCAAATTTGTTGAAGCTTAATAAAACCTTTTTTTTTTTATTTCTAAGAGTTTTTTTAAGAGTTCTTTTAGAAACATATTTATTCATGACTTTAGTGTTCCTATTCGTCTGTAAATACCATTTCTTTATTATCTAATTGTTATCTAATAATTGCGATGACTTCTTTTTGGGAAGCCTAGTGAAGTAGTCTCCTGCTATCCTTTCTACAGTTTCCGTTCATTGTTACTATCCTAGTCTGATACCACGCTGTTTACCTTGCTATTTAACCCATAGCTTGCAATGTTTAGAAAAGATGGATTTAAGCCTGTAGTATGAAAGGTACTTGAATTTGTTACGTCCATACAACTTTCCGCACAGATACCTAAACCCTACTACTCACACATGATAGTCTGATCTAGCTTTCCATGACTTTTCCAAAGTGATTGGGATATTGTAACTTCAGTAATGCCTTACAACTCTTTGGCTTGTTTATACGTGTCTGTAGCAGAGCTCATTTCCTGTAGATATGAATTTGTTGGGTATCATGATGTGATGTAATGTCTAACGAGCGTGGCTCGCTAGAACAATTACGACTAATCTATGACTTCGTTTCTCGATGATAATTCATACTTTCAGCTTTGTGCCACATTCAACTGCACTTAAAAAAAGATCGCCATAGAAATGAAGTTATATTTCTTTGTGCAAAACCAAGCACTAGAGACATTGAAATTTGAATTCTTATATTTTTAATTGTTTGAACAATGAATGGCCTCGAGAAAGGACGGTTGTAGTTGAGCAAAACCGAACGATCAAAACACTTTGTGTCATTTCCTTCTTAAATTGTGAGTAAACAGAAAAAAAAAAACAGAAAACATTTTTTTTTTAGCCAAGTGTATTATTTTATTTAAGGCCCGGTTTTCTGTAATTTTCGATAACTACTCTGAGTTATCCAGTCTTCGGAAAAACATCGAACTTATATAACCCAATAAAACTGCGCCACATCACCTATAACTATCTACCTCGAATAGCAATTAGGCATAGTACAGGGTGAAACTCGTTGTAAAAAGTAAAACATTATCTTCCATATGAAAAATTCACATGTACAAAAGAAGAGAACTTTATCACCACACAAACGCAAATGTAAAAATATTATTTTACATTCAGATCATCAAAGAATAGACGGCATTTCACGTATTATTTACATGTAATGATACAACTGTGTTAGATAATATTTTCTAGACAGTAATAATTTTTTTTGACATTTTGTTTTTCCAGAAATTTATTCTTCAACAAAAATTGTTCGGTTAATTTGCAGAATAACACCTGCTCTCAGTTCGTATTAAGAATTTCGAGTATGCTTACATTTATGTATAATTGTACATGCTCCATTCGAATCTAGCTTGAGAAATATACAAACAACTCCAGTAATGGCTGCAGCCAATGACGCAAATGAATCGGAAATTTCACTGTCGATAACTCCAAAACGGTGAATTTTTCATATTTATCAAACCAGACTCGAATGGAGCATGTACAATTAGACATAAATATAAGTATTCTGAAAATTTTTAATGCGAACTGAGCACGTGTGGTACACTACAAATTACCAAGTTGTTCTTCTGTCCTAACTTACACAGTGCAAATCTATATACAGCTTACTTTGTAAATGAAATATCCATAACTTCCTGAAAATTTACAATATTTTTGCTGTTCGCATTGTGAGGATTATGTTTTAAATCACGTGTGCAAATTCTCCGCTGGTGATTGGTGAGTTATAATTATTCTCTTCTATCGTCATGCATTTGTTAAATCTGCGACACCTAAACGTTGTGTTTTTCTGTTTATCGGTTTCTTTTGATCTATTTGAAATACACTGTATGCAAGACGAAATCCGCTATCAAATAATTAATTTCTATTTTTAGTACTTTGAAGGAGAAGCGATTATAATCAAAACTTAAAAAGACTTCAACAGCGAAATGCTGTGTGGGCTAAAAGAACGAGCAAAGAGAGAAAAAAGGTAGAGAGAAAGATAGAAAAAAAAAAAAAACGAAAGAAATGACAACAAAGGAAATAGAGAGATATGATAGAAAGATGAAGCAAGAGAGAAAGAAAATGAGAATGAAGGAAAAAGGAGAGAGAGAGGAATAGAGAACGAGAAAATAAAATATAAAGGAAAGAGGAAAAACGAGAAAAAAAAGTGAAAGAATGAGAGAAAGGGAAAAACTTGTGTGAGAGAGAAAAATAAAGAAAAAATGGGAACAAACAGAAAAAGACAGTGAATGAGTGGGTGAGTGTGTGTGCGTGTGTGTGTGAGAGAGAGAGAGAGAGAGAGAGAGAGAGAGAGAGAAAGCAAAGACAGATAAAGAAAGAAAGAAAGAAAGAAAGAAAGAAAGAAAGAAAAAAGAGAAAATACATATAAATGGAAAAATATAGACAGAAATTAGTAAATATTAGGTTGGTGCAAAAATAATGTCGTTTTCTCACATAGTAACATATGTGAGAAAACGAAATTATTTTTGCACCAACCTATATATAAAGAATAAAATGAAGAAAAAGAACAGGGATAAAGAGATAAAAAGAATGATAAATAACTAATGAGAGAAGACGTATAAGAAAGAGAAAAAATATACTAGAGTGGAAGAGATAGAAAAAGGAGGAAATGAAAGTGAGAACGAAGGAAAAAAACTGAACAGAAAGAGAGAAAGAGTAAAAGAGAAAGTATAAGAAGTATTAATCTGTGAAAACGTTTTCTAGAATCTTACAACTAGGATATCTGATGTTGATGGTTAGGGACGAGGGAAGTACAGGGTGTTTATGAAAGATTGTTATTTTCTAATTTAATAACTTAACAATTTCTCGTTCAAATCATCTGAAATTTTAACAGCATGTGTAGAATACAGACAGAATTTTATCTTTATTTTTATCTTTTCAGGTATCGAAATGCCTTTCACTGGAAAACAAAAGGCGCTTACTGTCTTTGCGCATGCTCGAATACAGTCGAAAAAAATTCAGCTGGCTGCATTTGTGAGAAAATTTGCTAAGTGACCCAGCTTCAATGCAGATTTGGACTAGATAAAAAAAGTTCAAAATGTAAATTTGCCTATGTAGGTCAAAAAGATCTGGAAGACCCACCAGTTTCGGAAGATATGGTCGAGTCCCAGGAGGTGTTCATATGACACGAGGTATTCATATGATACGAGGTGTTCATATGATACGAGGTGTTCATATGACACGAGGTGTTCATATAACAGGAGGTGTTCATATGATACGAGGTGTTCATATGACATGAGGTATTCATATGACAGGAGGTGTTCATATGACAGGAGGTGTTCATATGATACGAGGTGTTCATATGACAGGAGGTGTTCATATGATATGAGGTGTTCATATGACATGAGGTGTTCATATGACAGGAGGTGTTCATATGATACGAGGTGTTCATATGATACGAGGTGTTCATATGACAGGAGTTGTTTATATGATATGAGGTGTTCATATGACAGTAGGTGTTCATATGACAGAAGGTGTTCATATTAAAAATCTTTAAAATCGTTTATGGAATCCGCATACCTTCGAATTTCACATTCAAATTTTAATGAATAAAATGGTATACAATGGAATTTCATTTCACGAATTTAATTCGTTCTTGAAGCCCGTTTATAACTCGAAATGTTTGTAAACCAAAATTATTTTTCCAATCGGAATCAATATAAAGTAAATTAATTCGTTCCTGGCTACAAGATGATTGCTTATTTAAACTTTAACAGTACTTTGTGCACACGTTTATACTCAAAATTAATGAAAATCATTAAATCTACAAAAAAAAAAAAAAGAGAAAAAAGAAAGGAAACAATACTAAACAGATAAAATATAGACGAACATTTTAATTTTACCGTACCTGCATGGAAGAGAGTTGATGTCATAAGTGGGAAGGCAAGGAAATATTATTGTTTGGAAATTGGAAGGAAAGACATGATCGTCTCTTTATTTATAAGAATAGTATAGTTCGTGGATTGTTCCATAGTAAATTGAGTAGGAAGAGACAATATCATCAATAATTGTTTTTCTCTTTTCTTTTTCTTTTACCAGTATCACTGCTAGCTTTCTTTGCAGCTATGACTGAGGAAAATGTCACAGTACAATAAAATTGGAAAAGAAAAGCACAGCACAACACACGAATGGATACAACATGGCGGTCGACTAAGAAATGTTTCCATTCGGGTTAACTCGGTTCGTCTCGGTTCGGCAATATTGTTCGAGAACCAAAATTCTGTTTGATAACCGATGCATTTTCATCGCGAATATTCTGTTCGAAAAAAGATTTATTCGACATGTCAGACGTTCGGGAACCGAGGTTGCTCTGTATTGCCCAACGATAATCCTGTTTAGTTTCTTTGTCTAGACTTTTTAATTTCGCAGATATCGCGTTCGAATTTTTGAATATATGGGAAGTATATTAACAGAAGAAGGACAATGGGGTATCGAGATACGAAGGAGCATTGGACTGAAGGGCGATGCCTTCCAAAATCTAAATAAAGTACTAAGTAATATGAAATAATTTTTAGAAACTTAGAAGTCAACTGTAAAACGGTATAATATCAGTCATCTTATACGGCAATGAATGCCGAAAAATTTCCTCACCAATGAAGAGGAGACATGAGTAAAGAAAAATACTGAGAATGCTATGAAGAGAATATCTATAACGCGAAAATATTCACTAATCATAAAATATTCGTAAAAACCCGAATATATATTTCGGCTTCAGATAAGCCTCAGTGTTATTAACCCATAAAAAAACCCCAATACAATCAATGATTCCAACCCTCATGTGTATCTGAAACTCAAGTAAATTTAAAAACAATAGCATTAAACATGGCGCACTTAAAGAGATAAAATGTGAGTTTAAGTATTTAAACGTAATTTTACGTGAAACGTAAAGAATTTATAGGCAAAAATGTAAGCAGTTGCTTAAGAAAAAGCATCCGTTATAACCCGCACTTAGTGGTTATAACATTATGTCTTGCTTAGGTTACTAGTCGTGACGTTACTAGAATTATATCCGACTACTTCCAACAGACTTCTATTTACCCAGTCTTCCCACTGAGATGAGGTGTGACACAAGCTCAAATTTAGTGTGGGGAACCCACACGCGTACACTCTGGCCAAAGGACAAAATTTACCCAGCTCCAGCAACCGTGGGATCGAGCATTTTGCATTGACTATTCTCTCAATAGAGTCTACCTGAAGATTGAGAACTTAACAGCTTGACTCCGACGGACTTCTATTTATCGGTCGTTCTAATTCGGACTAGATGCAACAAAAGCTTAAGTTTACTGTGGGGAACACGAGCGTTTCCATCTGGGACACTGGTCAAAATTTACCCAACGCCCGCAAAAGCGGACTCGGGTACAGTACTTGTTTGTTTTTCTCAGCCAAGTCTCTATCCGAAGACAGAACCCTGGCTGAGTCACCCTCTGCTCGGAGGCAGAGGGCATGTCTGTAGCAAGCCAGGCAGCGAACTTCCTGTCTCCAACTTGTCTGTTTTTCTCAGCCGAGTATCTATTCGAAGACAGAACCCTGAATGAGCCATCCTCCGCCTGAAGACGCAGATCTTTCACTCTCTGCCCGAAGACAAAGGTCTTGTCTTATCGCGAGACCGGGTCTGACTCGGATGGACTTCTACTTTGAGTTCTTTAATTAAGCTGTATTATTTATTTTATTTGTTTTACCGGGGATATTTACTCCACAACAGCTTCCTAAGCAAAAACTGGATACATATATGATTCGCGCTATTTCCTAAGGGCCGTTGAGTGACTGTCTGTGATGAAAAGCAAATGAAGTTAAGATATATTAGTAAAAAAATGAATCATAAACTAGTCATTTTG
This sequence comes from Acanthosepion lycidas, assembly GCA_963932145.1. Taxonomy (NCBI): domain Eukaryota; kingdom Metazoa; phylum Mollusca; class Cephalopoda; order Sepiida; family Sepiidae; genus Acanthosepion; species Acanthosepion lycidas. Next base: position 125,678,389 of record OZ010573.1, read on the forward strand.
GACAAATAGATGTTGATTTATTCCTTCGCATCCGTTTCTATTTTAATCGACAGTGACAGAGGTTTTATGGTCATCTAACAACAAACTCCTGACAAAAGAATAGTAGAAATAAATCAATAAGAATCTTTGATCTTGTACATCTGCCTATCGGGATTCTTCTGGTGGAGTGACGGGAAGAAAGAGAATGAAAGCTAGTAAACATTCAACATTTTTCTTTGAAGTAAATAGTAGACATTTGCTATTTTCAAGAGACAACTATGTATAACCATGCTGGGATTGAAGTTGCTACTCATTGGTTTTTGTTTGTGAGGTAATCGAACATTTATCTATCATAAGGTTACTTAAAATATTCTTTCTTCTTGATAATTTTCAATCGTTGTTTACATTGTCTTTAGTTTCTATCTATCGCGTTCTTCCAGAACGTAGACGATCATGGCTCTCCACAATTTCTTGACCTTTGTAGCTCTTAATATATTTAATCTTTTTGTTATCTCTCGTAAACCTTGCTCCGCCATCTATTTTCTCAAGTTCACTAGAGAGTTTATGCTTTGTTTTTTTCTGTCTCTCTTGTCTTCAGTGTTCCTGTAAGTATCAAAGTTTCCAAGTCCTCTATCCTCTTTATGTGCCCTAGAAATTTCAACTGTCTCTTCCTGATGTTAAGTATAAGTATCCTTTTTGTTTCCATTTTCTCTAAAACTTCATTGCAACTCACATGTTCGGTCCGTGGTATTCTCAACTTCGTCCGGTAGAACAAAATTTCTGTTGCCTGCAAGTCACTTCTTCATCTGCGAGGAGATTATCCAACATTCACTGCCATAGAGGAGGACTGATGTCATACAGAGAAAATATCATCATATTTTGATACATTTTGTTTGAGTACAAATTTTAAGAAAATCCCAGCATAAGTTAACGAGAAGAAAGGGATGTTAAAAAAGAATGTCGTCATTAACATCATTTAACTTTAAGCTCCGTCCCCCAATAGGGCAGTAAATGAAGAAGAGATCAAAGCCGAAGAATGCTGCGAATGCCATGAACTGAAAATGTGATCAATGAGGAAGTTTTAAAGAAAATAGAAACTAAAAGAACACGGATACATCAAATCAAAAAGGGACAGTTGACAGTTTTGTGACATATAATGAAGAAAAAGGACACGGAGGATTTCACACTCAGAGGACAATAAAAGCAAGAAAATCAAAATAAACTACGATTAATCTTCCTAATAAGCTTATAAATGGATGGTAGAACGTGGACGGCGAGAGATTGTGAGCGGACAAATATTTCTTAGATAAACAAAGGATAGGATGTTGTGGAGAGGCATAATTGCTCATTTCCTGAAGAAACTGTGGAGAATTATGATCGCACGCGTCTGGAAGCGAATAGTCATTAAACAACATTAAATAACACAATCCACCTTTATTTACCTAGCTAATATCATAAATTTTAGTTCTATGCCAAGACAAATATCACAAACGCATATTGATCGAGTCTCCGAACAGAATAAACTCGACAGAGACTTGAAGGTGCCATGCAAAGATAACGTATTCTACCAAATTATGCTTATAGCGAAATCAATTTACAAATCCATTTATCCTGCTAGAAAAAATAATAAACTTCAAAACAGATCACTGAAGATATTTTAATCAATCCAAATTTGGTATATGGTTATATTTACAGAGCGCTCGCAGTGTAACAATCTCGTTTTTAATAACTTGCATGACTAGTTAGCTACCCTGTGTGGCGTTGTGAGTGCATTTCTATTTCAATATGACCACGAATAAATCGTATTAATATTGTAGTATTAATTTTGAAAGCTAATTGTTGAATTGTGATATAATGAAATCAGAAACTGTTTACTCTTTTAGACAGATCACGAATCTACAAACACGTTTCTGTTTTAGTAATAGGCATAAAAGAATATGATCAAACTATAAAGGAAAAGAACGCGGTAACATCCCGAGTTTTGAATTAAAATCAGCGGTTTGGCTAACAGCATAAATAAAGAAGAGAAAACAAAGTTGACATTGTGTATGGATTCTAAAATGAAACAACATGCTAGAATATATTAAACAAATATATCTCTTCACCAAGTACAGGAAAATATCGATTAAATAATATTTTCATTTATATTTTACTGTGCTTGCTGCAATATATACTAAAACATTTTTATATCTATTTAACACAAAACATTATAGACTGGCATGTTTCTCGTCGTGAAATCGGATTAGCGGGAGGCTTAATTGTATCTAGCAAGAAAAAGTTAACGGAACCTTATTTAGGTAATCTTCTCCACAAAGCAGAGTGAGAGATTGATTGATTTTTTTTAAGCATTCCACCCCAAGCAAGGTGGGAAGCCACTAGCACGCAAGGTATTACAGAGAGTTAGAGAGAGAGCAAATAGAAGTGATAGAATAAATGATGAAGAGAAGGATAGGGGATAGACGTCGGTTGACATTACATTTGAATAGTTGGAGATATTAGCTATCAGGGAAACAAGAAATGGGGAGGGAGTTCCACAGGCGAGAAGTGCGAGACATGAAGCTATTGGAGTAGAAGAGACGGCTACATTTAACAGTTTCGACAGTGAAAGGGCGAGACCGAGATGCCAGCCTAGTCGAACGCTTAAATTCATGAAGTCTGGGAACCAGCGAAAGCAGCTCATCGGAGCAGTTACCGTGAATAATTGTAAAAAAGACAGAGGGAGGCAATGGCAGGTCTGTGAGAGAGCGACTGCAGACGAGATGCGAGATCAAGGCCAGTAACATTGCATATCCGTCTTTAGATTTTATTAAGGACCATGAGACAAACAGAAGCGGATCTTTTAGCATTGGAAGAGCAACCGATCTAGAAGAGAAACGCTGATTTCAAAACAAGAGGTATGAACTTGGTTATTTTGCCTTAGGTACACCCACTGATTCTCTGATTGAAGTGTATGCGATGTCCCTACTACCCGTCATCGATAGGTGGTTGTAATTAATACCCGAAGAATTTGCCTCCGTGACGTCATAACTTTCGAATAACCCCTAATTTTTAACGCTACAACGATTGTCAGGTCGTAAGAAGAGTGTTTGTGTTATTCTGTAGACTTCTGTAGTCGGTAAATAAATCGCCCTCTCACTATCAGACTTATCAAGGGTGTAGGGTGGCTAGGTCCTCAGTGGAAAAATTAAGACATTTCAAAGAGCGGACGAACCCTGCAGGGTCAATGACCAAAACGCACACCATGGTTACAGAGTCGCTGCCATGTGGCCGTTTTTGGCTGCGCAAACGTTAGGGTTGATACCTCATAATACGGGTCCCAAAGTGTATATAGTGTTTATCAAGAGTCTTCAAACGGTAAAGCTGTTGGAGTTCAACTGTTCATACAGATATAGTGTTGTTCTACTCATCTACCCGGAACTGATCTAACCTAAGCAGGTTTCTCTACTTTCACAGAAGGTATCATTCAATATCCTGCGTGTAGAAAATGCGGTGTCTCTGTGTTTGAACTGAGAAGACATATCAGGAAGCATTATTGAGTACGACAATAAAAAATATTCCATATCTGTCTATATTTCTGAGAATAGGTATTGTGGTTATTCACACTATTTACAATATTCAGACAGTTGTCCTCATCTTTATTGCCATATTCATCTTCAACATCTGTCTATATTTCTGAGATGAGGTATTGTAACTATTTACACTATTTACATTGTTTGGACTGTTGTCCTCATCTTTATTGTCATATTCACCTTCAATATCTGTCTATATTTTTGAGATGAGGTATTGTAATTTACACAATTTACATTGTTTGGACTCTTGTCCCCATCTCTATTGCCAAACTTTACAACGCTTCGGTCGTTATAAACTCTGTTCTTATTCAGTTGATTAGAATTTCGAACCGGACCCATTATTTCTTCCACCGGAGTAGATTGTTCTAGTTCCTCGTGCCATGGCTTTTTCTAATGTCTCAGTTTTCACCCTTTAACTCAACTCCCAAGTTTTTGTTCACCACTGCAGTAGCCAGGTATGGAAGTCACAACGCTTTGGGTCAAGTCACTGGATCCAATCAATACTTTTATTCACTGGGCCATTCCAATCATCTGTAGAATGCCGGAGCGTACAACTGTCGAAACTTCGTGATTATGGCAACAAAGATGACGACAGTACGAACAATGTAAATACTATAAATAAAAATATTCCAATCCCCAAAATCAAGCCAACAAAATGGAAGTGAAGACATGGCGTTTGATAATGATAGATTATCTTCGACTCACAGGAAACGTTCGGATACGCCAAATATCTCAGAGAATTTGAGCAGAAATATCGAGACCTTCATAAAAAATATGGTAATGCGACACAGTACAGATAGAAAGGATCAAACTCTTCTTATGGTTATTAGCAAAAATAGCAGAACCAGAATTCGAACTTGGTTCAGCTGGTTCGATTTTCTAAACTGTTATGTAACTCTGCTTCTGTCCTTTGCAATAAGCATTTGAGGAAAACATAAATCTCCATTCTCCCTTTCCCTCATACGCTCAACAGTTATTCTAACATAGGTCACGTCAATCATTTTCTGCTATGAATAATATGTAATTATCCATAAACTAGGCGAAAAGTTAGTTACTGCCAATCAAACCCTTTTGCATTCTGAGATGCCATTAACGACAGAAGCCTGGTTTGAGGCAACAACGATCAATAATTATATAACCAATAAAAATGTCAATCGTTTTCGAAATGATGTTTGTAAATTTTCAAACCGTGTATGTATGTAAAAAAGGTTATCTAAATATTGGGCAATTTTCTGAATTTCCCAATATATCTCTATCGATAATGATGCAGTTTGTTTGCTGAAAGAAGGGTTGAAATTATTATCTTGGGAAAGTTAAAATAATTTCTTTAAACACTTCTTAGAGTCTTTTGCAAAATATCTAAGATTTTATTTACCTTTTATACTTTTCTGACGGTTTATTAAAAAGATCGATAGAAGAATTCGCAGATGGTAACCATTATGAATGAGGGAGGGAATCCGTATTATAATAGATGTTTATGGCATCATAAGTTCTTTTCAAAATTCCTCGACCTGTCTGAAAATGTATTTTTTAAATAACAAAAGAAGGCAAAATTCTTTCAGAATTTTAAGTTTACTTATATTTTTCTTTTCTTTTTTAAATTTGTCTCTCAGAAAATAATATTGACAAAAGTCTTTCCTTTCTCTCTAGAATTTAATAACTTAAAGTTGACTACTCCCAAAAGACTTTCAATCGAAAAATGTGACAAATTGGTGTACATTCTTTAATTCTTTTACTGTCCTTTTCCTTTCTAATATTCCAAGGAAAAGAACGCTGAATCATAATAAACCTATCAACGTTCTATCGTTTCCGAGGGACTGTAATTTCCTTTTTAATATCGTCTGCTTTATCAAATTCTTTTTTCTCCAAAATGTCTGTCGCGGGGGATTATGACATAAAGTCACCAGTCCTGGAATCATTTACAGTCTCTTATCAAGTCGTTCCTGTCAGGTAGATCTACGAAGGTCGTCAGTTGTAGCCAGTCCTCTGAGACACATGTGATCAATTCTGGCGTTCCCCGATGTTTTCTCCTCGGTTCGACCCTCTTCTCGCTTTATACAAACGATATGCCCAAGAACTACTACCTTAGTAAATATATGATCCTACATTGAATTGTCGTACATCATAAAATGTTGATGATCGGTGCCTATGATGACCTAACTTTTACAGCTCAATGGCAAAATGACTAGCTGATATCATTCATTAGATGCAAAGCTAAACTTGTAAAATCACTACCGAGAAAAACATAGACCCGCACTAATCCTGATGAGTGGCTATACTCCCGGTGAGACTCCTTGACTAGAACACCTACTCAGTGTAAAAGCTCATCCTTGACCTCAAAATTGTGCATTCGTCGCAAAAAGATGCTGGAAGAATGGTCGGTTGCTTCTATCTCTCCAGAAAATTCCTAATTCCCTTGATTTATCTTTACCAGAGTCGCATCAGACCAAGAATGGAGTATTGCTGCTACATCTGGGCTAGTGCTGTTCAGTCGTCACTTTCCAGTCCCGATGGAGTTGAAAAGCGCTCACGCAAACTTGTGGGGATGAATTATACGTCACTCTGCAGCCCATACCCCACAGACAAAACGTTGCCAGATTTTTACTGCGATATTGCTATCATTATGGTAGATATTTGGATGAGTTATATTCCTTAGTTCTGCCAGCACAGAAGTTAACAGTCAGAACCCACAATGGCATGTTAATGGTGGCAAACCAATTCCATTTATGTTCATTTGATAAAATTCAAGCCAGACAGCTCTTTCCCTGGAACTATTACTTTGTGGAACAAAGTTCAGAGAAAATGCTTTTTCCAGTTTCTTTAAGCACAAGGTCAACCAATATCAGTCCTACTCGTCGTCATAATGCACTCTTATTTACTCCTCCTCCTTACATTACAATCACAGTAAACCGCTACGTTCAGTGATCTCTGAGACCTTTATTCAGTGAAATATTTGTTGTTGTTGTTGTTGTTGTTGTTGTTGTTGTTGTTCTTCTTCTTCTTCTTCTTCTTCTTCTTCTTCTTCTTCTTCTTCTTCTTCTTCTTCTATGTGCTGTGTGAGTGATCCTTTCTCTCCTGAACTTCCTATTTTTATTCCTCTAAGCATTTTTTTACAGTCATTCCTATTTTCTGTTCTGCCACACTTTAAGAAGGTGACGAACTGTTATCGTCTTTCTATCTTGTTTTCAATATCTCCTCTGAATGTCAAATTTTTCCAGTCTTTTTGCTTTATTATGTCCAAAAATGTCCACTTGATCTGATTCTAGGTATAAGCACCATTTTTGTATCTATCTATATTTATGAGATGAGGTATTATGTACACTATTTACATTATTCGAACTATTGTCCTCACCTTTGTTGCCATATTTATCACAACGTTTCCAACCACCTGAAGAAGGCTGGAGCGTACAACGGCCAAAACGTTGTGATAAATATGGCAACAATGATGAGGACAATAGTCTGAATAATGCAAATAGTGTAGCACCATTTTTGTTTCCCCTTTCCTTAAAACTTGATCGTTGTTTACATGGTATTCTCAGAATCCTTCTGTAGCCTCAAGTTTCATCTTCATTTCAGAGAAAATTCTTCTGATTTCACTGCCGTATTTGAGAAATGACATTACATAGCAGTTCAGCATTTTTTATTTTGTTTCTCACGAAATTTTCTTGTTCCTAAATAATTTCATTCTTAGATTTAATCGTTTGCTATTCCAAAGCGCTTTCAGATTTCGATAATATCAGCTTTTCCTATATCTTCCAGATATTTAAATTTCTGAAATTTAACATCATGAATTCATAGCTGGCAGCTTGGGCTTAGAGACAACTATTTCGTTTACAAAAATCATTTTATCTTTTCAAATGCTACATGACACGCCATGACAATGAGAAATGCATCGAAGCACTGATTGTCCTGAATCGACTGACGCGGTATCTCGTGAGAAATAGTCTTAACATATGACTTTCTTCTCTGGTAAAGAATCAGATTGTGATTCAAGACAATTCTAAGATAGTAGCGAACGCAAAAGTTTTCTTAAGTCGCTTGGCAATATATTTAATCGATATGACATCCAACAAAAATATATCGATTCTTTTATATAGTGTATCACTCTTGGGATCTACTGATTTTTTTGTTATCAGCCATAATGAAAAATGCAACAATTATCTGAAAAAGATTTTTTTATATGTTTGATTTCGTTTTATTTGTAAATATGTTGAAGTCAATAAGGCTCGTATGAGTATCAGGAATAAATATCAATCTATGAGGAACAAAACATTTATCAAAAAATTTTTTCTACAAATTTCGCAAGTTTTTAAAATGTCAGTTTAACATTTATATTGATAAAAAGAATTTCTCAGCGCCGGAGAACAAGTAACATTAAAAAAAAACAACAAAAAAACAAGACAACCGTTTGTGTGGTATAGCAAAATTGTAACTTACCATTGCATCCGGAAATTGCCTTAAGATATAAATTAAAAGAAAGAATGATTTTCCTTTCAGTTGATTCTTTCCCAATTTCTCACTGGATATAAGTAATTTAACTTTGGAAACTTTCTTCTTATTCTCTGATTCCGCTTCCATGGAGAAAATTACTGTTTTTTCTTAAAGGGAGTTTTGGATCGCTAAACCCTGCAAGGAATAATTACCCAATGCAGCTGAAAGAAATGTGAGCACAGAAGAAATTTGGAGATCATTTACACACAACTAAATATATATATATATATATATATATATATATATATATATATATATGTTGAAACCGAACAATTTTCAGTGTTTTTTAACGGAATTTAAAATATATATATATATATATATATATATATATATATATATATATATATATATATATATGTATGTATGTATGTATATATATGTATATATATTGCAGTGTTTTTAACGG
>OZ010573.1:125691833-125714333 GCA_963932145.1 Acanthosepion lycidas
TCTAAATTTACCTAATGCATTCGATTAATTCTTGTATATAAGGTCACTTTTATGTTCAAAAATACATGTCTGTCATGCTTTCAAGTTTCTCTACTGTACTGAGGAAAAACTCTCAAAATTTCTTAGGTATATACCTTGCATCAGAATTAATATTACTGCGAGTATTTTTCTTTTTGTTCATATCCATTATAGTTTTTATGTGGTTGCAATGATTTTCATGTTGTTTAGACAGGATACATTGTTTTGGATATTGGATGTAGTTAGTAGGAAGTATTATGTATCTGTTTTTATCACGTTTAGTGCTGTTGATGAAATAAATTATCTTTTTTTAGTCGTATATTTTGTATGGGTTTGTTTTAGGATTACGGGTGAAATGGTAAGTATACTGGAGGTTTTCTATGTATGTCTTTTATTGGGGTAAATATTGGGGCTGCAGATCTTAGCGCTCTTATATAGAGATTTGAACCTTTTTTCATTGTTGGGAGTACAAATTTCACAGATCATTCTTGTTTGTTGTTTTTCTGTAAACCTCAAACTGAAGTTCATTGTTGGTACTGTACAACATTACATCTAAGAAGGAAAAGGTGTCTTGCCCTCAGGTTCAGAGTGAAGTTTTTTGCGGGTTCGACGTTATTTAGTTTATTGAAAATTTCGGGTAGTATTATCTCTTGTGGATATATTAGAATATAATCTTGTTTGTATCTGAAATAAGTATGCTTTGTGGTAAAAACTTTGAGAGGATCACTCTCGAAAACATAAAATCCTTACATTGGCTTGAAAAAGCCCTTCAGAGGATGAAACACGTCGGCTAAGAAAAAAAATTCCTATTGTCTTTATTCATATCTATCTATCTATCTATCTATCTATCTTTTGTCTTTATTCATATATACATATATACATATACATACATATATACATATACATACATACATACACACACACACACACACACACACACACACACACATATATATATATATATATATATATATATGATTCATCATGTTGCTTATACTAGCATACAGAGGACGTAATAGTTTTCAAAATATTTCATGCTAAAACAATCCTTCTTAAAAGTAAGACTTCTCGACGCCAAATCTAGTGAAATTTCGTTTTGCTATTGGTAGGATTCCAAAGACATTTGGGCCAATTTCTATAATTCTTAATGGTTTCGTGCCAAGGCAGGAATCAGTTAAACTGCTCTTTTGCTAACGCAGAGACAGCCTTTTTATTAATGAAAAGGCAATCGATGGATAACTATATTATACATTTTCATCGAATAGCAATTCGGTGTAGGAAAAGAACTATCTATTTATAAAAAAACGCCTACTATATGGCTTTCAATGTTGCTTTTCTATTAACATTGGTATTGATAGATTCTGAACCACTGATCTTCGGGGTATGCCACTTTGAACTCTTGGAAAAAAGGTGACTATTTCGCTTTGAACTAAACTAAGTCAACTTTGTAAATAGCCATAAAAATTGAGAAAGAAAAATGATTTAAAAAATGTTACTGATGTAAATATTCATCGTAAAATTACGTAGATTTATTGTATATATTGATTATATTTGATATTATATATTATATTTAATATTATATATTATATTTAATATTATATATTTAATAATTATTTAAAAGTTATAGCATAAGTATGTCATAAACATCACCACAAAAATAGCCATTTTGTTTCAATACGTCTGGTGTCTTTTCAAGTGATAGTGTTGAAAGTAAAATATTTTTTTTTATTTTACCTGCAACACCATCACTTGACAAGACACCAGAAGTTTTGAAACAAAATGGCTATTTTTTAGTGATGTTATAAAATACTTATATTAAAATTTTTAAATAAATATAATTCGGCCTACTCTGTATTGAACGCTTTTTTAAAAATAGTGCTTTTGGCTACTGGAAGTTTATTCCATCTATACCAACCTTGTATTCGGGTATATATTGATTATATTACTTAATCCTGTAACATTTCCAGGTCGTATTGCGGACTGTTAGGAAATTGTAGTGAGTTCAGCCCTTTTTCTATAGCCTAATGCCAGAATAAATATGTATTTTCGGTTTAATCTCAGACTAATTATTTATGTGTGGGAAGGCTGTCCGAAGATGCATTGCGATAGCAAAAGGTGCCTTTCAAAAGTTGACCAAAGTAATAAGAAAGAGAAAAATATCGTTAGAAACAAAGAAAAGAGAACGGAACTGTTATGTAGTATCAGTTATCCAATATGACAATGAATGCTAAACATTCACCTAACAGATAATGAACACACTTAAAGAAACAGAGACATGGTTTTACAGAAGGATGCTAAGAATTCCATCGACCAAACATGTGAGCAACGACGACATTCTACAGACAATGGTAACAAAATAATACTTATAACAAGATCAGGAAGAGGCAGTTGAAATTTCTGGAGCACATAATGAGAAATGAGTGCCTGAAAAATGTCATACTCACAAGAGAGATTGATATAATAAGACAAGAGGAAAGCAATGCACTTGTGAGATTGGACCAGTCGACAGCGGAGTATGGTTTGAAAAAGAGGACAAAAAGGACAGGAAAATGTGGAGAAACATGATTGCAAACGTCCTGAAGGGACCCGGCACAAAGATGAAGAAGGGAAAGGCTGTAGTGTGTATTTAAAGTGGCCAACGCTTTTTCCTACGAGTATATGAATAATTGATTGATTCGTTAAACAAAATCCTCTTCTTGCTATCGTAATAAAAAATAAGTTTGATAATTATGAAAGCTAAATATTGAACAAACACAGCTAAAGACCTTTAGTCTGGAGTTAGAACATAGAAAATACAATGAGTCTTTCCATACTTTAGAGGCTTTGCTTCATTCTGACGATTGAAAAGATGCTGAAAGCAAGCACGATAGAATATTATTTTGATTCGCTCGGATCGAACATGGAATCCAATTTATATAATTTAAATTGTACTTCTAACTTCCCTGAGCGTAAATACCTTCTTGACGAACGCTAAATTCGAATTAATAGATCTAGGATGTCTACTCATACATTTATTTTTCTCTTAACTATGATTAAATAACATGGTCGCACCTCTTCCTCGAAATAATAATTCACACCGCAAACGCAATTAAGCATAGAAAGCTCCAGATATTATTATTTACCTACTCTTGTGGTTAAGTAATTTTCTTGGTAGGAATCCTATCTATTTTGTCTAGACTAATTCAAATGAATGAATGTTTATAAAACTTTATGCAACAGAAAGTTTGTACTGCTTCCTTTATACAACCTGAAGATAACACGTTTAATCTAAAATAAAAAAAAAATATTAATAAAAAATCTCTTAAATCTATGAATTAAATAGCATGATATACAGGACTCATTCGACGTCATTGGTACCTAGTGTAGATGAAAGAATATTCTGAATACAAAACTGTTGTGAATCTAATGGGAAACCACACCACTGTCTTTCATGTCGGTTCACACATATTTTAGAAAACTGGGAAGAACCATTGATCAATTCATATATAAATCTTATGGTTAAAACTGCACCAGCATAATATTTAACATTATTACTTCATTCATGATGTGCGCTTATTTATTGCAATGTCTTCATTCACTTATGCGATGGCATCGAAAATGGGTGCAAAACCTTTGATCACGCTATCCATTACCTTCTTTGTTTGATTTGCGTAGCTGAATATATGCACTTGCTAAGTTATTCGATCCACAAAGGGCGGCCGACATTTATTTCTCTTCAGCAGGCTTATATCAAATAACATTTGTATGGAGATATCGTGTTGAGTGATGCTTTGGAAGCTAGTCTCCACTGACTATATGTTAGAGGAGATATTTAGCCCCACAAAAATCCTTTGCTTTTATGGTGCTGTGTCTGTCTGCAGTAAACTTGTTAATATCTATATCATTTGTCAAAATGAGATTTTTATCTAAGGTTGCTAAATATTTTGTATGGAACGAATCGTTTTTAGATGAAGTTTATTTATCTTCAAATTACTGAGCGATTATTTTCGGAATTCCATAGCGTTTTTACCAAAGAGTTTTTTTTCCTCGTTGCTCACCAAAATACAAATCTAAAGAGCTAGACAAAGTAAACGGCTAATTAATGAGGATGCTGTATTAACGTATGAGGGGAATGATATGAAATGTATTATATAAAGAATAGGTAAGAAATATAGTAAACTTCAGACAAAGAGTTTAAGATTATAGCGATGAAGGAAGCATCCTCTTAAGGAGTCTGTTTCACAAAGTAGCGGTTAAGATCGGAATGTGTTTCTTACTAATGGAATGCGAAGGAAATGAAGATGATTCCTCTCAGTGTATATAGCATTGAGAATCTTAGTTGTGAATGTCTGAACGGGTGGACCTAATGTAGGCTTTCAGAACATTTGCTAAGCTACCTTCCTTAGCCGCACCAGCTGAGATATCTACAGCTCCGCAGCTTGAACCCTGCCACGTACATCTATTTTTAACAAGTAAGATAGCCTTACGAAAAGGTTTCCTTATAGATCCATGTCACTGTGAATCCTTCATTAAATGAACAAATTTACAGTTGCCCGTATGTTAGTTTCTATTTAAAGTATGTTGACTGAAAACGTCGGATTGTTCTCGCTGAAGAAAAATATACTTGATTTAACGTAAATGTTTGATATTCCGTTTTTTTGAACACTGTGTTTTATATACTATATAAATTATACAGATTTACAAAAATAAGCTATGTATCATTGATATATGCCGTACCTATGAACACTAACAGATATGTCCGGATCCTCATAAATACGTTGGACACTATTGTATTTGGGAGTAATATGATGTCTACGTAGTCTTGCATGGTTTACCTACTTCAGTCGCTGGCGAGTATAGTATTTTGTTGATGTTATAAAGATTACCATTTCATTTACAACCTCCGTTTTGGTTATCTCTCATTCAGTAACCCTTTCTAGGTTACGACAAACATACAAGACGTGACTAGACATTTGGCAGACAGACCTTTGGCCGAACGGACATTGGCCGACGTATATTTCACCGAAAAAGTACAAATAAGAATAATAACATGCAATAAATTTAAATATTTTAATTAGCAGCATCAGGAAGTAGAATAGGACTAATAATTACCACTGAATTTCAAGTGATTAAATTATTCAATATAAATCTTGTTTCAATATTTGTTTATTGAAACTAGTATTTAAAAAAAATATTTGAGTGTATTTGGGTAAAAAGTAGCACCGAATTATTTAAATTCATATTTAACAGTAAGATAAAAGCTAGTTCATCCCTTTAAGATAATGATGATTAAAAGCGATATTGAAAGATATTTCATATCGTAAATGCTTAAGATCTTTGCTGCAGTAAAATGTGTTTTTTCTCAAAATACTTATATTACAGCACATTACGATAAAGAGTGTGACATATATGTAAGTACGCCACTACCTTTTCGGCTAAATGTCCTTCCGCCAAATCTTTGAGTACCGTATAAGACCATGTGGGCGGAATCTGGCGTAAGTTAACAGTATTTATTCAGTCGATGTGCAAACATGTAGCATAATGTGCGAACAGATATTGCATGTAGTTCATACCAGATATCAAAGAAGCTGAATATATCAAATGTTGATCGAAGATGATTCTCAGTCGCCGAGTACGGTAGCACGGACCCTCAAACCTGCGTTCACTTTGCAGGTGTGGGAAAAAATTGAGGTACACGCCGTTATATAAGCAGCTGTCGGGGTCAGTCGCTTACACGTTGCAGATAGTATGTAAGGTCCACGTATCGCAATCGGGACGACGGGTCTCGCATCATAGTTTGGCCAAGACTAAGTAGTTAAATACTGGAGCGAATAAACTGATAATTGTTCAATATCCAAATTTAGTTTAATCTGTATACCTCTTCATTAATGCCACCTGGTCTAACTTGAATAACAAATATTTCTTTTAACAGGATTAGCAAAAAAAAGCAAAAAGAATTAAAGATTAAAGGACCAAGCTTCATCGCTGTTTAATACTGAGGCGTGCTTTAGATATTTACTTATCAAGATTAGTTTATGTAAAAAGTCATGTTTGCCTTAAAAATAATATTCATTTTATTCCACTTTGAAAACTGGACACTGGTACAAAAATATCACAGTCGTAATAAATTAATTTGTTTGACACAATGACAGTTTTGTGTAAAATGAGATAGAAATATATTCCACCAATCTTACAGTAAGAATTGACTTATTGCATTATTCGATATCAGTAATTTAAAAAGTAAAAAAAAAAAAAACAGCGTCAGAGGTTAAAAAGATTCCAGGCGCCAGTGCGTCATCTAAATAAATAATTTCAAAATTCTGTCTGTCCGACCGTGTGTGTAGAAACTCTCTAACTCTGGACCACTTTGCTCTACACAGAATTATCATAGATTTTATAGAATCAAGACGATTCTAGGATTGCAAATCTAACCTTCATGTTGTCTTTGAGCATCCGGAATTAGGATTTGTGTCCGGATCAGAAGGGAACACGTATAAATGCAAACTTTTAAAATAACTGAAATAAATTACTGGTTTAAAAAGTTTTAAATTTATATAGAGTTTAAAGTAACATTAAAACTTTGAGAATTTAAAACTTTATTTTAAATTCAGTTTTCGTAATGGGCGGTTTCGAAGTTTTGCACAGTTTTTGTATTGAAGAACTCAACTCACTTGAAGTTCCACGGAATTTGTGATATAAAAAACTCAATTTCCAGCCCAAATTTGAATTTCGACCTAAATTTGACTTTCGGCCCAAATTGGACCGAAGTCATTTGGCCAATATTGGAATTATAGCCCGAACCAGAATTAAAGTGAGGTTTTGAAGTTCTATGGAGTGAATTCAAGAATTGAAAGTTATTTATTCAAAATTATCATTGTCGTTTTCTCATCAGGACCAGAGGTCCATTAGTTTTGGGCCAGAAATTGAATTAGCTATCCGCAGGAAATAGCTTTAAAGTTCACACGGATTACGGCTTTTAAGGTAGTATATAAATTTACCAGACATAAAATATGCGCAAACATAAAAGATATATGTATATATATCAAATTTCATTCCTAAAAGAATAAAAAAATTAAAATCTAGAATTAACAAATTGATAACTATTCTGAATCTAGAGACATTAATACTTAATTAGCTGCAGTCAAGAAAACACTTTTTGGTTATCTCCCTTTTATGCCTAACCGACTGGTCAAACATTAAATTATTAAATCATTAAAATATTAATGATTAATTTCTTCCTCTGATATTTTTATAGATTCGCAAGCATTGTGCCTGGAAACGACCAGATCTTCAGATGCTAATTCCAGAAATAGTTTCTTAATTATCTTTTCGAAAAACAACACGGATACTTTATTCAAAGATCTCACCTCATCTCGACTCGAGTTATTGTTTTATTTTCAATCATTTCCTGGTCTGACATCATTAAAACGATCTGAAGAGCTATTTACATTTTTCTGATCATTACGAGTTCCAATGTATGACCGTATGTTCTATTCTAAGAGTCTATTTTCCCACATTTGTCATCTGTGAAATTCTAATTTGATTTCGCGATTTCCATCCACCTACAATCTTCAAAGATTTAAATGAAGCGTCAATCACCATCTTCTGTCTTGCTAAGAACACACTTCCATATTTTTGTCTTCCTTAAACCTGTTCTATTATTGTCCTTTATATCAAGTAAAACTCCTCATTTCCATTCCCTCCCAGTAATCTCTTGTATCTTAGTGACATTCTCGCCTTCCTTGGAAACAATTAAAAACAAAAAAACAAATAAAAAAAAAATACATTGGTTGTTAAAACACAATAACATCTGAAAAACATATAAAAATAAATCTAATGCCAGCCTTTATAAATATGACAATTGCGACTATTTAATAAGATTAATATGATCGATTCGTAATGTAACCATTTTTCATTTTGTGACAAAATAAGAAAATAAGATAAATATAATCGATTCGTAATGAGACCATTTTTCATTTTGTGACACTTAGGGGTACCATGTGTACTGCAACCACAGTGGTGTTTCTTGGGCAAGATAGCCTGCCGAAGCCCAACCCTCTCCAGGCCGGTTTTGAATTCAGAGTTTTTCCTTATTTTAGACCAGTTGCCACCCAATGTGGTAGAACCCAGTCTGTCATGCTATTATCCATAAGTATTCATACCTTTTCCCTTAGCACGTATGTGAATGTAATGGATCCGACTAGAATTCGAACTCGGTCTCCGATCCGTCAATGTGAGCTGCTATTCACCGTGCCTCCCTTTGGAGACCTACGAAAATCTAAAACGCTACTTGATTCTTGCCTAGCCAGTCTAAACCTGAATCCCCTGATACGGTATATAGATGAACTTACAAAACTTTAGAAGATCAGATAGTGGCAGCTGATCTCTCCTCCGATCTATCTCAGTGGCTGCATTCAGTAAATTCCACTGGAACGGTTTATTTTTGCGAAAAACTTCTCTGTGGAAATGACAGCCATATGGATGTTTTTTTTCTGAACACTACAATCTCAACCTGTTCAAGTACGGTTACTTATTATCTTTCCCACATATCAATATTATTTATTTAGTTTAGTTCAGAACTCATCTCAAAATGCAGATACGAAAAGAAATGTTTACTACGCTACTTAAAAATCGAAAACTGAAAATGAACGAGAATAAATTAAAATGAATAAATAGTGTAAAATAAATAAACAAAAACAAGTAAAATAAATGAATCCAAAGAAATAAGTAATCTAATAAACTAAGTAAATAATAAACAAATTAACAAACCACACCCACAAAAATAACCATTAGAATTGTAGAACAATCACTTTGTGAAGATAAACACTTACTTGTGGAAGAAGCTGAGTGAATAGACACTCCACCTTGAGAAAGAGAGCTATTTATAGTGCCATGGAGCATCTCATGGTGATCAAGTGGGATAGTCCATTGCTTGGACTGTGATTGGCTGCTGGTACATGAGTGGAGGTATTTCTGTATAAATACCAGCTTGATTCCAGCCAGTTTGCAGGGTTTGTATTGAGTTACAACCTGCTTTATTTTTTCCCTGCCAGCTGGACGCTAGCTGGGACCCTTACGACGGCAAGTGCTGTTTATTCTATTGTTATTCTACAAGAATAATACAACAGACTATCCACAATGCAATAAGCAACCCACTGTTCATAGCTGATTTTTATATATGAAAGTCGAGCAAAGGCACAATGAACATGGCCTAACGATTGCGTTTAGCATGAAGCAGACTGCCTTCTCTGACTTCACTAAGCCTATCTCTGAAATTCAGCCTTTTAACTCATAAATATAGTATACACTTTAAACTATATTTTATCACACACACACACGCTCGCACGCACACACACACACACACACAGAGATATATGTTTTGAACAATGAAAAATAATAAAAATGAAAACTTTCAGACACACTGGATTGTATATTAATATTTTCTTGTTTTATTATTTCAGTTAAGTTCCTTGACTAGTTTCGGTCAACATGGCCATCATCAAAAGAAAAAAATAGAAGAAAAAAATCCCTGCTTGTTAGTAGCAGTGAAGTACATGACTGAATGACTGTTTCTGAAGAAAGTGAACTTTATCTGAAGTTTTCATTTGTTTTTTCTATCTTTAATTTTGCTCAGTCCTTGTGTTGGTCAAACGGCCTCTTGAAGTTTTTTTTAATATAGGAGATGGGTGACATTAAGAATTTCTTCCTTGGTCATTTTGACAGTTTTATTGTTTGTTGGGAATGGGATGTGTGTGTTAAGTGTATATTATATTTTAGTTCTTTGTGAGTGTGTGTGTATGATGTATACATATTTGTGTGTGTCTGTATAAGTGTGAGCCCTCAACATTTCCGCAAACCTGTCTGTCTTGTGTGGGTGATAAATGTGGGTAGGGCTTGATTGATGGGGTTATATATATATATATATATATATATATATATATATATATATATATATATATATATATATATATAAAACACAATATTATTTCCTAGCATAGTAATAACACGTACTATTGAAAATAATGTATATATTTTGCTTCTTCGTATGCATATTGTGAGGGTCGGGAACCATGAACAATTGTTATATTTTTGATGTAGTGTTGGCCTTCTTGTAGATCAGTTACTAACCACGGCTACTAACATTACTAATTAACTAGTAACTGGATGAAGAAAAGATGGAGTCATGATATTTGCACGTAAGCAATGAAATCGTTGGAATTCGAACTCACTCTCCGGTTTTAAATTTTGAGCCGATTTACACCTACGAACATTCTGCACTTCCATGATACTCATCGGAGTAAAAGTAAACGTTTGTCCCCAATCCTCTTTCAACCATTACTCACAGACTGACTACTGAGCCATACTTCATTCGCCTTCATAGCAAAAATGAAGCCGTTGACCAATTGAAGGGTTTTCCTCTAGTTGACTAATGAATTCCATTTACCTTGATTTTGAAGTCAGTGATCATTCTTCTCAGGCTACCGAGTTCTTTCTAGTCGTAATGCAAAGGGTAATGAACTATGGAAACCCGGGTCGTTCAACTTTCTAAGTTATTGGCTATATCCATATAGATAATACCTGAGGTATCTGACATGCCCAGATCCCTACCTAATAGAATTTGGTATATCAGTAACAGCCTGATAGTCAGGGCTCCAAACCTAATAGTTGTTTCAAACACTGCTCCTAGTTGGACTAAAAGCAGAGCCAACACTGTTTTACTCAAGCAAATTACAGGTGTAAGGAAAAAGAATTAATTTAAATAAGGGATATTTTATATTTTTGCTTTTATATAACGGAGTAAAACGATAGAGAAAACATAAATATACTTGCAGGGGATGGGAGACATTACCAGTTATGATTTACGTGGGTGATATACGCGCGTGTGCGTAAGTATGTGTGTGTCAAATTTCAGTCATTGAAAGCAATGATATCCCCATGCCTGGGAGCAAAGTGATGTTGTCTCTTGATGGGAGGAAAAAAAAATAAAACAGAAGGACGGAAAGAGTTTCCTTTTTATAGCTGCTTGAAAGCCCCCCTGTAAAGACTTCTTGAAAAAACTGGCGAAGCTGTGTTGGTCAGGAGGGATCCACAGAGTAACTCCAAGGATGTTACCTATCGGCCTAGTGCGAGTGTATTGGCATTTGGTAAAGTGAGTATTGGGCGTGGTCTCGCGATGCCATGATGTGATACATAGTTACGTCTTTGATTTCTGCCAACTCATCCAGGTAGTTTATTTACAGATATCACAGCGAATGTTGCTGTTACCACTTTCCATAGAAAGATATTTCCAAAGCTATCACGCACAGAAGAGACATACTAAGATTACCACGCTAAATGCAGATCTAGAATTCTCCACCTGCTACATGAACATACGGTCCAACTATGTAGAAGTTGAACAACATCAACCTAACCTTTTATTCCTATCTAAAAATGAACTGAATCAATCAATTCTATTTCAGGACTTTATAGACGCTGGTTACTCGCCACTAATCACAAAGGAAGAAAGTTAGCATCGTTATGGCTATGGGTTTGGTTCCTAGATTCGAGAACACTCAATTCTCATTTATGTGCTTCTGCATTGTTCTCTTTCATTGTTTACCATTTGTCTTCAAAAACTATTGTCCACAGGAATGTTTGACAGAATAACCGAGAAAAGTGATGATATTCTTTCTGATAACCGCTACCATTCATATTTCTGGCTATTTCAATAATCACTTACAAGGAATGGTTAGTACACTAAAACATAACCAACAAGGAAGGCGAATACTGCCATGGCTTCCCCATAGCATACAAACTGATCCAGAATATGGATAACCCTACTCGTGTTCCCGATACAGCTAGTTGTGCTTACTACTTAAATCTCTTTCTCACCTCTCATCCCGATAAATGTACGCTTACAGTGTTATCGTCTTGCCGCATCTTAGATCCCTCACTTTTCAATGTCTATATTGAAGCCAAACCGAAGGCTTTTCTGGATGTTCAGTTTCATAGGAAAATTTACTGATACACCAAAACTGACTTAGATAGCTTCAGATCATACATTTCTGAAGCTCTTTAGAATTCATCAGAGATATATACCAAAATAGTTTCCCTCATTTCTGTATGGGTTCTTTCAGGTATGGGAATTTTCATGCCGACAAGTGTTAAAAATGTCGAACAACCAAACCTCGTTCATGCCCGTACGTTCCACGGTCAGAACTCACCGTATACATCATTTCTCTCAAAAGGAGCGTTATGACAAAACCTTTACTGCTTTCAGTAATGTTCGTAATCAACGCAAGAAAGTATGTGAAAATGCTAAGAGCAGATATGCACTTGCAGTGCAAGGGAAAGTCGAAAATAAGAAACGTGGCTCCTACAAGTTCTGATATATTTCAAATACGATTCTCAAGAGCGGAAAACCGTCTGGGCCGTCCATCATAAATGCCCCCGCGTTTATCTCATCAACATCAGATAATGCAAAGGTCTTTGCAATTAACTTTGTCTCTAGATCTACGTTAGAGGAATTAAAGGCATAATCTTTGTCTCGACGCTGGAAGTTTCCAGACACATAAAAAAGCCTTGACTCTACGATGACTACTGGTCCAGATTAAATTCCTGTAGTTCTTAAGAAACGTAACTGAGGGATATTCCCAATCTTGGTAAAATTTTTTAATTGTTGCCTGAAGATGAAATGTTTCTATTGAAGTTGTCAGTTGAATACCAATTTAAGAAAACGTTTTTTATCAAATGTCCTTCAAATAATTATTATTTCATCAACTCCTCTTCCAAAAATCAATATAAACGTGGTGCATTCATTAGATATTGATTCAATATTTTCACATTTTAAGCATTCGTTTGGCTAAAAGATTCTGGATAAATAACTACTCAAGAATTATAAACCCAACGCGTTCCTTGAACATCTATAATATTTCAGAAAATCTTTTAGTCAATAGTCGTCAGTCCTGCCAAAATTTTTTCATTGAGTTTTAAATATACAGGAGTTTATACATAATTAACTAACTATTAGGTTGGTGCAAAAATAATGTCGTTTTCTCACATATGTTACTATGTAAGAAAACGACATTATTTTTGCACCAACCTAATACATCCTGTGTATGACGAAGAACTATGTCCGGCAGCAAGATCTCTCTGATTGAGAGATTGGAAGATTTGAGGAGTGTGGAATAACAGTTTAATTGTCGTTGTTCCTGGGTCCACCCTGACCTGTGGTGGTAGCACCAGTTCGGGGGTGCCATCTACGGGTAAATTGTGACCTCCCGCACGACCAAAAAAAAAAAAAAATTATAAAGGTATAAAAATAATGTTTTATAGTAGAAATACAAGAAATATATTTTTATATAAAAAAATTACCTATCTATAGTAAAGTTACCAATATGAAAAATCTCTTTCATGACATTAATCCATGTAATATCTTATAATTTTATAAAGAAATCAAACTTTATTCCAATATATATCTTCAACAAATCTACAACATAAACACGCACATATCCCAACATCTATATCCACACAAACATGTATATACACAAAATCTGAGTATCAGCTACCATGTATTCAATTGTGAAAGCAGAATAACATAGATCATATTTTTATTACTTCAAATAAATTTAAATTTAGTCATCAAATGCACATAAAGGAGTGAATATTTCGTTAAATAAAAATTCAATGAATTAAGTAAATGACCTACTGCAGCCATATTCATTTTTTAAAAAAAAAGGCCCCGAGTAACTTATTGTTGGTACTACCGACGTTTGTAACTCTTACTATGTGTATATTGTTTAGTATTGTATCTATTGTTTAAATTGCTGTGTTTGATACAGTAGAATACCTGACAACCACTAAGAACTCCTTCCGGATATGAGAAATTGATAACAAATCCGGATATGAGGGGTTATATTTAGATTAAAATAAAAGAACTGAAATGACGTTTAACATTTATTTTCAATGTTTATAGTAAATAAAATAAGCTAATGGTGAATGAAATATAACAGAATTGATTTTAAAGAAAAAACAAATAAATTATGTAATGTTAATAAAAATTCATTAAATTAAGTATGTCACGTATGCAAAACAATTAATGTAACAAATAAATGTTTTATAAGTTGTTCTTTTCCTCTTATTCCCATCATCTTTTGCACCAATACAAGCCATTAGGGTGAAATAAACATAAGCAATTATACAAAGTAAATTTCCTGAAAAAATGAAATTTAAAATCAATTACATATCATCCATATAGTACAAATATACATATCAAAATGATTTCCGGATATGCGGGATTCCGGATATGAAGTACTCCGGATATGAGGGATTCCGGATATGAGGGATACTACTATATATTTTTAAAATTTTCATTTGTCTTCGTTGTTTAAATTTATTGTCAATCTGTTCGCAAAGAATAGCACAGATATTCTTATCTAAAATGATGTGAAAATTATTCCGTTGTTACCATTTAGAAATTCTTCTACAATTAAGCAAATACATTTCAGCGCATTTGTCGTAAAAGTTAAGACACAGGAACAGCTTCGAAATATTAAAATAAATTAGCCGACCACTTAGTCTCCGTTCGTTATTTACTTTCTACCATTGTAAATAGCTTTCAAAAGAAACCTAATTATAACAATATAAGAATTTATTTACTCGGTTCCCCAAGTACACAAGAAAACGTTTGTTCGCTGATTAGGTTGTGTTTTTTACGTAACTTTCCATAAATGCGAATCGGAACTTTTTCCTTCTATAATTTGAGAAATGTTCAGTTGTGGTTGGAGTGGAAACGCAAGACTGTCGAACGCTGTTAAAAATAGATATTGATACATTAAAGCAGAAGAAATGTTATTCTCAGATTAATGTAGAGGTGATAGTTTTCATATGAAAGCTCTACATTTGATATTATATGGAGTGCTGAATATAGATAAAGAGAGGTTCTAGTGTATTACAATAGGGAGGTCCCTCCTAATCCTCGAATAATACGACTAGATGAAGATAGAAGATTGAGCACTATATATTATAGCAAGGAATAAGCGGAATGGAAAGGACATAATTATGAAAACTAAGAACTAAAACAAACAACCGGTTTCGTCCCAGTACTCCTCAGGTTTGATACACTGGGATTATTTATTGATAAACTTAAAAACAAAAAAAACTATTCAATGAGGGGGGAGGGCAAGAAAAAAATATGATAGAAAGAACTAGAGCCCAATCACATTCAAACCCAACAAGCAATCTACTCTGCCTACAGAGAGACGGTCTAGTTAGAATTTTTGGTTCGCAAACATTTTGGATGCAGTCATGAACCTACTGCAGAGGGAATTGTGTTTAATCTTTCTTCTTATGAGCCTTCCCAGATTGAGACTACTATATTGGCTCATGGTCTGGACTTTTGTATTCTTTTCAATATGCCGGATCGTGAAAAAATATTTTCAGAGTTTGAAGTTCTGTTTGTTCAGACTAATAGACTTAAACCTTGCTCTGCTCAGTCTCTGAGTGATTTTAAGGCTGAACTTAATTGTTTCGCCCATTCTTATGCTGGATCTTCTGTTTCTTTTTCTGATTCTAAATGGGGTGAACAGCACCGTCGTGTAATAAAGGGGTTAAAAAACAACCACAATCTTGTTATTACTAAACCCGACAAAGGTGTCGGTGTTGTTCTTCTGGACCTTTGTGATTATATTTCTATATATATATATATATATATATATATATATATATATATAGAGAGAGAGAGAGAGAGAGAGAGAGAGAGAGAGAGTGAGAGAGAGAGAGGGAGGGGAGGGAGATACTGATGAGCTGTTATTTGGGAATCAGCGTGTTGGAAAACGTAAGTAGGCGGCTAGGACATGTTATTTGAAGTTGCCGCGGCAAGAAGTGGATCTCCCAAGACGAGTATGTCCATTTATTCATTTTCTTTGGTCACAGGCTAATAATATCTCCGACAAAATGGACTGAATATCAATGAAGCCGATTTGAAATATACAATATCAGGCTCAAGCATTATTTCTACTTCATTTTTGAGATCTTTCAAACTGGCAGTTTATTCTTGGGCATGTAGTCCACAGCAACAGCTTATGTAAGAAAGATCTATGACAGTATAAAAAATACCTAATAAGTTTGCTGGTAGACTCTAGAGGTAAATCAATTTCTGATTATCTACCTTTTCAATTAAATAATATATTACCTTAGTGGTTATACTCAAACGATTCCTTTGCTTGCATAACTGCATTTTTCCTCGATTTTTTTTCTTTAGGGATGGTGCTCTGTAAGGGTGACGGTTTTTCGAACTTAACACTTTATTCCATCCACGGCGTATATCGTTCCCATTGTTTTTATTTTCGTATCGTTCAATACTTACCTGTCATATTTACCTTTGTGTCATTTCTTTCACTGAGCCAGTGAATGTCGCTTTTCTCGACCCTGAGATTAACTACCCAACTCTTTGGTAACCAGTTATGTTTTGACAAGCGCTTTAATCTGCTGCACAGCTGTTGTTGCAACATTGCAGACACATTCTATATTGGTTGAGAATTATGTAAACGATATGGCGACGGACCTGAGATTGAACAAATACATTGAGTCAATAGCTTCGTCCACTGCAAGGAAAGTTGGCACCCTGTGCCGCACCAGAAAATTTTTCTCGCCGGAGTCGATCCTTCAAATGTACAAATCAACCATTCGCCCTTGTATGGAGTATTGCTGCCATAAATGGTCTGGTGCCCCTTCTGTTTGTCTCAAGGTTCTTGATAAAGTCCAAAGACGGATATGCAATGTAATTGGCCTTGATCTGGCATCTCGTCTGCAGTCGCTCTCTCATAGACGTGCTCTTGCTCCCCTCCGTCTTTTTTACAAATATTTTCACTGTAACTGCTCCGATGAGCTGCTTTCGCTGGTTCCTAGACTTCATGAATTTAAGCGTTCAACTAGACTGGCATCTCGCTCTTTGAATCCAGTGCAACATCGCTAGGCAGGAGGCATCATAAACTGAACTCAATAGCCGAGATGGCGGATTCACTCACAGCAATCAACTGCCATATCTCTGTGACTAAGGCGAGCCTTCAAGATGGAAGACCTTGAGTAAATTAACCCGCAAAGGGATGAGATCCGTCAGGTCTACTTACCAAAGAACAGCTATGCATGAATACATTTTCAACACAGACGCTCAGCTGCTTATTTTCTCAGATTCCCTACGACCGCACCCATATGTACTGCTGCCATATGTATACTTGATACTAATTTGTATCTCATCTTCTTAAAAGACTCGGATAAGAGAGGACAGTTCAGCGGGTCAATGTCAGAATGTTCCACTTACCGTTATTCCTGAACTCGACTGCAGAATCAATTTTTACTCTAGCCGATTACAAAATGAGGAGCAGAAGTCGATAGTATCACATACAATTTGATATTTTTTTTGGAAGTTGAAACGAATGCTTTTAAATCTAGCTTATTTATTTATCATCATTCGTAGAAAATGCATTGGGTTAAGCGGAAAGTTCATGCAGATTTTTAGTCTTTTCATGTTTCATCTCTTTAGAACACGTTAAATTTATCGACATATCTAATATACTTACATTACCTTTTAGAGCACACTTCAAACTATCTCTTGAGAATAAAAGTTTAAAATTACTTAATTTGTCTCAATTTTGCATCCCTATAAAAATAGAAAATTATAAGGTGCATTATAGATACTTGATACTTTTCCTTACCATGAAGGCGAACAAAAAAGATATGTGCTGTGAGTTAACTTACAGAACTGCACAGCAGAGGTTCGCTAAATTTTTTGATTGTCGCCTTATTGATGAAGAACGCTCAGGTCCCCACTACAGATGACGACCAAATCAAAATATTGATTGAGAATAACCCCCATTTCACAACGCAGGAATTGGCAGACACACTAGATTTATAAAAACCCACCCTCCATGAGCACTTAGTAAAGCTTGAGTACAAAAATCCTTACGATTGTTGGATGCCATATGATCTTTGAAATGAATCTTTTAGATCGTATTTCATCTGTGATTTGCTTCATAAACGCTATGACAATCCACCGTTTTTAAATAAATTGTGATGAGCGATGAGAAATGAATCTTTTACAAAAATGTTCATTGAAAAAGATCCTGTGTTAAGCGAGATGACTCTACTTTAGCCAACTGAAAAGCAGTTCTTCATCGTAAGAAAGTCATGCTGTACATCTGCTGGAATTGGAAAGTAATATTGTCCTATAAGTTTCTGCCAAGTAATCAGTCAATTGATTCTGAAAAGTAGTTTTCTCAACAGGACGAATTAAAGGAAGTAATTCAAGAAAAACACCCAGAATTGGCGAACAGGAAAGGTGTTATTTTCCATTTGGAAAATGCTAGATCTCATGTTTCTTTTGCAACCCGGAAAAAAAAGTTTTTGCAGCTTGGATATGTTATCCTACCCTCCATATTTACCAGATATTGTTCCTTCGGATTTTCATTTATTCAGATCCTTCAAAATAATCTCAATGCAAAAATTTTAATTCTTTGGGTGTCATTAAAAAACACGTTAATGAGTTCTATGCCAGGAACCATTGAAATTCTGGGAAGATGGAAACTTTAAGTTGAAAGAAAGATGGAGAAAGCTTGTGAAACAAAATGCTTCATATTTAGCTGAAAAAATATTTAATTGCACAATTTTGTTGTGTGTTTTAATTTCACTTAAAAATCGGCATAAACTTTCCGGACAACCCAATATCTGTTCCACGAAGAATGTTAAATAGGTTTAGAAATGAGGCTTTAAATTTACAATCCTACGCGGTTTGTCTACGTGTGAAAAGTTAGCGATTGCATGTCGGAATGAAGTACAAAACTATGTTGAGAACATATAAATAAATTAAATTAGGATTATGTAAATAAGTTTAATTTATCACATCAGACAACTAGAACTATCTTTTCATACTCATGCCGTTAACTTTGTCGGATTTGAAATTATAAAGTACATCTCAGTTTTTGTCTATATCTCTGAGATGAAGCATTATGATTATTTTCAGTATTTAAATAATAAATTATTTGAACTGTTATCCTCATCTTCATTACTATATTCACAACATTTCGGTCGTTGTAAACTCCAGCCTTCTTCAGATGTTTGGAATTTCGGACCTAACCCTTTATTTCATCCACCGGAGTAGATTATTCTAATTCCACAGCCATGCCTCTTCCGGATGTCTCAGTAATTTTCCTTTAACTCAACTCTCAAAGTTTGTTGGTATACTGTTGGTATTAAATTCATAACTCTGGATCTAACGCATTTATCCACTGAACTATCTATCAAGTTTAGATCCAGTGACTAGACCCAAAGAGTCGCGAAAAAAAACTATTATTCTTAGCTACGCACCCTAGTAAAACCAGCTGTACTTTGTACCACCTTACCTGTTTGCACTTCTCCCAAAAATGTGATGTCGATAGGTCAATGTATGGCTATTTTGGAGGGTGTGATGGATGGCAGGACGGACCGACTAAGAGAACTCACAAAATTTTATATATAGATGAAAGACATGATATAAAATAAAAAGAGGGAGTTAAATGTTAATAATTGTTTTTTTTTCTTTAGGTAATTCTTTTCGTTTTTGTTTCCTCAGTGTCTTAGGGAAAACTTTTTGATCCTCACTAGATGCCCCATACTTTCGGCCTTGTAATATTCGCTTAGAAAATCTTTTTTTATACTTTCTTGGCACAGGCCGGTAGATTTTATTTATCATCTCTCAGTTGCATCTCTGTCTTCGGGCAGAGTGCGAATAAGTTGCAGCACTATCAGAAGATAGAGGCGCAACTGAGGAAGTGAGTTGCCCAGCCCTGGGGAGCAGATACCCGAGAGAAGGATCGATGTTCTCACCGAGGTCAGTGCAACCGATGGTTGCGGGGGCTCGGGGAATGTTTGTCCTTAGCCCGAGTGTACGGTTCCCCACGATTCGGGTTACCCACGTTAAACCGACCCTGTGTCAAAACCCGACTCCGTGCGGGAGTCAAGTTAATCGCCTTAGTGAAAACCCACGCAAAAAGCGGATGGGATGCTTCGGTTGGATTGAATATAAGACAGCCTCATAGCCACACACATCTCGAGATTTTTTTTTCTTTTAGAATGCCTGAACTAATCTTAGCGTTGTATAGTGTTGTTCTACATGTGATCAACAGTCAACCTTTCTCCCATCTGACTCTTTACTCTCTGCTTTATTTCTCCTATAGGCAACATATGTGAATAGGTAAAATCCTACTTGCTAATCCGGTTACTCTTAGTTTATCGGGAAATACATCGTAGTATTCAGGAATTAAAGGCTCAAATCAGTGACATATATAAGGACATTCATGTGAAATTATGCGTGCGTGTGTGCCACTCTTTGTGTGCACGCTCGACTGCAGTTATGACTTCCACCACGAAGGAGAGCACTTTGAACATTCCAAGTAAAACCTTTTGGTAGTGTCCCTTAATAATATTCTCTCAAATAAATGATTTGATAAAACTCCCTTTCATTGTTTTCTACCTTCGAAATACGTATAGCTAATAAACACTCAACTGGTAGCCGTAAAAACGGAAATCAGGTGCTACAATTCTCCAACCCTGTCTATATCAAAATAACCAGAAGCAAATGATTAACTCGATGAAGAAACCCATCCGAGACACTTTCTGTTCAGAGAAGGTATCTATGTTTCTGAGATGAAGTATTATGTACACTATTTACATTATTCGGACTATTGTCCTCATATTTGTCGCTATATTTATCACAACGTTTAGGCCCTTCAGTATCTGTCTATATTTCTGAGATGAGGTATTATGTACACTATTTACATTATTCGGGCTATTGTCCTCATCTTTGTTGTCATATTTATTACAACGTTTCGGCCTTTGTACGCTCCGGCCTTCTTCAGGTGGCTGGAATGTTGAACTGAACCCTTTATTTCGCTCACTGGTGTAGACTCTTCTAGTTCCACGTGCCATGTTTAATCTCCAAGTAGAGAGGGGAATTAACAGGAGATAACTGACAACTGACTTCCATTAAACATAACACAGTCTACCCCAGTGAGCGAAATAAAGTAATAATGTTTTGGCTTCGTATTAATTTGCTGGTGTTAGTGAAACTAACTCTATCACAGACTATTCTATATTCAATTTCCTTCTAAAGGTTTTTGTTATGGGACCTTACCTATAATAATAAAATTGACTATTCCATACTTAATAAATACTGCGCCTCAGGAGTAGGCAAGGAGCAAGTCAGTCAGTCGCTCAAGTTTTGACCGACTGTTCGGTTATACTCTCATCCTACGGACGGGAGGAACCCGAAGGAGGCTACGCCGAAGGGCCGAGTCTCCTTCGGGGAGGTAGACCGGCCCTGAACCCGTTTATGCGGGTTCAATGGGCTATTTTTTGGCCAAGCCCACGGGCTCGGAATACCCACGTTAAAAAGGCCTTGTGCCACATGATGCCCTCGTGAGGGGGGTGACTGAATATCGTCAGTCGTTCAAGGAGAGTCAGTAGTTCAAGTCGAATCAAGAGTCGAGTCAGAGGCAGTCCGAAACAGAGTCACGTTCAGACAATTACTACAAAACATTGGATACTGGTTGAGACTCCATTGTTCTCTCTACTAAACCTGATTGTTCATACTAACACTTCTACTTCTCTGTATATATTCCTGTTTGTAATATATCTGTGTTATTCCATACCTGTGTTCGCGTTCTTCATTATTGGTTCGACCTTGGACTATCACCGTGGTACAAGGAACCGGACCATAACAGTTTTACAGATGGAATCGGTCAAAAGATGGAGAATAGTGGAAAAAGAAACACAACAAACAATTTGCATCAAAACGTTTAAAATACAAAGACTCTCAGTTTAAACGTAAAGGCTGATCACCTTTGTGTCATTTAAGTTTTAGCGTAAACTTTAACCGGTCTTTACTGCATTTTTCTCGTCCACATTTGCCCTCATTATTTCATGTGGTTCACCTATTTCATACATTTTCAGCTAGGATCCGCCATAACACATAAACTTAGTCAGATCATCCTCAATCCAATGTTAAGAAGAAGCCTCTATTTGTCCTGTCTCTTCTCAATCACACATCTTTGTGTCACAGATATAACCTCAAGTAAAAGGACAAGCAATATCTTTCCTATATATCATTATAATCTGTACTTCCACATCACCTTGAAACATCGGTTCCAGTACGAGGTTAAGCAACGTCGAGACTGGTCAGTACCTATATGGGTTACTGCCAGCGCATACCAAGTGCTGTAAGCTTGAATGTACGGGCGGTGTAATAGTTACTTGCTTGGAAGTGTTAATAGGAGATTTCAGTTCTAGTTGAGTTCGTTATAATTATCTACGCGCAAATAACTTTTGGAAATGTATGAATGCATCTTGTCTCCCCCAGCTATGGGTTAATTAGTAAAACTTGTAATGCTAAAATCAAAAAATAAATTTCGGCATTGAATAGCTCATAGAGGTTGATATGTTGCTAAAGAAAAAAAAGAAAAGAAAAAAACAAAAAAATCAGCCAACCAAACA